>OX243818.1:26206054-26573116 GCA_945859605.1 Lumbricus rubellus
CATTGCTGCGATCACGCATCCCTGCTTGTTCCCGTTGGTTACCTTAAAGGGCGATGATGTTTCACCATTGTCCAGAACCCTGCCCATCATTCCGTCATGCAGTGATCGGATCACATTTATGAACTTCTTAGGGCAGCCGATCTTCTCAAGAATCTTCCATAGGCCATCTCTGTTGACCGAATCAAATGCCTTTGTTAGATCAATGAAGATCATGTACAGATCCTGGCGTTGTTCTCGACACTTCTCCTGAAGCTGTCTGGCAGTGAAGATCATGTCCATGGTGCCACGGCCTGCACGAAAGCCACATTGACTTTCCGGGAGAATGTCATTATGAGCGACGTGGGCAGTTAGTCGGTTCAGGAGGACCCGAGCCAGTATCTTACCAGCGACAGATAGCAGGGATATTCCACGGTGATCGTCACAGTTGGCACGATCGCCTTTGCGCTTGAAGATGTGCACGATCAGTGCATCTTTGAAGTCCTGAGGCACAGACTCCTCGTCCCAAATTTGTCTGAACAACCCTGTCAGGCGGTTCGCAAGCTGGTCGCCGCCGTTTTTATAGATCTCGGATGGAATTGAGTCCTCGCCCGGCGATTTGCCAGATGTCAGCTGCTTGATTGCAGTGTGTACCTCATCTATAGATATTAAATACATACCTTAGAGACCTATGTTTATAGTTCAGTATGTATAATAATTATAAGCGTATACGATTGACGCACAATATACGCATAGGAATACATAACATATGTGTGTATGCATGCTTGCATATGTGTATGTATGCGTGAATATAGGTCTTTGCATGTACACACTCATGTAAGCACACACTTATTAGTTTAATTGTACATAATTATACATATTTTATATACAGTTTTATACAATAGTGTATATATGTATATCCTAAGAGAGTGACACAGACAGACATCGAGACAGACAAGTAGAGATATGGGGGAGGGAGAGGAGAAGTCGGCAATGGTCCAGCATGACTAATCTGGATGTCATTATTATTCTTGGTGTTTATACTCGTCGTTGGCCCTCTGTCGACAGAAACCTTTCAATCACTCGGTAATCGATACCTGTCGATACACACCATACCTCATTTGCATATTAAATACTGCCTTATATATAATATGTATATATAATTTGTATATATAATTTGTTAAAAGTCCATATATATGTGTGTATATAAGAGTCAAAGCTGAAGTCCTGCTGCACACTGTAATGAGATCACTTGGAGTATAGGCATAAATAATAAGCTTTAATATTGTAAATATATATAATACTGAGCATGGTGTTTAGGTGTGTTTGAATAGGTTTAGCCTATACGTATAGTATTAAGACTTTAAGTACATACATTTACCGCATAGATCTATACATTATACATAGTTAGGCCGATATATACATGTAGGCCTACTGATATAGGCTATGTAGGCCTATGATGTATAGTTAGGCTATACATTATGATATACTGACTCGTGTACATGCAGTCATATATATATATATATATATATATATATATATATATTATATATATATATATATATACAGGGTGCGCCAAAAAAAAATAACCCCCCTAGGTTTTTTGCCAATATCTTGGCCAAAAGTAAGCATTTTCAAATGAAATTTTACAGGCTTATAGACAATTCATATTTACATATGATGGCCAGATTTCATCAAAATATTTCAAACGGAACACAAGTTATGCCACTTTTAGGGAGGTCACCCCCGTTTTTTGACGCTTCAAAAACAAAACGCAATATTTTGAAGGTTTTTTGCCAATATTTCGGCCAAAAATAAGAATATCAAAATTAAATTTCTCAGTCTTATAGACAATTCATATTTACACATGATGGCCAAATTGTATAAACATATCTCAAACACAACGAAAGTTATGCTACTTTTAGTGAGGCCACCCACCGTTTTTTGACGATTCAGAAACGAAACGCAACAAAAATCACAAAAACCTGATTTTATTAAGTCAAATCTCTAATAACTGTTGTCAAATGAACTTGGTAGTGCTTCACAACTTGTCTTCGATGTGCCCACCACCAGTGCCAACACATCTTTTGAGTCTCTTGGCAAAGTTCTTGATGGACCTGTTGATTAATCCGACAGATTCTTTATTATTCCTTATTTGCCAATTTGATTGTCATCTTGCTAAGCGACTTCTCAGTGACGTGCAGCTACGCTGGTACCTGTTTCTTTTTTAAATAGTAATAATAATGATCATCGGTCAATATCAAGGCTATTTGATAATAATTATTTGAAATGAGACTTAATAAAATCGTGTTTTTGCTGCGTTACATCTTTAAATTGTCAAAAATTGGGGGGTGGCCTCACTAAACGTGGTATAACTTTTGTTGTTTTGGAAATATTTTGATGAAATTTGACCATCATATGCAGATATAAATTGTCTTCAAGCCTGTAAAATTTCATTTCGATATTCTTACTTTTGGGCAAAATATTGGCCAGAATAATTAGATTGGATTTTATTCCCTTTTGTTGCGTCGCGTTTTTGAATCGTCAAAAAACGGTGGGTGGCCTCACTAAAAGTGGCATAACTTTTGTTCTGTTTAAAATATTTTTATGAAATCCGGCCATCATGTGTAAATATGAATTGTCTTTAAGACTGTAAAATTTCATTTCAAAATTCTCACTTTTGGTCAAGATATTGGCAAACATCTTAGGGGGGTTATTTTTTTTTGGCGCACCCTGTATATATATGTAGCTCAAGCTATATACACGGACATATACACAGAACATAATAGATCGTGTATTTTAGCATGCATTGTGTATGCGATTGGATTAATTATGCATACGTATAGGGGTCGCATTAGCGTATGCAAGCGACTACGTGTATAGTGGTGACGCGTGCTTGTACTACAAGTTCGCGCGTATCTTTCGCCGTCGTGTATGCAAGTCAGTTCAGAACAGACGAAGTTACAGGCAAATGCCATTAAACAGTGGCAACTGTACTGATAAATAATTATGTGCCGGTGATAATGGTATGTACGTGTGTTTTCTCTCTCTTATCATCCTGTCGTTCGTTCTATACGTCTCTTGCTGGATAAACATGTCTCCTTCTAGAAAGAGAGGCAGACAGACAGGCAGACAGATAGACGGACAGACAGACAGACAGGCAGGCAGGCAGGCAGGCAGGCAGATAGACACACAGACACACACAGACACACAAAGACACACAGACAGACACACACACAGACACACACATAGACACACAGACATACAGGCAGACAGACACACAGACAGACAAACAGACAGATATATATATAGGCAGACAGACAGGCAGACAGAAACACAGACACACAGATCAACATTATACATGTAAGTGCAGACAGACACATACTAACAGAGAAACTGCAGACACTGTTCTGATTGCTCTCCAAGTCCTACCTGAAATGTAATTATGTGCATAATGTGTTATGTAGGCCTAAGTGTAGGCCCTACAGGTCTACAACTTGTGCATTCTACGACCTGCGTGTTTGTATGTAGGCCTATACGTGTGTAAATCCATGCACATAGCCTAAGCGTAGATGTTGTATATAGGACCAATTGAATTAACGTCAAGTGTTGAATCCGTCAAAGGATCGTCAAGAATAATTCTCGGTTCTTTACTTGATGCCGACTCGATGCATGCATGGATGCAGGAGCCATGCAATCAGATGCGATTAAGAATCACCGTTGACGACTTGTCACTGTAAGAAACGGGCTTACTGTGCATCGCAAAACATAGGCTGTAGGCTACTGTTCGCAGCAAGGAAGTGTATCGTGTATATAAGATGTAAGGTACTGCGCTACTGCGCTACTGCTACTGCTGGATGATGATTATAATGTAGAAAGAGTGCGTGTGGGTCATACATGTATATTATTATTGGCCGCTGAATTCAACAATAATGCTGTTGGTTGGATGTTGAGCTGGAGTTTGAAGCTTTTTCGGCTTGAAGTTGAGAGATTGGTATAAGAACTTTACTCACGGCAGCTGGTGGGTTAATTCGCTTTCTTAACCATCATCATTGTCGTCGTCGTCGTCATCATCGTCATCATCCTGCTAACTGCAGCGACGGCCTATTTCTGTATCCTATTTTACAAGCCATCTATGATCACTTCAGCAAATTACTAACATTATTTTTTAAAGCTCGATTTGAAACTGGAACAAATGGTTTTGATTGCATTTTTCTTGATGCATTTTCATGGCCCTTTGATTGGCTGAACAGGTTTTATTTAGGTCATCCATTTGCTGTTATGGTCTTCTATATTCTAACTACTTCAGGTATTTTGAATCTATGTCTCGGATTTTATATGTTTGGCTCTTTTACGATCTTGGCCGTCAGTCGGCCATAGTGCAATCAGCACAACTCCTCCAAGAAGCTCTTGATCTCGAGGTAGGCCTATTTATACAATATTATTCAGTGTATATGCCTACATTTTACAGTTTACATAGGCCTATATTGACATAGGCCTAAAAATTAATATGCGTAATTATGCGGTCACTAAAAATTTCATATATATAAGCCCTACAGGAGATTTTGATATTAAATATCAAAATCTCCTGTAGATATTACATTTTATGGATCCGAGGCCCGTTAACTCGTTCTTTTCTAGTTGTGAGATGTGGATGTGAGTGCATGATATCTCGTGGGAGAACGGCGAACACACGAATCTCTGAATTATAAATGACTACACTATGGATTTGTTCCACTTAAACATCAATAAACTAAGTAGGTATTCGCCACGATCAACAGCACACGAAGACATTAATACACCGTGAACAGAATCAGCGTGTCTGTACGTAGACCTACATGTACCTCTACATGTAAACAGCGAAAACGCCACTGAATGCTATATGCACATTATTGACCTGTAGAGGGAGTATAGGAATGTCAGTGATTTTGTAGCCTTAGCATTTTTTCTGCACGGTTCAATCCAAACGAACATCATTCTGACAGTTTGCCGTCATTTTTGGGCTTCAGTTGAAGGATTTTTCTATGCCAAATGTCACTCCCTTTCAGTCTACTTTGGCAGACGGGTGTCATAAACAGTCATGTATACGATCTTGTAACCTCGGGGGTTTATTCGACAAGGCATGTTTTAACGTGCAGTTGTAGGCCTACACGAAATGTGCAGTTCTAAATGGATTTGTGAAGTTGTAGAAGCATTTCTGTACAATTAAAACTAGCAAAAAATTGTCAATGTCCTTCGATTGGAAGTAATTTACCCTGGAGGATGGCAGGGCTTAAAGTGTGGCAGGACGGTCATGGACGGCGTCCTGGCACTTATTTTCAAATCTCTATGCCGTCCTGCCACTTATTTGGCCAGCACCAGAAAATGTAAGGGGCGTTCTAGCACTTCTTCTTTTTTACACCTTTAGCACTGGATGATGGGAAAGGAAAGAAGGGGTTGCGCAGTTCTAAAAATTCCTTAAAAACAGCTCTGTTATTCGGTTCTTAAAAATCCTAATCGTGGGAACCAGCTTATCCACAAGCACTCGTAAAAAACAATCGAGCATGACAGGCAATGACCGATTACTCTTTTACTCTTTTAGAATGATTGAACAATGTTTACGATTGAACAATGACTTTGATCTTGCCTTGTGCGCTAATTGCCTCATGGTTGTATTCATCAATGAGGCGATGGTGGCTATACCGGACTTTGAACAGCAACGAAAATCGATTCTGTTCGCTGAAACCATGCAGTTGTTTTTTGGGATCGATATCCGTTGATTGATTACAGGATCAAGTTGCATGATCGATGGTCATTGTAGACTGCTGCAGCAGCAACTATGCATGGTTGCTGCAGCGCAATGCCGTGTAACCTAAGCCATTGAAACAAGAGTAAAATCGATTTCGTTGCACTCCATTCCAATTCACTTCAATCCACTTCAATCCACTTCAATCCATTTCAATCCACTTCAATCCACTTCAATCCATTTCAATCCATTTCAATCCATTCCAATCCACTTCAATCCATTTCAATCCACTTCAATCCATTTCAATCCACTTCAATCCATTTCAATCCATTTCAATCCATTCCAATCCACTTCAATCCATTTCAATCCATTTCAATCCATTTCAATCCACTTCAGTCCATTTCAATCCATTTCAATCCATTTCAATCCACTTCAATCCATTCCAATCCACTTCAATCCAGTCCTCTCTAATCCTGTTTCAATCACATCCATTCAAAGTTCTCTCTAATCTAGAGATTTGTGTCGCTGTGGTGTATAGTGGGTATGCTCGGTGCCTTGCAGCCAAATGGTTGCAGGTTCGATTCCACCTCAAGCTGCCGCATATAAATATTATGGACCTTGAGCAAGTTCTTCACTCGCAATTGATCAGCGCTTCGGCATGAAACTCCGATTTAGTGTCCGCGCAGTAGTTGGAAACGCCTTTGAGTAAAGAGCTTGAAGGGGCGCTATAGAAATGGATAAATAAATAAATTAAATCTAATCTAATAGATTCGTTTGCGAGTATCTCGATCTAGATCTTTAAACCTCCAAATTCAGATGCGAATATATAGGCTACACACATACACACACACACACACACACACACACACGCACACACACACACACACACACACACGCACACACACACACACACACACACTCGCCAAGGACATAATAATACATAGGGCCATTCATGCAGACCTTAACATACGTCATGTTTGTGGTAAGTGCAGTTGAAATGCGACTCCGTGGTGCGCTTATCGACGCCGTGTGTCAAACAAACAATGCGAGTTCGTTGTCGTCCATACATCATCATGCCAATACCCACAACCACGACGAATACAATTATACACTCCACACAACAGTATAATCATACACACAGAATTATCAACAATATTTACAACACATAGGCCTAATCATAGGCGTACGAGGCGGGGGTGCAGGGGGGGGCAATTGCCCCCCCCCCAAATTCGGGCAAGTTTGGTGGTTTTTTCGGGCAAAAAGTCGCGGACGACTAAAAAAAAAAAAAAGGTCGTCAAGTTTCGGGCAAGTCTGGTTTTTCGGGCAAAAAAGTCGCAAACGACTAAAAAAAAAAAAAAAAAAAAAAAAGGTCGTCAAGTTTCGGGCAAATCGGGTTTTTCGGGCAAAAATAGTCGCGGGCAACCAACTTTTTGGCCGGATAAATTTTTCGGGCAGAAGTTCAATCTTTGCCCCCCCACTTCTGAAAGCTCCCGTACGCCTATGGGCCTAATCGTATAATCTGCATCATGTATAGACGTTAGCCTATAAGTTGCATAGTAAACGGCCTTTGGCAAATTAATTGCAATGCAAACTAAGAGATTCCAGAATTGCTGCACAATGCTCTGTAGCCTAAGGGAACGTGGTCGATTGCAGAATTTACGATCTAGGCCTAGCTCATTCATTAGTCAACTTTTGTCCTTGGGTGTAGCCTATAGCAGGCAGGACAAAGGTGCAGACGTCAGAGCAGCAATCGTATACAGCAACTGGAAACGTTTTTCATATGGGTTCCATGGCTTGGTAACCTTGGTTAATCCATTGAGATGCATATTTGGGCGTATACATGTATAAAACATTGTATATTTAAAGATATATCACTACCGGCATTTATAGAGAGAGTATCTTGTTTCTGTGTTGAATTCGCCGATCAAGCGACCTTGACCCGTGTGCTGCACAAAATGCCTATTAATATCTCTCAATTTGATCTGACATGATCTGGTCTAATCCATCATGCAGAACATAGTCTAAGCCAGAGTCTAAGCAAGTCTAATCAAATCTTATCTCTCTCTCTCTCTCTCTCTCTCTCTTCAGTCTTCTGCTGTTGAGCAGGTTTGTGACGTGGACAATCCGGTGATCCTCTCCGACCGCCGCCATCCCGCTCTGTCCTGCGCCTTCCTCTTGGTGTTACCATATACGTCTCCATTATCCAGATCGCTCAGCATATTTAATCTTCTTCTGCCTCTCGTTGCCTTTCCCTCCATACGTCCCTCCAGCAACGTCACCAACATACCCTCTCCTCTAAGTATGTGGCCCAGCCACCGATGCTTTCTCCTGCTTATTGATTGTAGTAGTTCTCTCTTCACCCCTGCCCTTTCCAAGACTGCCTGATTTGTGATTTTGTCTCTCCAACTTATTTTCAACATTCGCCTCCACGTCCACATTTCAAAGGCCTTTATTCTTTTCCTATCCGTACCCATCATTGTCCAGCGCTCAGCACCATATGTTGCAACTGTCCATATCAGACATTTTATCATTCTTATCTTTAGTTCCATAATCATATTTCCAGTTAGTATCCCTTTCTTTTCCATAAAGGCATATTTACCCTGAGCTATTCTGCTCTTAATATCTGCTTTGCAATATCCATCCTCTGATATTACACTGCCCAGGTATTTGAACTGGCTGACCTGCTCCACGAGTTGACCATCGATCATTATCTTCATCCCATCCACTTTTTTCCTTGATATGCACATTACTTTGGTCTTCTTTACGTTGATCTTCATGCCGTATTTCTTCGTTACATCATTCAGGTTGTCCATTAATACCTGCAGTCCTTCTTCGGTGCTTGACACGATTGCTTTATCGTCTGCGTATCGGATTGCTTTTATCAACTCCCCACCAACCTTCACCCCACTTTCTACCTTAAATCTTATCTAGCCTCCTTTATAAGAACGCATTCTGACGCTGTTCTAGTTATCCCGATAAGCCCCATCAGATGTGTTCAAGTTGCTTCTGTGTCAGTTACATAAGTAATTGGCGCTTAATAAATAAGTAGTGACTGAATAAAAATCTAGCATAGCCTAGTGACTCTAGTCCAATATAATCTAGTCGTCTTGGTACATATAATTTAATTATGTACTGATAATGATGATGATGATGATGATGATGATGATGATGATGATGATGATGATGATGATGACGACGACGACGATGACGATGATGATGATGATCATGATGATGATGACGATGATGACGATGAGTTCTCTGCCCGAAGGCAGCTCCATTGGCTTTAAGTCACTGGGGGTGAGGTGTGTGAGGTGGTTTCCCGTTGTCTTCCTCACAGGCAATTTGTATTGTGGGTGAGCAACTTGTCCAAGGTCGCTACGTGTTGACTTGAGGTAAATTCGAACCTGCGACCCTTCGGTCACAAGGCACAGAACATATCCGCTACACCACCGAGTTTTCAGTATGTACAGAGCAAGACTTATCAAATTGGCGGCAGTATAGGCTTAGAGAAGGGATTTGAATTCTAGATGTACATGTACATGTAGATTGTAGAACTGAAAGGGAGAAGAAGACAAGGATACAATTTCATGATTGGCTGACCTTTAGACAGCAGCACCATCAGGCTCCTGTTCTAAGTCACGTATCAATGGATACTTTAGTTTCATTTCCTCCTATTATATTTATATGGCGCAGTTATTATACATTGACGAGCTTCAGTCGACGTTGCTAAGCAACTGCCCGGCTACGTATACGAGCAAACTAGTATACACATTACACAAATAAACACGTATTGTCACATTGAGCGCTTGATGAGTCTCTTTTGAATTCATTAATAATTCATTCATTCATTCAAGAATTTATATAGCGCTTCTTCAAGGGGGACTGCTCAGAATGGCCCTATATGAATATTTGTAAATGCCATTATCACAATACTCATGCACGCCAATGGGCCTACAAGCAGCGATGGTACAAGAAGGAGGTTCGAAACCTGTGCCATGGATCATCTCATAGTAAGCGTTCTACCATAAGCTATTGAATTTTACAGCATAAGATGTGGCTTAGCGGTCTAGGTAGCCTATAAGCTTATAAGGACGTATCTGTTGTACATTGCATGTAATTAAAGTAATGCAATGTAATGTAGCCTAATGACAACGATTTCTATGGCATATGCCGTTCTTAGCCGACATTGCTTTATAGAAATGATGGGTTACATTACATGAAAGCTCCGTGTGTGTCATAAATGTGTCCTTGACATCGGGACTGTCCTGTCCCTTTGGGGCTCCACTTTAGGCGCACAACCGGATATGATCTCGCTGTTTTACGATAATTATGTTGATTACTCCTCCTGTATTCGATGCAACTAGTCGTTAGTGGTTGTTATTTCGTTTGTATTCAACGCGCAACTGTTGCTGCCTTAATAAATCACTATTTCATTGATTTGATATTAAATTTGTTTCTTCAGGATGAAGAGCGCGATTCGATTGGACGCCTAATAATTCGACGCACTTCAGTTAAAACTCTACACTTGGTCAGCTCACTTCAAGTGCCAAAGAGAAGAAGGAGGAGAAGGAGGAAAAGGAGAAGGCACCTGAACGCAGTAGCACAACCAACTGTTGCACATTTGATTGACAGACGACCACTTCTCACGTCAAGTGTCAAAGTCACCTGACGAGCGGCCGTCCTCACCCAGTGCTCCCCAGTCATGACTCAATGCTCTTCGTTTACCGACAACACCTACTCGGAAGTACTCGTCACCCTCGATCAACTACCTCACAGTCCAGCTCGCTTAACGGGCCATCGAAACCACTCAGGCGAAACGGAACTCTGCCCGTGGCAGGACCATGGACATCTGGACGGTCAGTCAAGCGTGACGGTCAGATCCGGTTCCGATCTCAAGTCGGTGGCGTCGACGGCGCCGTGTCGCGAACGCGGTCGAGCGGAACGGATGGCTTCGGCGAACGGTTGGGCCGTGACGCCGCGGTGGGAGGAGATCGCCCGTCGCCAGTACGAGCAGCAGAGGACGGCCGCCGGACTCGATCCGGGGTTGACCTACTTCCGGCATTTCGTTGACGGTGATCCGACGGCGTCCATGAGGTCGTACAGAAGGAGATGCACGGTGGAGGACGCTGGGAACTCAGCCTTGACCTTCGATCAACTGGATGAAGACGAGGATCCTTATCTTAGGAAGTTCAGAATCTCAGGGTATGTATAACTATAATTATGTGGTGCAGTGTTGGTGTTATTGTCCTACAGCAAGTAGTGCTATTTAATGTAGTGTTATTGAATGTAACGTTATTTAATGTAGTGCAATTGAATGTAGTGTTATTGGATGTAGTGCTATTTAATGTAGTGTTATTGAATGTAGCGTAATTGAATGTAGTGCAATTGAATGTAGTGCTGCAATTGAATGTAGTGCTAATGAATGTAGTGCAATTGAATGTAGTGTTATTGGATGTAGTGCTATTTAATGTAGTGTTATTGAATGTAGCGTAATTGAATGTAGTGCACTTGAATGTAGTGCAATTGAATGTAGTGCTAATGAATGTAGTGCAATTGAATGTAGTGCTATTGAAGGTAGTGTTATTGAATGTAGTGTCATTAAATGTAGTGTTACTGAATGTAGTGCTATTAAATGTGGCGTAATTGAATGTAATGCAATTGAAGGCAGTGTTATTCGAATGCAGTGTCATTAAATGTGGTGTTACTGAAATACTGAATGTAGTGCTATTGAATGTAGTGCAATTGAATGTAGTGCTATTGGAGGCATGCAGTGTTATTGAATGTAGTGCTATTGAAGGTAGTGTTATTGAATGCAGTGTCATTAAATGTAGTGCTACTGAATGTAGTGCCATTGAATGTAGTGCAATTGAATGCATTGTAATTGAATGCAGTGCTATTGGAGGCAGTGTTATTGAATGCAATGTTTGTTGAATATACAACATGTAGTGCTATTGAATGTGGTACGATTGAATGTAGTACGATTTAATGTAGTGCTATTGAATGTATTATCTTGTAATTGAGTGTAGTGTTATTGAATGTAATGTCGTTGAATATAGTGCTATTGAATGTGGTGCGATTGAATGTAATGTCATTAAATGTAGTGTTATATACTGAATGTATAGTGGTATTGAATGTAGCGTAATTGAGCGATACGATCTTCTCTCTATTCTTCCACCTTTACTTTTAACTAAAGTATTGCTGGCAAAGTGATGTTTCTAAGTTGGAAATTGACTGGGTCATTTGCGACTCCCCCTCCTTCCCATCTGTAGCAGATGTCATGTAAACATAATGCCACCCATTCCCGAGAGGCCTATGTTTTCGCTGTTTAACGTGGGGGTCATAAGTGACCTCACTCGGCATGGTTGGAGTTAGGCCTATTTGTCCATCTTTTGTTCTTCATCTAAAGCCTACCTCAGTAATTATTACGTTAACTAATATCGAAATGCAGATTTGTGACTGATTTTTTAAATTAATTTTCAGGGATTTGAACGAGAGACTACGGCTGCTGATGCTGGTTACCAATCAGTCGCCAATGGCAACGACGTAAGTATCGCCAGTCTCTACAGGCGGCTGTGTATAAGCTAAGCCTACCTTCTGACTGGTTTACCATAAGCCGCTGATGGAAGGATCGTTCCTCGTAATTATTTCGCCCATATACACTTTGCCTGCCCATTACTTTAAGTAGAAAATAAGACACAACCCATTTGATGAATTACTATGGAAAAAACTTTTATTTTGAAATGTTTCAATTGCTTAAAACAGTTCCAACGTCCAGAATTCAAAGTTGTATATTCCATCGCTTGACCCACCGTGTAGGCCTATACAGCAGGGTCTATCCGGCCATCCCTCCACCCCATTTAGAAATTTGAATGCGTGTGAGTGTCAGACTGTTTTTATGTGCATGTGTGCAGTTGTGTGCGTGTGTCCGTGTGTGCGTGTGTGTATGTGCATTGTGAATTTGTGTGTGTCTATGTGTGTTTGTGTGTCTGTGTGTGTCTGTGTTCATGTGTGTGACGTCGTTTGCATGTCAAAATGAACGGCTGACGGAATTCACTCACGTCCGGCGATTATCGCCGCAAAACTGAACACAAAGTCCGCCGAGAACAACAGAAGTAGACCTTTCGACAATGATTTATGACAATAAGAGAAGAGTCTTAATTAGCAGCCTCCCTCCCTCCTTCACCCCCCACTCATCTCTCTTCTCCGGTCTCTTTTTCCGTTCCTGCCTCCAACCCTCCCAACCACTCCACAGGTATTGGCTCTCCCTTTCTCTCCAGCCCCTCCCCTGCCATCGTCAAGTTAAGTCTGACGTTATCATAAGAGACGAATAGCAATAATTGGTCGCCTATCGACCGATTACGTCTAATTACTTCCAATTAATTAACTTTGCAATATAATAAATATATGGATGTGTGCGTCTGTAGGTGAGTGTGTCTGTCGTCGATTTGTCCTAGTCTTGGCGCCAGTCGGCTGACATCTTTCTCCTATATGCCTACTTATCTTTATTATAATTCATGTACATACTTATCTACTTGATATATTGTATGTGTTGTGCGGTTTTCGCCTCTGAATATGTATCGTTTAGGTTGGCATATAAATAATTATTCTATAGATCGTAATCGTTATCGTGATCTCCAACTTTCTAAAGCGCCACTCGGAAGCCTAGCTCAAGGGCACCATTTTACTCACAAGCGCTCTTTCCTTGTATCTGTATGTATATACTATATATAGGTTTCTCTCTCTCCCTGTCCGTCTCTATTTTACTCCGTCCCTGCATCCAGGACTTTTTTAACGTGCAGTTGTACACAAAATGTGCAGTTTTAAATGGATTTGTGCACATGGGCGGAGTTTGGTTTTCGTTCTTGGGGGAGCTAACCCCAGTCTGGGCCTTATTGGGAGGGCTAACCAAGAAAAAGAATACCATTTTCATGGCAAAAAAGATTAATTAGGGCTTTCTTGGACGGGCTTAGCCCCCCCTAGCCCCTGGTAAACTCCGCCCATGTTTGTGCAGTTGCAGATGCACCTTGTACAGTTAAAACTAGCAAACAATGGTAATTGTCCTCCGATAATCCGATTGGAAGTAATTTAACATGTAGGATGGAAAAGAAAAGAAGGAGTTGTACAGTTCTAAAATTCCCTTAAAAACAGCCCTGTATCTGTCTCTCTCCTAATAATTTTGTTACTCAATTTCGTCTGCCTATATACACGTTATAAACTTATAATTATTTCTTTGTGTTGTTTCAGTTATTCTTCAGTCAATGCTTCCAATGTTCGTCACCATTCCACTCCAACCAAACCTCTTCCCGATCATCCGACTGATCAACGAACCCTTAGGACTCAGAGACTCGACCTTCGCCCATCGTCCTTTCCCACCCAACCTCCTCAATCCCCAGCTGCACCGACACCCTACTCCTCCTCCTCCTCCTCCTCCAAGCCAACCATCTCCGCTTCTCTTCCAGTTCGCTCCGTTCCAGTCCAACCTGACCAGCTTCTCAGGTCCTCTTCGAGCACCGGAAGTGTCAAACCAGACGTCGAAGATTACGCGGATCAGATGACGTCATTCAGGGAAGCTGTCTTCTCCTACGTCCGCGACACGCAACGCCCCCTGCTGGCTGCCAGAAGTGGTCCGAGTCCCGCCTCTGATGTCACCCGACCCACCATGCGTCAGCATTCACAGGCCCCCAAGTGCCAAACGGGGTACAAGTCAACGCACATGGTCACCCCGAACACGCCAAGAACTAATTCTGTCATAGCGGACTACCGAATGACCTTGACAGGGGCGAAAGTGGACTCTGGGAAGGTCAATCGTAGGAGGGCCGAATCAAGTAGGCCTATAATGTCTAGGTACGTTGTTAAACCGGGTCTGATGAGGCAGACGGTATCTAGTTCGGCGAGGAAAAGATACCTGCGAACCAGCTGTAGTCCTGTAGACCAGCAAAATTGCAGAATATTAAGTTAATGGTTAGCCTACTAAGGACTTTATTACACAAATATGCTGAAACTTTGAGCTCGATTTTGAGCGCCTCTGAGTAGAGTCGTCACTGACTCTGTGAGCGGCGCTATAAAAATGTTCAATTACAATTCCTCGAGCGACTGGAACCACATTCCAAGGGGGCAACGACAATACGATGTTTGTTCGACTCGGGTGATAAATAACTGTTGCAGGTGTAGACGTTTTTCTATAGCACCATCATGCAATGTTTAATCTAGTGACTTCTAGTCCCTCTTCATTTGTAGTGGGTCCGCCTGTAGACCTAACCATTTTCGTGGTAGGCCTAGGCCTATGTAGCATACCAAATTTCATGCTTGTATCACAAAGTGAACAATTTTTGGCCAGGCCGCTCTGCTAACATAAAATATCCATTTATTGACCAGCAAAATTGCAGAATATTAAGTTAATGGTTAGCCTACTAAGGACTTTATTACACAAATATGCTGAAACTTTGAGCTCGATTTTCTCCCTTGTTGTGATTCTATACAAGTTAAAGAATCGAACGAATATAATTTCAGTTTTTTTCAGTTAGAAAAAAAAAAATTCTGTAAAAAGTATTTTGAAGCAGAATAACCGTAGAATAGCCTATAACTGAATAAAAAAAGTCAAAAACGATATGTGAAGGCTTTTTACCCCATGACACAAATATGGCACTAGCCTATGGTCATGCATTTACTTAATCTAATAGGCCTAATGTTAATTAGGCCTATTTAACATAGGGTAGGCTGCATAGGCATAGGCCTAATAATAGTGTCAAGCAAAAATGATTGAAAGCTGCGAAGAATTCTACTCTTTCCTAACACTTGTGATTAGGCCTACAATTGATGTTTAAAATTTTATGTCAAACTGCGGCTGAGCCCCTAGCCAACGTAAATCCTGAGCTCCGCGAGACCTCGTTTTCAGTTATGCAGGTAGGCCTAGGTCTATGCACCATTGCACCATGGCGGATACAGAAATTTTCGAAGAGGAGGCCAAAATTTTCGGTGATCTTTGGGAGAAAAAATCTGATGACCTTTTTTAGTCGTCCGTTCGTAATCTCTTGTGCTGCTGCTGATGATGTCCATCCTCATTCTGAAAACACTCGGGAATGAGGAGTGTGTTGCTTTTATCTTTTCTCTCTCGCCTTGTCCGCTCCATTTTTTTAAAGCTTCTTGAAACCAAATGGGGGGTCACGTCCCATGCAATTTCTAAATGGGGGCCATGGCCGGATTTCCCTCCCTGGATCCGCTCCTGGGTCTACAATTAGGCTAACATCAACATTAGGCCTACCTACTAGCAGAACAGACGGCCTTCAATACAAGCGCGCTAATAGCAGCCGACAAATAAAAGCACGTGAATCCGACGGGGGCTTCTGGAATCGAACTCAGCTCTGTCAGTGTGTTACCCAATGCGCCACCGCACCCTACCCCTCCTCCATTCTAGAAAAATCTTCCATTAGTCCAGTTCGATATTAGTCCCGACTCCCAAGTCCAGTCTAGCTTTTTCTAGCCTTTTTTGTGCCGGATCTGACCCTTTTGGAAAATTCAGTGCGTCATCGCCAGCTGATGACTCGCCATTTTGTCGACCGCATAGAATTTAAAGTCCGAATGTCGTTCAGAAACAATTTCTAATGCAAAAACAGGTGGGATTGTAGTCCTAGCCTACTACTTTGCTGTATATAATTTTGTCTTATGCTCTGCTAAAACGGTTGTGTCTATAATTATTGTGATGTTGTTAATTTTTTATAATTCGATTTTAATTTCTTCGCGTCTTGAACGAACTTATCATTACTTTTGGAGGCCTATAGGCCTATGTCTATATTCATTTAATTCCCAAAAAACAGACAGAACGCTGTAGGTTTACACTAGCACAAGTGACAGTATTGATACTTAGAATAATTATTATGGTTAAGATAGTTAATAGGCCTACATGTTTTGTATAACATTCTTGGGATAAAATTAATCGAGTTTTTATTTTTATCATGTCCCATCTGCCCACTGGAGCGAGATCCATTAGACTGTAATTTCCGGCAAGGGGGTCACATTTTCACCCTCCCCAATAAAGAACTTTATCACAAGAATGTTTAATATTTAAAAGCATGTACTAACAAACTCAACCATAAGTACTAAGTAGCCATGTACTGTTAATTGTGTTAATGTAAACCTACAGCCATTTACGTGGTATTTTAAAATTAATTTTACTTAGGCCTACATGGTAATCTGTCGTTAGCTTTCCAAATTATTCGCCATTTTATGGACTTTGTCCACGGTTATTTTCCATATCTTGTAATCTGAAAACACACATGCGAACCCATAGGCCTACTGGAGAGAAGCCATACAGTTGATACAAATGTCAGCTATTTGTCGGGGCTGTACTGTCGTTGGTTGTGGATACGTGTATTTTTAACATTGTAAATTATTCGCTATTGCATGGGTTTTAGGGTTGGTCAAGTGCAGGTAGGAATGACGACAAGGATTCTTGCTAACAAGAAGTCTGATTAATTGATGAAAATAAATTTTATTAAAATAGAAGTTACGAAAACAATCGATGAAATCGAAGCTGGATTGATAAAAATTGATTTTTAATTAAATGAAAGTTGTTTTGAGGAAGAGTAACCATTGCCTAAATTTATAGATATGGGACTGATTGAACAAAATCTTGACTACACATGCAGAAGCTGGATTGATGGGATGTCTTCTTTCCAAAATAGAAGCTGGATGGATTAAAAAATGATAACGATGCAATGAGAAAATACTTTACAACACTAAACTACACGCTTATTGCAAATGTAGTTGTGAAAGTGCATTTTTGCATATTTAATTAATCACCAATTGTAGCATTAAAATTTTTATGAGTCCAACTTCTACTTTGGCAAGAACCATTTCCATTAATGCTGCTTCTGTTAAGGGTAAGAATTCTTTTCACCAATCAAGGTACTATTTAGAGCACAATTACTTTTCATCAACACAACTTCTGTTTAATTAAGAATTATATTTTATCAATCCAGCATCTATTTCAGAATGGTTCTTTCCATTTGATCCAATTTCTATTTGAGGAAAAATTGTTTTTATAAATCTGGCTTATATTTAGTAAGAATTCTTTTCGTCAATTTAGCTTCTATTCGGCCAACACTAAATTTCAAGCAATGGCGAATAATTAAATACTCTAAAACGCACATTACCTAAATAGCAATTTAAATACTGAGCCTAGTCTTACTTTTAATTCACGGTTCATTCAATTACCTGTTCATTCAACTGATCATGGAATTCATTATGACCTATTTGGAACAACAATAGTCATCAGTATTGAACGATAATTAAATATCTGTTTTGTTTTGAAAGAAGCTGTTAATGAGATGTTCCTATTCTTCATTTTAACAGACCTGTACAGTGTACACGAAGTTCTATTTAGCAAAAGCTTGAAGACGAACAAAATTATGTTGGAACTTCTCAATACGGTTACTTGAGACGGTTTAAATCTCATTTACCTCGATGAAGAACTTTTGAATGGATATATTTGTCTACAGCTTTTGTTATCATCAGTTATATCTTCGTCTTTCAAAATAAAAGCGCAAATTATTTATATGTTCTCTTCCTCAGAAATGGAATGGTTTCAATATTTCATTACAAAAGATAATTGCTTTCAGTGTGATTAATTTTATTACTTTATCCCAAAAAGAACTATTATTGACACATGGAACATTTGAAAGGTTGTACTTGCAGTTCAACAAAAATAAAAAGTATCTAAACATCCATTTACTTTCAAATGGATAATACTCATGCTGAAGAAAGGCCATGCAAATCAGAAGTATGGGAAGATCCTGGTGATTTGCAGATTTACGTGAGAAAGATTTTTGATGAAGAGTCACGGAAGCACCAACTACTTCAGAATTCATGCGCTCAAGGTGATATCCTTGAATCTCCTATGAGAAAACATAGTAGAGAGCAACCATGCATATGCCAATTATGTGCGAAATCAGCTACTGAAGTGTGTTGGTTAACAGGGCATACGACAACCCATGATTATGAAAAACCATCCAAGTGCCAGTTATGTCAGAAATCAATTGCTCAAAGTAATCTGAAAACGCACATGAGAACCCATACTGGAGAAAAACCATACCAATGTCCGTTATGTCAGAAATCATTTTCTGCAGTTGGTTCTTTGAAAAGGCACAGGCGAACGCATACTGGAGATAAACCATACAAATGTAAGTTATGTCAGAAATCATATACTCAAGGCGTTAATCTGAAAATACACATGAAAACCCATACCGGAGAGAAACCATACAAATGTCAATTATGTCAGAAATCGTTTACTGCAGGTTGTACACTGAAAGCACACATGAAAACCCATACTGGAGAGAGACCATACAAATGTCTGTTATGTCAGAAATCATTTACAGAAGGTGGTTCTCTGAAAAGACACACGAGAACCCATACTGGCGAGAAGCTTTACTCATGTCAGTTATGCCAGAAATTATTTACTGAAGGCGGTACTCTGAAAAGACACATGAAAAGTCATACTGGGGAAAAACCTTACAAATGCCACCTATGTCAGAAATCATACACTCATCGTCATTATCTGCAAATACACATGAGAACACATACTGGAGAAAAACCATATAGATGCCAGTTATGTCCAAAGTCATTTTCCATGCGTTCTAATCTAGAAAGACACATAAGAACCCATACAGGTGAAAAACTATACAAGTGCCAGTTATGTCAGATATCATATGCACAATGTATTGATCTGACAATCCACATGAGAACCCATACTGGAGAAAAACCATTCAGATGTCAGCTATGTTCAAGGTCATTTTCTGCACTGTGTAATCTGAAAAGACACATGAGAATCCATACAGGTGAAAAACCATACAAGTGCTATTTATGTCAGATGTCATATAATCAAGATATTCTTCTGAAAAGACACTTGGTAACCCATACTGGAGAAAAACCATATAAATGCCAGTTATGTCAAAAATCATATACTCAAGGTACTGATCTGAAAACACACATGAGAACCCATACTGGAGAAAAACCATACAGATGCCAACTGTGTCCAAAGTCATTTTCTGTTGGCCAAAGTCTGAAAAGGCACATGAGAACACATTCTGGAGAAAATGCATACAAAAATGAGGTGTGTAATATGGTACTCCCACAACTTGGATGTGTACAGAAACAGATAAAATTTCATGTAAATGAGGAGCAATCTATGTGGTGTAAACCCTGTCATAAGGGCAGTTCTTCAAGCAAGCAGTTTATACTATGTGCAGGAACACAGTCACAGGCTCTTAAAACAGAAGGTGAATCATTTGCTAACCTACCTTCTCGATACAATACTTTAAGTGGTGCAGAATTAATTGATGAAACAACTCAAAAATGTCAACAGTTCCAACAGAACATGCATCTTCATTTTGGTGGGAAAACCAGTGCTTGTGTAAAAATTAGTCTTCGAAATTGTCTTTGTATTAACAGAATCGAATCACCAAACGGTGCAAACCTGTTTCTGGAAAAATCTTTTGGATGTGGTATTTGTGATGAAATACTTGAAATTGAGAAAGAATTTCTAGATCATTGTTCTAGACATCGCTTTTCTCCACCTGACGATTATTTGACCAGTGATATGGTTATTCCAAATTGCTGGTAGTTAAAATTCATGACATATCCAGACATTAACATTTAGGACTGTAAATTGTGCGTGCTTTTGCAGTTCCGAAATCCATACATGCGAAATTCTTTCTGGGTATTCACAAGACAGAGATGCTGCTTATTAGAGCTTTTTGTCTCTGGTATCAAACTACCGGTACTTGTCTTTTTATTGCATCACTATAAAATTGCAAATTTTCTGAAAGTCAACATAGAATTTATACTGTATTATTGCTGATGGTATAGTGAAGTATTCTGTTCTGGGTGTTACTCGTTGAAAACTTGACTGAAGGACAATGGGGTTGAACAAAGGCTAATATATATTGCACTATATTAAACATTAAAAGACTATCTATCATTTAACATTTTTGTTTCTTTTATATCAGAAGTGTTTTGTGCATATTCAGGATCAGTCGTTCTTTTGTGCAAATAGTATCCTGTTAAAGTATTTAACTTGTTGCTACTATGAGTATATGAGATGATGTGATTTATTAGTTTTGTTGACAATAATTTTATGGAATGTGTACTTGTTTGTTTAGGTGTTAGGCAATGTTTGATAGAATATTCAAAGATGTACAGGAGTGTACAGACAGTAGGGCCCACAGTGGATCATTGTCAACAAACAATGCAGAAAATGTACAACAACAAGACTTATTTTATTATAGAATTAAATGTTCTGGCATCAATCTGCAAAAATCTAGTTTGTTATGTCAAGTTTGTATGTACAGTGAAAGACAAGCGCAAATGTATAATTGTATATCAATACAGTTTAACTACTGGAATTTAATTTTTAATCATTAATGGATGGACAGAAATATTTCAACAAACTCAAACATTGGAGCATTTTTACATCACCCTGAAAGTGTAGCCTATGCATATCTATGATTCAACAGTCACACCAAAAAGTTGCACAACTAGGCTAGTGAAAATTATAGCACTATGCTGTAGTGACAGTGTAGTCCCATTAACCCTGTATCCTTGAAACAGACAGATTAACAGTAAATATGAAGCCTATTGCTTTATCATTATGCTGTCGTTCCTTTTAAATTAAGGCATGGTGCTGTAGACGTGAGGAAAGGTGAGATATATTGATAATGAGAGATTTTGTCAAGGTAGAATATAATATGCAATGACATTTGGTTTTGGGCATTTGATGGTTAGGCTACTGTTTCGAATTTAAAGAACTTGTCCCAACCATATCTTAGCATACAATATCATAACCTACACAATTATTGTTTGCCTCGGCCCATATTTATGGAAAAATTTAATGAAAACTTGCAAGATAAACTACAATTTTCATTACCAAACTTGGGAATCGAGAGAGAGACTTCACTGCTCATAGGCCTACTGGGAGTGACTATTAACGTTGAACTTGGAGCATCATCGCATGTCAGCTGGGTACAAAGTGCCTGATCAGGATCGCTCTACACGCTCAGAAGCCATCGATCAAAACCTTGGCCTTCCTCTACAGTCATCCGCGAGATAGCCAATGCAATCACTAATTTTCGCTTCTGTGCGCTGGCCTAATAAGTTTGTATGTGCAACTGTCATAGCGCCCCTTAAAGATTGCAACTCAGAAGCGCTCCCGACTGCAGCACAGACACTGAATTGGAGTTTCAAGCCGAAGCACTGAGCAATTGCAAGTGAAGGACTTGCTCAATTTTCCTACGAGGTGGCTTGAGGTGGAATCAAAAATGCAACCCTCCGGCTGCAAAGCAACGAACATGCCCACTACACCACCGCGCCCCACGGTAGGGGGCACGAGGCCATAATTATTAGGCCTAGATAGGCTACAATATAATTATACCCGGTGAGAATTTCCGGGGATGTTGAGGGGTTCAAACACCTGTCTTCTTATGGCTACATAGTAGTCGGTAGGCCTATTATATATCGACATAGGATCTAAATTCTAAACCACTAAACTGAACAATATCTGCTACATTGACTTTTTTGATGCTTTATTTATGAAATATTTTGGTATTCCATTAAGCTACACATAATTAAGTTTGAATTGTAGGCCTAATCTTATAGTCAATAGTAAGCTATTGTGCTACAATGTAGGCCTACATGTTGGACTGTGGGAGGAGTATGGTGACGGAAGATTTATTTATTTATTTATTTATTTACTGAGAATTTGATATAGCGCTCCTTCAAGGTTGCTACTCAGGAGCGCTCCCAGTCCAACCCCGGTCGAATAAGACAGTTTTGAGAAGAGAAAGAAATGAAGTAGAAGTAGAAAGGCTAATAGGTATTATTAAGATAAGGATGGAATAATGCCCCTCTCCCCCAGAATATGGCGGCGGGACCATCGCGGGCTTAATCAGGATCTGTTTTCCACCCATTGTTCGTAGACCATTATCGCGCGCTGTAGCCTATATCGAAGACTTTGAAAAGCCGATGAAAGATGACTTTAAAAGTTTAAAATTCATCTCTCGAGTAGGCCCGGGCTACTATTTCGTACTGTTCGAGGTGTTAGCTCTGGGAACCAGAAAAGACTTTCCTCGCCGAGAATTTTCAGATCAGATGGTTTTGCCCATCCTCATGCAATAAATTGGAGTAGCATATAGGTCAATTTAATTAGTATTCTTTCTTTCAAAAATTCCTATAGGCATGCAATAGCGCCTCTTGAAGAGGACGAATCAGAAGCGCTCCCGACTCTAGCACGGCAAAAAGCACAGTTTAAAGTTTAATAAAAATTGCTTCAGCAAGAAACGCAGGAAACAGTCATAGCTTCCGAGTCCTGTAGGCCTACGTCACTGTGGGAGTCCATTCCAGACCACTTGAGCAGTGGACCAACCACGTAAAGGGCTCCGAGTCTATAGGCTATTCAGCATAGATGCAGTTCGTGCGAATGGAACCAATAGCATCCCTTTCTCTTCAGAACTGTCGGGCGGTGGCCTTGGATGGCTTGTGGAGCAACAGAGCTCCCGCTGGTAGTGTGGGGATCACCAACCCGACATTCACGAACCAAAGCAGCGAACCTATAACTTAGGCTATAAGCTTACTCAAAGCGCTGCCGGGTAGGAAGCCAGTGTAAGGGGGGGGGAGAACGAAAGAATGGTTTATGCTCTTTCTCCAGTATTAATTCATCCCCCGAGCTTTAGGGGGGGATAGAAAATCCCACGACATCGGCGCTAGGGTGCTTGAGGCCCCAAAGTCGTCTGAGGCCATGCTTCAAAAACCCTTAACTTAGGCCCTCAATATTTGTGAAAAATACACTGGACACGATAACAACCCCACTCGAACTCATCTCAGAATGTTTTCTCCCTAAGAATCAGTTGCAATTGACCTTTGTGATCAATGGAGGTGTTTTTATTGTACCTTATTTCATAAAATACTTCTGGTGAATTCGCCTCATTTTATGATCTTTGAGGTTTTTACAACTCTTCACATAATTATTATGCTTGTTCTTTACACCTACATTAGATCAGTCACAACAGGTTTAATATATTAATACCATATAATATTATTCCTACTGTTTGACATTGTATACCTTAAATTAAGTTTTTTGTTTGAGCAACACTTATTCGTTATCATTCACCAGCCCTTCCCTACCACCAATCAGCTTTGGTGGACCAGTACCAGAAAGTGGATCAGCTGGGAGTAGCACCTACATTCTGTTTTGTTTGTTTCAGGGTCGGAAAATGAACACCAAACAAGGTGCAAAATGGAGTCGAATTAGCTTAAAGTACACAAGTTCATCCAGGATAATCTATTTAGATAAGAAAAGTTAAGCCGATAGCTAGTGATTTTACACAATTTCTCACTGTGTATAATAATAACTATTTTTATTGATAGCTAGTGATTTTCACGTGTACAACTGAGAACATTGAACATAGTAACCACCCAACTAGACCAAGAAAGATGATGGGCTAGTTGATTGACAGAGAAAAGGATGTAAATAAATCAAGGAAAGAAAGAGCAGAGAATAGACAAGAATGGTGTCATTAGAATCTTGGACCTGCATAAGGGCAGAACACTAAGATATCTGTGGTCTATAAACTGTACTCCTTCACCTAGCTTTCTTGTGAATATAACTTACTAGCCACCAGCAAAATCAATCGAAAATAAGTTGCATAAATATGCTCATGTCTAGATTCCTGGCAAATATCAATTGCAGTCATAGGGAAATGGTTCTTACTATGGCTAAGATTTGAAATTTCTATTTTTACCAACATTACATCACCAAATGCTCTATCAAACTGTGGACTTCAAAATTATGAGCAGCCATAGAATTGTTTTGGAGACATGTTTTTGAAGAGGCACTATATAAATGTCTGAAATGAATGAATGTTTCAAACAAATGATTAATTTGAAAATTATTTTTTTTATAACTTCAACCTTATTTTATCAATGCCTGTAATTCATCCAACAAATAAATCAAAGAAGTGCAGACCAGAATTTTTCTTCTAGGCTTAACAACCAAAAGTCTAAAAAACATTTACCATACTAATTTACACAAGTAACAAAATATGTAAATGCAAAACTGCATAACCCAGCAAGCGAAGGACCAATGAAATAGCTGTACGGACAATTTCAACAGTTACCACGGACTGAATGCGTAGTACTAGATAACACGCAAAGCTGGCTAAAAGTACGGGCTTGGTCGACACCAGTTTCACAGTTCCACGTAAAGCGCAAGCTACGACGGACAACTGCGATACTACGTCTAGCCAGACTTGAAAAGAAGAATCGCCACTTGGCCGAGGTAGAAATAGATGAAGTGTTTCGTCTCGTGTGTGACGTAGCTGCCGAAATTCCTTCCGACGATGCAGTGCCACGTCGGGTTGTACTTCTTGTCGAACTCCTTCTTGATGTAGGCGGCGATGTCCTTCTCGATGTTGTACTTCTCGAGCGCCTGCGTCGCGCAGTCGACGGCGTCCTGCTGCATGTCTTCCGACATGTCGGCGTTCTTGATCACGGCCTTTCGCTCAGTCATCTTGCAATCTACGCACACAAATCAAAGACAAACACACACACACGGCGTTAAAATCAATGTCACAAACTATCAAGACACACACTCAAATAGGCAGATAGTTCGGGCCAATCTGTCCTGAATACAAAACACAAAGTTCGTTATTTTTAAAATGAAAAATGTGGGAATACTTTGGTTGATTGCACACTTATTTCAAGAACCATTGGCAGAGGGTCATTTTTTTTTTAAACCTGGAAAAGGCCTCAGCTTTAATGGGTCCGCAAGTTTTCCATCATGAAACTAGAGCTTCGCTTAATTTCCCAACGGCAACATTAACGAGGGCTTTAAAAAAGTTTCAAGGGGCACACACGTCAGAGGGGGCTTGTTTCAGTGTTATTATTCCACCAACAGTTCAATGCAGTTGCCATGTCTAAACTTCCCTATTCTACAGCAGACATTATCGTTTCCTTTCATAGCTAACGTTATTTCACAAACAAGATGCATCAAAATGCAGATACTCGTAACATTCAGTTTAGAAGTCATGAGCAACGAAGCAGTTATCTCGAAGAGGTGCAATATAAATATTAATGAACCATTAGTATTCACAAGCCTCTGCAACGAATTCGATTAACCCTTAAACCACTGAAACCGACTATAGCCGGTAACACACATTATGCTATTATATCAATATAATACTATTATTATACTATATATGTTCTATATAATAATTATATAATTATATTATTATAATTATCATTATAATAATCATAAATATAAGAATTGTTATAATATATTATATATATTATGTCATATATAATATTATATTAGGTAATTGAGCAAAAGATGTCCAGCAGCATTGAAGGACATCATTTCAGTTCAGACAGCTGAAAACTGCTTCGCCTGGAGTTCAACGTATATATTGCAACAAAAAGTAGTTGGCGTTCGGGGAGAAAATAAACGCTGAAGTACGTGGCGGTTATAGGGTTAAAACTACTCGCCAAATTTTCATTAATTCATGTCAATTCTCTTATTTATTACTCCTTCCCGCAATTCAAAACTTGGAATGACTTGCACATAGATAATTAATTAACCGTCCACTTCGTTCTTCCAAAAGATTTGACCTCTTGGTTCCTCGGTCTAGAACTGCTATGGCTCAGTCTCGATCATTTGTCTCAATTGGTCCTTCTCTTTGGAATGCCCTTTCTCCTTCTGTTCGCTCTACACTTCTTTCTGTTAGTCTCTCCTCTGCTTTGTCTCTTCTCAAAACTTGTTTCTTCTCGCAGGGCCTTGCGCACTGGGAGCGCCTCTGAACGGTTCACCCTACTAGAGGCGCTTTATAAATGTTTAAATACAATACAATACAATACAATACAATACAATAGATAAGTCACATAGACATAATCTATAAGCACTTGAAAACTGTTCTGTTTGGCCGTGCTGGAGTCGGGAGCGTCTCCAAGTAGTTTCCTTAAAGATGCGCTATATAAATACTTGAATGAATGAATGGATACAGCGCCAAAACATTATAATTCGAGGCGATCAAAGTACGCCGATTTTTATATCCATATCGTTTCTAATATGCAAAACAATCACGCTCAATTAGACCTATAACGATAATGCAAAAAATACGGTTAACCGTTCCTTAATTATTATTATTTTGTCTAGGAAATTTTTCGACTATTAAAATGCGAGACTGTCTGCCATGAGACAGTTAACGCCGGTCTGGTGGTCTGCACGCGGTTCCATCAATGCTACTATTATCACTGCTAGATTCCCTAAAAAAACAACTACTACAAGCTGATACGAAAACGATTTAGAATTTTAAATTAACTTACCGATTTGTCGAAAAGATTTGCAGAGAAGATTCTGATATATGTCGAGCAGATAACGATTTGAATCGAAACACCGACCAAGAATGAATGTATTTATTGCGACCGGCGAAACATTCTAGCAACGACGGGCTCGCGATCCTATTGGCTAGAAGTCTTGCACGGATTGGTCAATCTGTGCACAGAAGCCTCATGCAGAAGTCTCATGTGTTGATGCCGCAGCCCGGTTACCAGGGATGCCACTCATAGCTTTTTCCACCTAAATCTAGGTTTTTTCGGTCGTCTATGTTTCTAGGTTTTTTGTCAATCAATCAATCAATCAAAATTTATATAGGTTGAAGGTACCTACTCAGAGGCGCAATTGTGTAATTCATTCAATCATTTGAAGAATTTATATAGCGCCCCTTCAAGAAAACCACTCAGAAGCGCTCCCAGTCCAACCACGGTGAAAATTTTTAAGGAGTTTGTAGAACACTGACGAATCAGCCCTAGGTGGCAGGCGCATCTGCAGGTTCTAGCCTTTTCTCACGGCAATTTTAAAATAGTTTTTATGTGAAAATACACAAAAAACGTGAAAAAGAAACTTTTGTGAATACGGACTCCAAAACTTTTAATTTTGGAGCGAAATACTAAAAAAAGGTTATCTGACATTTTTCGCGATAAGAAGCATAATTTATTTTGGTTAGATGACTAAAAAATGGTACTCATAAATTAATTAAATTTCAAGTGTGAAAAATCGAAAAAGCCATGTATTTTAATAACTTCTCAATCTAGCCTTTTCTAGCCTTTTTACGGCCGGATCTGACATTTTTAAATTCAGAGTGGTATCCCTGCCGGTTACCACAGGCAACCAGAGCTCGTCGCTATTAGCCACCACCCTCCGCGCGTTTCCACGTTGAGTAACAAAGAGATTCCTCGGTGAAGCCACTTGAAAACACCTTTATACAACTTGAGAATTCAAAATGTCGTTTTTCGATAGAGTAACCTATTAATAAAAGCATAATTAATTAATGATTTAATGCAGACCTGAAGGTATGCGAGATTAGCAATAGTAACGTTGGTATGTTGCTAAGTGTAGGCCCTAAATCTGCTGTGCAAACTAGTTCGAGATAAATATTGCAAGTAGGCTACTACAAGAGCATTATATTTTGTCAGTGATGAATGATGTTTGGCAAATTTCGATACCCAACGCCACAAAGTTCAACCCAATAGAATGATTTCCGAGATTATGTTGGATTTTTCGACATTTTTGAGAAAATCGTATTGAAAGTTTAGGCCTAAATAACATTTACTGATCTTATTCTTTATCGGAAATTTTGCCTTGACGCCACCTACCGAAAGAGTTAAATCTTATTAGTATAGAAACATTCAATAGGTGGAGATAGTCAAAGGAAAGAGGACGCTTGGAGTCTGTTAACAGTAGGCCTACTGTTATCGTAATCGTAAACTCGGAACTTCTAGGCCTATAGCGCCTACAATTTTTTGAAAGGTTGTACAAATATCGCTTTTGCCACCTTTATTTTAAGCACGAAGGATTACGTATTTTATATAATTTCGTTCCTCGTGAAACTAAATGATGAGTTGCCACACTGCTATATAATCAATTAATCATTCTAATTGTATAGTCACACAGTCACACTAATCATCTTTGATATGGCAGTGTCGTTAAACATGTAACAACTAATTGTAGAGGCCTACTGACTGACATTCTCTGCTTCTATTCGACAAGATTTTCAGTTGACTCACGTCAATGGACGCAGAGACTAGGCTTATAATTATAGCCCATGGCAACAATGACAGGCTGACAGCGAAGGCCTGTGCGTGCGTGATATGCATCATGTGGCGGCATTGAGGTGCTGATCCTTGTGTCTTGCATGCAAGCCAGTGAATCCACAGATGGTTATAATAATATAATTATGTAAATATGTAGATAAGTAAATAAGTAAGTATGTATGTATGTAGGTATTCATTCATTCATTATAAGAATTTATATAGCGCCCCTTCAAGAAACTACTCAGAGGCGCTCCCAGTCTTACCACGGCGAAAGAAAAAAAACGAGATATGTAGGTAGCTAGGTAGATAAGTAAACAATTAAGTAAGTAGGTAAGTTAGAAAGTGAGCAAGCAAGCGTGCAAGTAGGTCTGTATGTATGTATGTATGTATGTATGTATGTATGTATGTATGTATGTATGTATGTATGTATGTATGTATGTATGTATGTATGTATGCATGCATGCATGCATGCATGCATGTTCACTTTCTCTCTTGCTTTTCCCAACCTCAACAAACCAACCAGCCTATCAACCAAATTTTGTGCTCTGTGCCTATAATATATTTAGGCTCTAATACATAAGCTCATAATAACAATGACACCAGTAATCTGCATGCTCTTGGGCGTTAACTTTGCGTTTCGGTTGACCGCTCAAAACAAATTTACCCGCCCAAATCTGCCTGCCAGGTAGGCTATGTATACACGCTACTCCTCTGCCCGACCGACCGCCTGCTCTCCCGCCCCTCCCTGTAGTCACAGTCGAAGGCGTAAACATTTCTACTCCCATGTGAGCATTATGAAATGTTCACTTGAGCTCAACGAAGTGGTTTGTGGACTTCTATAGATAATACTTTTGAACTCAAGACGCGAAGATCTGTTCGGTAGTGCGTTGCGTCTGTAATAGCATAGATTGCGGGTTTGAGCCTGGTGAAGGGACTCCGTGAAATAATGACAATAGGCCTAATAATAATTGTAATATTATTAATAGCCTAATAGTCAAGGGTTAGAACTGCGCATGTATCGTGCCCCTCGCCCATTTGGTTTCAAGAAGCTTTTGAACAACGTATAATGAGGACATTTGGACTGGATGCCTAAAAAGGTTTTTTTTAAGTCATCATCTTTTTGGGCGGACAAGATGGAATACTTTTCCCGAAATTTCGACCAGATGACAAAAAAGTCATCAACTTTTTGGCGGATCCACCCACCCATCCATTTATCCACCCATCCATTCATTCATACATCCATTCATTCATATATCCATCTACCCTCCCATCCACCCCACCCTCCCATGATCCCATCCATCCATTCATCCATCCAACCATCCATCCATTTATCCATCCGTCCATCCATCCATTCATCCATCCTTCCTCCCTCCCACCCATCCATTCATCCATCCATCCATCCACCCATCCATCCATTCATCCATCCATCCATCCATCCATCCACCCACCCACCCATTCACCCATCCACCCACCCATCCATCCACCCATTCACCCATCCACCCATCCATCCACCCATCCATCCATTCATCCACCCACCCACCACCCATCCACCCACTCATCCACCCACACCCATCCACCCACCCATTCACCCATACACCCATCCATCCACCCATCCACCCATTCACCCATCAATCCATTCTCCCACCCACCCTTCCATCCACCCATTAACCCATCCCTCCATCCATTCACCCACCCTTCCATTCACCCATCCACCCATCCACACAAGCACCCATCCATCCACCCATCCATCCATCCATCCATGCATCAATTTTATACCCTGATACAGCGATGTGTACAAATTGATCTGAGAATCTGCCGCCATCGTCACCAATGTTCACCGGTTGCAGAGGGGACGTTGGTTAGCGTCCATACGCCATTTCTAGAAGTATATAGTCTGTGACAGAGGCACTGAAGTTCTAAAGAAAGCCACGGTCCAACGCTTCTTCGCTCCATGTGTTTGTATTTCATGTCAGTCTATTGTAGAACAAGAGCAATCACTGACTATAGTGCGAAAAAGTTTGCCAAAAGTTTAGGCTCCTGCGCGCATTTTTCACAGGATCGCTACTGGATCTGTATTTGGATATATTGCTCCAGATAAATTTTGCAGATACTTAGGCCTAACCGTAGTGTAACTAAGCATCATTACTGTAGGCAAAAGTATTACAACCGAGGACAACCACCTAGTTAATTAAGTGACAAATTATAAAGTCAACGTCAGTAAAAAAAATGGCGCAGAACTGGTTAGTGCAAGAGTTTCTTTTCTCTGACATCATTTATGCCTGCGTAGCCTAAGCAACGACAACATTATCGTCATCGTCGTCATCATCATCATCGTCGTCGTCGTCGTCGTCGTCATCACAATCATAATCATCATCGCCATCCTCGTCGTCGTCATCATCATCATCATTACTGAACACAAAGATTTCTTCGTATTTTGTGTGGGAAGTTTTCCCCAGTTCATTCCTTCAAGATTTCTTTCCTTCAATCTCGTCAAAGTTTAGTGCGATGATTTGTCTAGCTATAATAATTGCTTTCATTTATCGAATGCCCTGTTTGATGACATGCCTATATTGCCTGTGATCGTTTTCACAGTTAAAATTACTTCTATACAGCCTGTATATAGGCATGCACTATACGCCGATCGCTGGTTCGAGCATTCTGTGCTAACTCGCATAATTGTCTGACCATGAAAAGTTGACTTGCACCTCGGCTTTATATCCGCTAACCAGTGCAGTAAATGTTAAAAATCACAGAAAATAAAGGGGAAAAACTCGTAGACCTAATTTGAAATAAACTCGTGCCATAAAAGATTGACATGTAACCCATAGGCCTACCGGTAATTATCTATCCATTTGCTAATCTTTAATCGATTAATGTCGTGTTCTTCAGCAACTATATGCCTATAGATGAGACAAAAATCGTGTATAATTTTGTAGGAATGGTATGAGTTCCGGTGACCCTCGTGTGAGCTACGACGATTCCGGTCGACCTCTCTTCTCCGAAGACCTCTCATCACCCCGTAACCTGCTCCGCTGGAGAGATACAAACGTCCCCACGGTCGAACGCACTCCCCCGGCCGCCTCCCGTTGGTCCTTCCGCCCGTGGGGGTCCATGAAACGCTTTATGGGCCGTCAGGAGACGCCCGCCCCACCGCCCCATGTTGAGCAGGAGTCGGCTGTGTTTGTGACCCGGCGCCACGACTACCCGAGTCTCCTTGCGGGACCCGCGAAGCACTTGGAGACCTCCTACCCCATCACGAGAACCGTGGAACCGATGGTGTATGGATCAGTCCAGCACATCATCTCGCCGTCGACGACCCACATGGAAGCGGTGGTCGTGGACGAGATGAAGGTCTACAATGACCGACCCTTCCTCTTCTGGCTGTTCATCATCGATGGTGTGGCGCTCATCGTCCTTGGCGTTCTCAGTCTCATCTGGTGCCTTTCGTGGGATGTCATGTTCTACAGTCGATTCTGGACTGGCATTCTTGTAAGAAGACTATGTCTCTGTGTGTGTCTGTCTCTGTGTCTGTCTGTCTCTGTATGTGTCTCTGTATCTGTCTCTGTCTGTCTGTCTGTCTGTGTCTCTGTCTGTCTGTCTCTGTCTGTGTCTGTCTCTGTCTGTCTGTCTTTGTCTTCCTGTCTGTGTCTCTGTCTCTGTCTGTGTCTCTGTCTGTCTGTCTGTCTGTCTGTCTGTCTCTGTCTTTCTGTCTCTGTCTGTGTCTCTGTATGTGTTGTCTCTGTTTGTCCTTTATATCTGTCTCTCTGTCTGTTTCTTTCATTCTCTTTCTAACTGTCTCTCTGTCTTTGTCTCACTCTGTTTTTCTCTCTGTCTCCCTATCTCTCTGTCTCTGTCTCTGTCTGTCTCTCTCTCTTTATCTCTGTCTGTCTGTCTGTCTCTTTCTTTCTCTCTTTTTCTCTCTATCTGCCTCTGTCTCATTCGGTTTCTCTCTCTCAGTCTCTGTATCTATCTCACTCCGTCTGTATTTCTGTACCTTCCTCTATCCCTCCTTCTCTCTCCATTTCATCTGGTGTCTGAATGTCCGTCTGTCTCTCTGTGTCTGTCTGTCTATCTCTTTCTACTTATATTTCTCTGTATCTCTGTGCCATTGCACATATATGCCTTAATCATATCTGAAATAATCTCTAAAATACTGGTATTCACTTAAAGTTTACGTTAGCCAATGTAGTGTCTTACCTTAAATTTACCATTATTAAATTTAGTTTGATTTACCAATTACTCTAGTGGTTAGTGTTCTGGACTGTCAGATTTTGATGAAAAATAACATTTGGATGTTTCTCTCTCTGTGTTTCCAGTTGATCCTATTCGGTACGGCAGGAGCCATCCATCGTGGAGACTACTACAAGAGAGTCTGGAAGAGCTGGTTGTTCATCATCCTCGGTGTGGTTACAGCGGCTGCCGTCAAAATCTGCACCTGTTTCACCCTCAACGTCTTTTGCCATCAACTGATCGAGGTCATTCAGTTCAACAGCTGGACCGACTACAAGGCCGAAATGCTTTATCGCATCACAAACCTACCGGACTAGTAAGCACTAAGCACCGAGAGTAGTTGTATAGCTGCAGGTTTTATGGCAGAAGTAGAATACGAGTACAGGTTCTGTATGATCGAGGCATCAAAAGACCGCCACGTATCGTGCTGTTAGGATAGGGTCTTTGGTTATTGTTTTCGTAATATGAGGAAGATTTTGCCACGCTCAAAGAAGCGAAGTTGCAGGAACCAGCTTATTCACAGCTTAGTCTGGAGTTACAATTCCATTTTATTATTGACACTTACTTACCGGTGATGCTATTTCAGATTGTTTTGTACTCCGGATAGGCTAACATTAAAATGAATATATATTTAGACTTACTTACTTACTTATCCACAACTTTATTAATTATTCACTTACTTACTTACTTACTTCTTGTGATGTTTCTTTGTTTTCAAGTCCTCGCAATAATCTGTCGACGTCAACGTTTCCAAACGACAATCTGATCGCCTGCTTTGCGATGGATGGCATTCAGGTCCTGCTGCTGGTGATCGCATTCCTCACCGTGACGTCACTGATGCTCGTCATCGACAGATTCTACAATTCACATTTCGTCATCACACGTATGGTAAGCAAACGGTCGCACCTACACGAAAAGCACTACTAAGGAATTGCAATACAGTCTACAGAAGCAAAACATATAGGACTTAAAGGTGCCTATGCAGGCTATCCTCTTTTTTTTTTTAAAGAGGATGGTCAAGACGCTGGTGTGGAGTGTGGTCCTGTATGGGTCAGAAACATGGACAATGAGAAAGGATGACATAAGAAGATTGGAGGCTTTCGAAATGTGGATTTGGCGAAGAATGAAGCGTGTCAGCTGGATGGAACACAAGACAAACGAAGAAATACTGCAGATGGTGGGAGAGGAAAGATCAATGATGGAGACAATACGGAGGCGACAGAGAAACTGGATTGGACACATCATGAGGAGTGACACCATAGTACGGGATATCATCGAAGGAAGAATGGAGGGGAAAAAGACAAGAGGAAGACCAAGAACAATGCTACTGGACTGGATGATGACAAAGGACGGTTACAGAGGGCTAAAGATGGATGCACAGAACAGATATGCGTGGCGTCATTGGACATATGAACCTGCCTGACGGCAGAGAACCAAAGAAGAGAAGATGCAGGCTATAGCATAAAACATAAAATATGTCAACGTATAGGCCTACCAATAAACAAAAGTCACTGATTGTAGTCTATGTTGCTTTTTTTCTTCCACAATTCAATTAGACCATTTTTAAAAATTGCGGGCATCAATTACGAATTTGCGGTTTAAGATTATCCGTATTTCGTACTACACTGTGTCCGGAAAAAAAGGGACCCATTTTGTAAATATGAAAATAAATAGTAAATATTCATCGATTTTTACAATTCAAACGCCATTTTAATCCTGACATATTTGTCTAACATTGGTGAAAATATAAAAGTTTCAGTCACAACAATGACGTCATAATGACGTCATTTGCATAAAAATGCATTTATCCGGCTATTCATGCATGTTTTCGGTTGATATTAGCTTATTAGCATATTAATTAGTAAAACAGAAATCCATGTAAGGAATGAAAATAAATGCAGCTTATTAAAGGGATTGTCCGCTCTATAAAAAAAGTCGTGCCTGATATCCTGGAATATTCGGAACAATAGCCTACACATTTCAACAAAATGGTGCTTCAGCTCACCGAGTTCGTCAAAATGTTGAACTGTTGACTAATGAGACTCGGATTTCATTCCTCTTAATTCTTTGGCCGCTAAACGGCTGCCCGCTTAAAACCCGCTGATAATAAGATTTGGAGACTGATGGAGAAGGTGTAGGCTACAGGACAAGGATAAGAGACATTGAAGAACTCCGTGAGCGAGTTGTTAATGCCTGCTGAGGAGGATTTTGATGCGCTGGTTATCGATGCTGCTGTTGGCTATTAACGCGACCGTTTTGAAGCTTACGTTGAGGCCAAATGTGTACACTTTGACCACAAATTAATTCAGATATAAAAATTAAATTAAGCTTACATTTATTATTGATAAATTACATCATTAAAAATATTGAAATTTTTGATGATTTTGCGCATTTATCTCTTAAATTTGACTTTTTGTGCAAATGACGTCATAATGACGTCATTATTTGGACTGGAACTTTTATATTTTTACAATTGTTAGACAAATATGTTAGGATAAAAACGGTATTTGAATTGTGAAAATCGATTAATATTTACTATTTATTTTGATATTTAGAAAATGGGTCCCTTTTTTTCCGGACACAGTGTATATAGGCTTGATTTTGAAACTGGCGTGCATAACTAAATATTGTAGTCTTTGCTTTACTTTTACTCAGAAGTCCTACTCACAAGCGATTATCAATATATCAATCAATCAGAATTTATATGGCGCCCATTCAAAATCCTAACTCAGAGGCGCTCCTGGCCTAGACCAAGCGAAAAAAGCAGTCCTCAACAGTAACTGTTGGTGAAACTAAGAATAGTTTCGGAGGTGTCGCTTAGTCAAGAGAAGTCCGTTCCACGCTGTTGGACCAACCAGAGACTCTGCATTGTCGCATGGTGTTACGTGCGTGTGTGTGTTGCAGGTGGAGCCGTTCTGTGAGCCTCGGCTGTTCAATCCTTTCGGTCAAGTGTCGATGGGTCAAGTTCAGATCTTCATCGGTTTCGTTCTTCAGGCGTCCGTCCATGGAGCGGAGGAATTCCTTTGGCAGCAGACGTACGCACCTGTCTGGGCGGGAATCATCGTAAGCAGATAGGGAACTACAGCTTCTAGCATCACTGTCACTCAATGACCCCATGAGTCATCGGCCTTCCCCTGGGCGGGAATCGCCATAAGTAGATAATTAACTTGTACTATTTCACAATTTTTTTGTTTGAAGCCCTATTCATAAGCGATGACAATATCATGGTGTTACGTGCATGCGTGCGTGCGCTCCAGGCTGAACCGTTCTGTGAACCTAGGCTTATTTATTCTTTCATTCCAGAATTTTAGCGACATCTTACGGCTGCCATGCCTTTATGTCTGTCATGCTGATATGAGTTCAAGTATAATCAACGGTTTTTTTAAAAATTTAAATAAATAAAAAATAATAAACATTCTTGAACTATGTAGGCCTAATTGTCTTGTGCAGTGTTGGGAACAACAAATTTTATTGAAATTGAATTTTATCTGCAATCGATTTATTTATTGGAAGTTCACTTGATTTCTTTCAGCCTTGTTTGGCCGGCGTCTTCACAGCTTTGTCGCTGAAAAGCTGCGGATTGAAGCATAGAATTTGGGTAGGATTTACTCTCCAGATTCAATTGTGCAATAAACAAGAGAAGTCAATATTTAATTAAATGTTGCATGTGCCTATATCGATTTTCTTTTGATTAAGCGCCTGTGAATAGGCTGGTTCCCGCGACTTCGCTATTGTGGGCGCTATAGAAATCATGAGATTACGATTACGTGTAGTTGCACTGGAGATCTTTTGTCTTAAGTGAGAACTTGATTAGAGTAATTCAGTAACCATTTAATATAACTTTATAGATTACATGGTTTGACATGGAACCTAACAATACGCCAACGTGGCGCCGATGCAGGACCCATATTTTTAAATGAAACCGGTGTGAAGTCCATCATGGATCCTTATTATATCCATGGATATTGTTGGCTGTCACCTACTGCAACAGGATTCGAACCCAGGATGCAGAAGAAAACAGCAAACACCTTTGCAATCTGTTAATTTGCCACAAAATGTTTAAGGGTCAATCTCTAAATGACGGCATACCTTCAAATGTTCTCTTACCGATACTTATACTGAAGGTAGCAACTTTGTGTCTAACCGTAGATTCTTATTATTTTTTTTCTATTCTAGAATGATGGGTCTGAGCTCAACAAAACTTTTGAATATCATTATTCTAATTAAAAAACATACCTGACGTTTTGTTTATGGAAATTCTATTAAACTTTTGTTTGATCTCTCTGTTTCCATGATTAAAACACTTTCATCTTCATGGCATTGGCTATCTGATTGTTCTTTGAACATGCCTTCTCTTCTTTGTATTTCTAGAACATGCTGTCGGTCATACTCGAGATTCTGACCATTGTTGGAAGTATAGTGGCCATTATCTTGGTGACAATCGGAATGGTTCAACACTATGAAACACTGGGATCAACACGTAAGTACTACATGCTCAAAGACAACAATAGCGATAATCAAAGGCTACATGTAAATATCTTATCTTATCTTATCTGACTATTTATAAAGCGCTTCTTGCAGCAAGAGACTTTCAGAAGCTCTCCCAGTGCGTTCAAACCCGAGAAAAAAGGCAAGTTTTTAGACGAGAGAAAGACGAGGATACACTACCAGAGAGGGTGGCAGAGCGAACTGATGGGGGAAATATGTATGTATGTATTTGTGTAGCTAATAGCTATGTATGTATGCATCTATGCATTACAAATTTATATATGCATGGCATATATATAATTATAATATTACATGTTCTAATGACCATCTCGTGTGTCCTCTGCCTCTGCAGCCGTGATGACTCATACGGGTTTCGCCCAGCGTCTGATCGTCGCCTCCATCTTCCTCTTCTGCCTTTCGGACATCACCTGCATCATCAACATCTTCTACGCCATCGCCCTCCTCGTCCGCCTCATCATCTGCATCTGCTGCGCGAAGGCCGAGGACCAGGTCCCCATGATCACCTACGTTGAGGACGACCTTGACGAACCAGTCCTCTACCCATCGAAGGATGAATTCCAGAAGTTCCGCTACCCCGACAAACAGAAGACCTTCGAGGATTTCAGGAACCTCAGGACGTAGACCAGTTTCGACTGTACGGTCAAGGACGTAGATGATCAGGAGGACCTCGAATTCGAATTACTGAGCGAGTACCACGCAAGAGCTTTGGCTTATGAACGCCTACGAACAATGTATGCATAGCGGGTCATTTATATAATACTGTAGGCCTACACAACATTGTAAATTTGCAAGAGATCTTCATATTATACAACATGGAATATCTTTGGAAATATTGTTAACACTGTATTTTATAACAGATAGAACTTAGGCCTATTTATATAAGAATGTAATATGTAATGGAAATTACTACCATATAATGGTAATTACTACCATATAATGGTATAATCTATTATATGCGTTTGTGTGTGTCATAGGCCAATGTTATGTATTATAATTATTGTACACTCTGTCCGGAAAATTCCAACCCATCTTTGTAAATATGGCAATAAATACTAAATATTCATCGATTTTCAAAATTGTAATTGTGACATAATTAACCAAAAAATTCTAAATTATCAAAGATTTCTGGTTAAAACATAATAAAGTCGTTAAACTGCAAGTTTTAGGCTGAAAGAAAACTATTCGAAAATGAAGTTGAGTCAGAAGGACAACGATTTAATAAAATTTTGCAGTAAAACAAAGACTTGTGGCAGGCTATAGCCACTTCATGGCAAAAGCATCTTGAGAAAAACCAGTTGAGGAAACAGTTGGTCGAAAAGGACAAATGAGCAAAAATCATTTTAGAATATAATTTGACCACTTTGAACTATGAAATTGCTCCTAAGGAGTGCTTGCGTCGAAAGTTCTTTTTGAATTAGCATACTTGCAGGCTTCCGATAACAGCTTTATATAACTGTTTACAATCTAGTCTCAAACGTAATTATCGTGAAAATTGCTTCTTAAGAGCTGAGCATGAAACTCGAACATAGAGGGGACAAAACAGAGGTTGATAAATTCCAAGATGGTGAACCGAAGCATCATATATACTTACCTTCAGCGATGTCACATTACATTACATTACGGTACCTTTGTGGCACTACATCAGTAATTTTTTCTAAAACTCATGAGATTCAGTGCACTGTGAAATGGTATTTGCAACCTAAACCTTATGCGATTTAAAATGTATGAAAATGTAATGTAACTTAGGGCCTAGCCGATAATGTAACCAATCTTACTCTGCATGGTGCATATACTCTAATAAATTATCAGTCGTGATTTCTTGCACTTTAGTTAAAATCATTATTGATCACACAGTCAGACAACAGGTCGCATGGCTTGTTGCTGACCATGTCTGTAATTAACAGCATTTGTGTGAAGCTGAAAGCAGCCTATACGAAATAGGGCCTGGTTATACGAATCCTGTAAAATCTTACGCTGACATCTGCTTTATGCGTTTTGTTCAATTCTTGCATTTTGGGACTGTATAGTGTATAATGTTACGTTTCCTTCCTACATTAGTTTGATGTATGATATATATTTGAGTACATTTGCACACATAGCCCACGTGTTACAGGCCTATACTAACAGTTTTAAATTCAAATAGGCATCTTAGGATTTTACTAGATAGTTTTGCTAGTGATTGGCATATAATCTAGCGTATAATTATAAGAAACTTGAACTACTGTGTGGTGTATTTTGTAAGTTATCCTGATGCATGTAAAGGTTTGTGTGAGTCAGTTAGTCAGCGTTTAAGCTTACATAGAAACATACTTAATTAAGCTTATTAATTTTAATTAAACGAATGCGACTCAACTGACTCAGTGTAGTTGTAAGCTGTGCATAACTTAGTTCTGAATGATATGGGGCACTCACTGTCAGTGAGTCAATCAGCGAGTCAGTCAGTGAGTCAGTCAGTGAGTCAGTCAAAGAGTGAGAGAGTGAGTGAGTCAGTCAATCAATCAACGACTCTGTCGTCAATGTTGAGTATCAAGTTAGACATGCAGTAAGATACCTTTAACCAGGGTTTTTTAAAGAATGTTTAGAATGCACAACCCCTTTTTTCCTTTCCCATCCTCCATGGTAAATTTCTTCCAGTCGGAGTACAATGACCCAGTCGGAGTACAATGACCCTTTTTGCTAGTTTTAACTGTAAAGAAGTGCTTCTACAACAGCACAAATCCATTTAGAACTGCACATTTTGTGTACAAGTGCACGTTAAAAAAGCCCTGCCTTTAACTCTCCCTATTACTTAAACAGTTCATTATTTTTGAGTCACCATTTAAGAGTTATCTAAAAAGGACTGTGCACACACACGTCTACACATAGCCTACACAAACACATACATTCGGAAGTCTGACCGAAACTAAGAACAATGAAAGAGACAACTGAGATCTTGACATATTTAGAAAAGCTGTTCTGACATGGAATGTTTGAAATGACTGCTATTTACAGAAGACAACAGTAAAGCTGCTTTAGATTTAGAAGCAGTAAGCACGATCCTTCGCAGCATCAGCTATGACAACAGCCTAGTTAAGGAAACGTTGCTTACGCTTACAACTAAGGCAACAAGAGTATAGCACTTTGAAGAACTTATATCTAATTAGCCTAATATACTTTGCAGCTAAATGACAACCGATATCATTACATGTAAGTACGTGTAGAGCTGACAATTCTCGCATCAAACAATAGCGAGCTGTACGTTCAAAGCAGTGCTACATAATTATATAGGCCTATCTAACACGTAGTCCCAAGTAGACAACAAGAATGCATCGTTGTTGGTAGATTAGATATACTAAGTACAACTGAAAACATTCACCTTTTAAACGCAACAACGCTTCAAGTAGTAACGCAAAGGCCATATTCAACAACAAAAAATAAAATAAAATCCTTCCAATCGAAATTACGACATTGCAAGTATATAGCGAACAACTATTAAACAAATTAAACCGCCCTTACCTCAAATGCAATACTGTTCTTGGACAGGTAACATGTAGTCTACTAGCGACACACCTACAAGCCCTATCATACAAGTGAGTTTATCTAAAATGATCTCAAGTGAAATATCGCAAATAGATAGATAGCCTATAACAAGTATCTACAAAAAACCTCAGTACATAAGCGAGATACGGTAGCCCAATATCTCAAAATTACCTTAAACGCAATATTGCAAGTAGATATAGTCAACACTCAACAAATAAGCTTGATGAAAATAACTGAAATGACCCGTAATAGCTCTTAAATACACAATAATTAATTCAAAATAGCAAAAGTGTGAAACGAGTTAAAATTGCTCGTGTCTTAAATACTACGTTGCAGGTAAGCTAGACAAACTGTTACAGGTGTGTGGACATAGAAAACTGCCAACACAGATGGTAGAAAACAAACAAAGAAAGGAAAGTTGTTCAAAGTACTGGCAACAAATGATGGAGTTTGGGACAGACTCTGACAAAATTATATATATATATATATAATTATAATATAATTATATATATATATATAATTATATTAATAATTATATATAATTATATATTATATACTACGCTTCATTACATCGACATTCACAAAGCTTACATGTTGGCCTACACTTATCAAAAGATTACACAACGTTTACAGCGTAAGTTTACAAATCGATTGTAGAATAATTAGACCTACTCTAAAAGTTCAATACGAACTTCGGTCGTTGGATAGAAGACCTGAAAATGATACAAGATATAGGAATGTATAAGAGCCTAAGAGGTCTTAGCCATGATACACTTTCCATGCCTTTCATTGGCCACCATCTTTTAATTTCACCTTGTATTATGTACCCCGCCCTTCTCATTACTTCCTTTCTCTCACTGTGTAATCTCATCTCTTTCTCTTTCCTATATATTCTTCAATCTAGTTATCCTCCACTCCCTGACTGTATCCCTGTTTCCTACCTGATCTTTCCCTCCCCTCTGACTCACTCTCGATTCCTCTAAGTCTCTCAGCTTCATTGCACCCCTTAATTTCTGTCATCTCCTTTTCACCTTTTTCTAACCACCTACATGTAGCTGCTAGTCTACCTCCAGCCCATTTAATCCATCCTCACATTCCCCCATCCCTCTTGCCCTATACATCTCTGTCTGTCTCTGTATGTTTCCCCTTTCCACTTCCAGGTTTATTCCACCATCATTCCATCACCCAGACCAATCGCGTAATGACGACAGTATATCCAAATTCCGCGTTTAGCTTCTTTCACAAATCCTCTGCAGTATCTTCGGTCCTAAAAAGAAAACCAGCATATTATCAGAAGACAACCTAGAAACATCAGTCACTGAAAACCTTAAATTGGTTTAGATACATACATGTTCATACATAGCCTATACACACGAAGATACAAGTATGTACACATGAAACATACGTACAGTAATACAGTATACGTAAATGCTAAAGTATGTGGAGCATAAAGACAAATAGGCAAGCACACTGGCAGCTGCACAGATTAATGGACAAGAGATAGACAGATTGGTGGATGAGCAGATGGATGGATGGATGTATAGATGGATGGATGGATTGATGGATGGATGGATGAATGGATGGATGGATGATTGGATGGATGGATTGATGTATGGATGGATATGGACGGACGGATGGATAGATGGATGAATGGATAGATGGAAGCGTACTGCAGCAACTTTCCATATTTGACCTCACAGCTCTTGCATCTGAATTTCCTGGTTATGTTTTTGTAACCAGTGGGTCATAATCTCTGCATGTATGCAGCTTGACTAAGAACTCACTCTAGTCTGGAGAGACTCTGAGTAGTTTCCTTGACGGGCGATATATAAATTCCCGAGTGAATGAACGGATGGATGAGTATATTGATGAAGAAGAGGGAAGGATATCCAATGTCTCACCAGTCGTGTTAGGATGTGAAACTTCAGCCGATTCTACTGTGGAAGAGCAGAATAAAAGACAATGATGGAGACAATGGATGTGAAGGTTGGAAAGACTAGCGAAGCACCACCGTTCAGCTTCTGTAGAGGTCCATCTGACAATGCAATAAACAATACATACATCGTTACAGTTATTGTTCTAATTACGTCACGATGATTTTTAAGTGAGCACAAAAATCCTATTAATTTTGATCATTCGGTTTAGAGCTTTTGATTTTTTCGTCTGTTTATTCAACTCAGTTGCTCGTTTGATTGCTTTCCAACTTCATTCATTCATTCATTCATTCATTCATTCATTCATTCCTTTATTCTTTCGTTCGTTCGTTCGTTCATTTTTTCATTAATCTATTCATTCATTCGCTCATTCATTCAATCGATCCTTAATTAATTAATTCATTCATTCATTCATTGGTCTATTATATGCTCATTCGTTCAATTGTTCATTCATTCATTCATTCATTCATTCATTCATTCATTCATTATGTCTGTCTGCCTGTCTGTCTGTCTATCAATCAATCAGTCAGTCAGTCAGTCAGTCTTTTGGCGATGGCGTGTGAATTTGTGACTCAGACTTACCTCTTTTGAGTTCGATTCTGTGAATAGTTTTTCCTTCGCTGTTCTCCGCTTCGAAGAAGTAGGCGCGGAAGTGTTGAGGAAAGACTCGATGGATCGTCAAGATCATCTCCTTTGACGAATCCTCACCAGACTGGACACAACAACAGAAACAGTCACAGAGCGATGGAGGAGAGGAGTTTAAGTATCGAATGTCCATAATATAAAAAAAACCGCATTTATGAAAGTCCTTAAAAGTAAAAATCTGTTGATCAATTATTGACTGGGCTTGGAGCGCTTCTGAGTAGGTTTCCAGAATGGGCACTTACGTACTTTATATAAGTCCATGGAATGAATAAACAAATTAATATCCTTATGCACGAGAATTGGCATTGCAGCAATCTATGTAAATGCAGCAACAATTAACAAGCTAGTTTAACCACCTTAGACTGGAAGCTGCCCTGGTATGGTCCGTCTCCCTTTCCAGCCTCGATCGATCCATTTCCGGTCGTATGTCTCTTCCAGTGGAACCTCGCGTGGCTCACTTCCGGTTGCGCTGATACGTTGCAACGCAGTTCAACGTTCGTCTGATGCAGCTTGACCTTGACCTCTGAAGGGCATTCGAACTTTGGACGGTCTGGACAAAGAAGAAAAGTTGATGGTCGCAATGATGATGATGATGTTGTTTGTTACACAGGAGGTGATGAGAATGATGGATGAGAGGATGCCGATGATGGTGATGAAGACGGTGATGATCTGGAAGGTGACTACGGCTTTAAGCCAAGACGATGAGGATGACGATTGCGTCACTAATGAGGATATTGATGATGATGATGATAATGATGATGATGATGATGATGATGATGATGGTGGTGGTGGTGGTGATGATGATGATGATGATGATGATGATGATGATGATGATGGTGGTGGTGATGATGATGATGATGATGATGATGATGATGATGATGATGATGATGATGATGATGATGATGATGATGATGATGATGATGATGATGATGATGATGATGATGGTGGTGGTGGTGATGATGATGATGATGATGATGATGATGGTGGTGATGGTGGTGGTGGTGTTGGTGTTGGTAGTGGTGGTGATGATGATGATGACGAAGACGACAATGATGACGACAATGAACGGTCAACGTGAGAAGTACTCAAATAGCAAGTAATAATAATTCGTTTAATTTCAAACTGACACAATGCAGAGCGGCAGAATGATTGCAATTATTCATAGCATGAATTCATGATCACAAGCTATTACAGGAGTCAAATTAATTGGAGGCAGCCATGCAAGGCCACATCCGTCCCACAACTCATTTCACTAACGCCATCTCAGCCCATCTGTCATCTGTCGAATAGAAGGTTGAGTGGACATTTGGTAGGGTGGTGACAACCCATCCCGTCGTTCCGCCCTGCGTCCGTGGGCTCCAGAGTGTTAACCATTACCTTTAAAACCCTGCCACAGGGCACTATTGATCGATTGATGTACTGATTGATCAATTGGATTGTTAACAGATCGATGTCTTACATCCATGCAGATCGATCATAATCGATGTGTTCCTTGATTCCGCGTCATCTCCATTCACATCAGCGATGCACTTCAATTCCTTTCCGCTGAAGTCGTACGTGATGTCGAGCGCCTTGTTCGTCATCTCAACCGTGTAGGAGAGAGGCTGAAGGTCCTTCGACGTGGTAGAACCACTTCCGGTCTTCGTCGACGTCTTCCGGAAGCGATCCGTCAGGTCCCTGGCGCCGAGAAGGATCCGGACCTTTGGTTCCGGATATGCTCCGTGGACGCGGCAGGTGACCTCCCGAGCCTCGCCCTCCTTGAAGGTCACCTTGTCGCCGTCGGAGTAGAGGGCAGCGTGACTTCCGGTGAGGTCGTTCGAAGATAGACGAACGATCTTGGCTGGAGCTGAAACACATCCGATCAAATAATAAAATCATCAAATCATCAAATCATCAAATCATCTACATTAATCATCAAATCATCAAATCATCAAATCATCTAATCATCAAATCATCTACATTAATCATCAAATCATCAAATCATCTAATCATCAAATCATCAAATCATCTAATCTAATCCTGATCTTATCATGTCTGAAATACGCATCTGCATTTGTCTGCATCTGATCCAATCTAATCTAATGCAATACGATACGATACGATGAAATGCAATGCAATACAATATAATAAATACAATATAATACAATACAATGCCATACAATACGATACAGCACAACACAACACAACACTGCACCACAATATAACATAACGTAATGTGATGTGATGCGATATGATATGATATAATCTAATAGGATACAATACAGTACAATACATTGCAAAATAATATAATACAATACACTGAATACAGTACAATACAATATAATATTATATGAGAGCCTCTGAGTAGTTCCCTCGAAAAGACGATTTACATATGTATGCATATGCACTTAATTAATGATTGAATGAATGAATATGAATATAATTGAATATATTATAATATATTGTATGATATATAATTCAATATAATCTAATCTATCTAATAAGGAAGCTTCTATAGCGCCTTCAACATGGAAGAGAAAATAAATCGACTCCGACTTCTGTGCCACTTCAAATTCCGGAAACAAAGTCTGGATCAATGCATTCGTGATCTGAACGACCCCCAGGGGAACTCTGATAAATCACCTGCCACAGAATCTATTACGCAGCAGCAGCAGCAGCAGCAGCAGTAGCTCGAAAGAGAGAGAGACAGACAGATAGACAGTCAGACACGGACAGAGACAGGCAAACATACATGCAGAAAGATAGGCAGGCAGACAGACAGACAGGTAGAGAGACATACAGACAGACAGACAGACATGCAGACATACAGACATACAGACATACAGACATACATACAGACATACATACAGACATACACACAGGGACAGGGACAGGAACACAGACATAGACAGACAGACAAAGACAGATGCACAGATAGAAAAAGACAGACAGACAGAGCAAAATCCATTGGAGAACAAGAGTAATCAATTATTATTATTACGTAATTTCATGGAATGGAATCATATTATTAAAATTGGTCCTTAGATGGTTGAATTATTATTGTGAATAGGAAATCACGTCTGTCTCATTTAATCCAATCTCTTAAAATCATACATGGTCTATTAGTCTTGTCCGTCCACATCTCGTCTAATGAATCCACCATCCACTCGTCCAACCATTCATTCACCCATCCATCCATCCATCCATCCACCCATCCATTCATCCATCCATTCATCTATCCACCCACTTACACGTCCGTCTGTCGTCCATCCATCCGTTCATCCATCCATCGACCTATCCACCAACCCGATCCATCCATCCGTCCGTTCGTCCATACATCCATACATATATCCATCCATCTATCCATTATTACATCCACCTACCAGTCCATCCATCCATCCGCCCACCCGCCGACCGACCGATCTACCCATCCATCCCACCATCCATCCATCCATCCACCCATCCGTCCATGCATCCACACACACAGTGTGGCACAAACCCAAACACCCACCCATCCATTGGATACTATCCATCCACCCACCTACAGTCCTACATGACATCTCGCAAGTCTACAGCGTTTAAGTTTCTTTAGCGCTACAATACAACCGCATTGCTATAGAACTGAAAATATTTCGTTAACACTAACAATGAACGATAAGAGGTCGAAAGATTTCGATGTGGTTGCTCGGCAGCTGACATCCGATCTCTCCCGAATCAGACGTCTGTAGACCTAACGACATAAACAAACAGCGGAAATCTATAATATTATAGCGCCAGCACATAATAAATAGATAACTATATTATGCACATTGCACATGATGCTTAGCAATTAACTGATTGCGTGACTGGTGACTAATTAAATATAACAAAGCACGCTATAGTCGGCGGGAAAGTAAGTAGTCTAATCGATACAGTGGCTACACAGTAATTAAATAATCCCTAATTGCAGTGACCCTTCTAAACCAGTCTGCAGTCTGAACCACTCAAAATCCTTGTTATGTTGTGCTATGCTATTTTATTCACATACTTTTATTATAAGCCCTACGCATTGAATGAATTAAACGACTATTGAAGTAGTAAAGCAAACCAGAAACACCCATTTCATATGAATTGTTAGCGACTTGATTTTCTTAATCTCTGCATAATTATAAGGGGGCTGGAAAAATAATTATTGACTAAATTGCACCTTTATGGGGGTGAACCGTGTAGTGGGGTTAGAGGTATCAACATGTATTCTGTGCCTGGGGAGGCTGGGGTGTCAATTGAGTATGGCCCCGGCCTTGCCTTCTATAGTGCCTACTCTAGAACTATACAATGGAATCACAATGGCTGGCAGCCATGCATGAGAAAATACTACGATGGCTGGCTATTTTGGGGAATATCCTTTGACTCCGGATTCCAATCACCGAAAAGACAGAGGAGAGATGTTTTGAACTCTAAACAAATTACCGATCCCTAACGAACTCAACAATAAAATGCATACATCAAATGCGTACGCTACTGCACAACTAGATGATCAAGAAACGACCGAGACTACTGGTCACCAACCCCTCTACGCCGAGCCTAAGAAAAAGAAGTCGTAGCTGCCTGTTAGTAATGGTCAATTAAAAGACAGGTTCTTCGCTGTTTTCAATGCGCAGTGAGGTAACTATGAGAGCATCCTAATGTCAATTATAATGATAAAGAATGAATAGATAAATGTATTGTATTGTATCTGACAACTTATAAAGCGCTTCTCGCAGCAAGAGCCTTTCAGAAGCGCTCCCAGTGAGTGCAACCCCGAGAGAAAAGAGGCAGGTTTTGAGGTGAGAGAAAGATGACGAAAGACTGTAGACCAGAGAGGATGGCAGAGCGAACGGATGAAGGAAGTCCATTCCATACGGAGGGATAGTAGTAGTTAATTGTGCCCTTTGAGGGTCTTTTATTTTCCTGAGGGGAGTGCTCGGTAGTACAGTGGTTAGCGAGCTAGACTGTCGACCAGTATAGGGTTAACAAGCTGAGGGTCTTTTATTATTTCCTGAGGGGGGTGCTCGGTAGTACAGTGGATAGCGCGATGGACTGTCGACCAAGAGGTCAGAGGGTTCAATTCCCCGCCGGGGTAGAAATTTGTAACGAGATTTCTGTTCCTCTAGCCGACTCAGCTATGATGAGTACACGGTCAGTGGATGATGAGACGGCGAGGGAGAGGACCGCCCGAGGCCTTGAAAATGAAGTCGCTAACACTTCATCTCCATTGACGCATCATACTCAGCGTGCACTGTTTACACATCCGCCTTAAGCCAGCGGCCGCAGCAGCCTGAGAGCGTGAGACAAATCGATGGTGTGATTCATGACCATCTGGCTCGCTCAGTCACGACAACGTTGACCTAGGCTACATACGTAGCCATTGTAAGCGCGACTGTAAAAAGTAAATTTGGAGCATTGCACGGTCTGTTATATTATATCTCATCTCATCATTTCAACTCTAATCATCACCCACCTCTAGCTCATTTTAGTTATTTAACGAGATAGATAGATAGACAGATAGATAGATAGATAGACAGATAGATAGATAGATAGACAGATAGATAGATAGATAGAGAGATAGATAGATAGATAGACAGATAGATAGATAGATAGATAGAGAGATAGAGAGATAGATAGAGAGCTAGATAGGTAGATAGATAGATAGATAGAGAGATAGAGAGATAGATATATAGATAGATAGACAGATAGGTAGATAGATAGATAGATAGATAGATAGATAGATAGATAGATAGATAGATAGATAGATAGATAGATAGATAGATAGATAGATAGATAGATAGATAGACAGATAGATAGATAGATGGATAGATAGATGGATAGATAGATGATAGATGGATTGATAGATGATACATAGATGGATAGGCCAACAAAGACCAGACAAAGGTATTGATTTACACAACAATAACACCTGTAGCAAACCTAACAAGCCGAATGTAGGCGTATAGGCCTACCGTAAGGAAATCAATATACATGTAAATCAATATTTTCTTCAGCAGGTGTCTTTGTTCGCTCGCCGTCCACGTCATGCAACAGCTGTTGTTCACATCATGTAGCTGTCTGACTAACGACGTTCCCGACGTGGCGTGTTCGCTTCAGTCTACTTTAACAACGCATTAGTAATCTTTCTGGTTTGTCTGTTAGCTACAAGTACTTGCGCTATAAGCTTATTATACATGTAGAATGGAGGAACTCCGTGATCTGCTCATATTAATCGGGACACAATCTAAAGAAGTAATAGATAGAGCACTTATTAAGAGATCTTTAACAGTCGCTAAAAGAACGAAATTAACGGAAGAATTAAAGAAAATAGCAACCTTTCTCGGAAAACCAAAGAAAAGAAAACGTCAGACTAAAACACCTCGTGGCATCGATCGTCCACCGATTCCATCTGCTGACAACCAACCACCGATTCCGTGTGCTGACAACCAACCGATTCCACCTGCTGACAACCAACCGATTCCGTGTGGTAGTAAGACTCTATCTAACATTCAACCCGTTGAGTCTCCAACTCCACCCGGACGTAAGTCAGACAACTACAGCTCGAAAAATTTCAACGAAAACATTGTACCCCAGATACGGAAAGGAATCGCGGAATACAGAAGCCTTCATCCACACTTGGAATGGAATTTGGAGCTGGATTTTCTGGACAACACCTCTAATTTAAAGCCGACTGACCTAGCATCAATTAAACAATTTCATGAACAACTTGTAGCCAGAGAAAAAACAGCGTTGAATCTGCATCTCCTCATTGCTCACCACAGAGGAATGTGCTACCTCTCTGCATGTGACCACATGCCAACTAACATCCCTATAAAAGAATGGTTACCTCAAGAATTCTGCTTGCCCTATATAACAATTAACCGCTACCGCCAATTTTCAACCCTTATCCAGAGCTATCCTGGGTTAATCTCCTGTGGCCTATCCTTTACACAACTCACAAAACACCACAGCAGAATCAAAGACCTTCTCAACATCGACGACGACCTTAGGATGAAACTAAAATCACGAGTCGATATCTGTGCTCAAAACAAACCATTTACCATCGAACCTGTAGAAGAGGTATTCCAAAACGAATTGAATCTGAACGTTGATCCTGATTACAAAGAACGTTTATACAGTTCTTCAAGTTCTCCAATGGAAGTCGAAGACGAAGATAGGCTGCTTGCGGGATGATTCTTAACTCTTAAACCGCCACATACTTTTGAGGTGTATGCACCCCGGACGCCAAATACTTTTTTGTTGCAATATACTTCGAAACGTCATGACTCATTCAGAAACATTGAGACATATAAGTATATAGGTATATATAGGTATATATGTATACACAGGTATATAGGTATATACAGGTATGAAGGTACATATATAGGTATATAAGTATATAGGCATTAGGTATGTATATATATATATAGAAATACAACAATATAAAGGTATATATGGGTATATATAGGTATATGGGTGTATATATAGGTATATATAGAGGTATATATTGGTACATAGGTATATATATATATATATATATATTTAGGTATATAGGTATATATTATAGTCATATAGATATATAGGTATATATAGGTATAGGCCTATTGGTTATAATTATAGACCGTACCGGTGTTCAACGCATATGTGTTTCCAGCGTTCTGACAAATCTCTTCGGGAAACACACATTTGCGTTTCCGGCGGTTTAAGGGTTAACCTAATTGGATACTTATTTAGGAGTTTTTACTTCAGCGTGTTCATATGACCTACTTTTGGTATCACTACCATTGTACAGGACAGCATGACGCATGGACAAAAAAGAAATCGATTACGTCTACGTCGAAGCAGGTGCAGCAGCTGCGTCCATTAAAGCACAACACGCATGCGCGTGTTCATTTGACCTACATTTGGTATCACTCATGATACCAAAAGTAGGTCACGAAGACACGCTCTTATTCATAGAAAAGTAATGATTACACAAGAGCTGTTTTGATGTACTAAAGCTTTTGGACATTTGCTAATAGTAGTAGTAGTATAATTAAGCTTTTAGACATTTGCTAAAAGTAGTAGTATAATTAACCCTCTAGCTCTTGGCGCTATAATAATTCTAGAGACTACGCTAAAAGTATATTTTATAATTAAGACCATAAATCAGTTAAAATCACAATGATATCAAGTCCTTATTATCAACCCATGAATTGAAAGAATAATCATAGCCTAACCATTTCACCAATGAACGGTTTCCACGTTTCCTAATAATCTTTTCTATTTTAAATGTATCTTGCGTTGTCGATTGTAACTCAGCTTCATAAAATGTCCCTTTTATTTCTTCTCCATGATAGTCAGATATTTTATAGGTTATAGGGTCTGTGTATTGGATTTGTGTTATAGTAAAAATTTCTTGTGTCCAACGATTTGTGTAGCCTTTCTCAAATGTCTTTTTCTTCTTAGAAATTCTTACTTTATCTCCTACCGAAAATTTAGGTTTAACAGTTTCAGGTACAGCATCACCATACAGATTCGTCCACACAACCCATTCGTTTGCTTTGATGCTCGCTTTAACAGGAGTCATTTTAATGGAAGAATGTCTTGTGTTGTTGTATAAACTAACCATATTATCTAAAACATCGATATATCTCTGAGTTGAATTTGCTGTAAAATATTTAAACATCTTCTCTTTTACTGTTCTATTAAATCTTTCTACGATACAAGATTTCTCTTCATTCTCAGTTGAGTACAACTGCATACCTAATGATTTTACCTGTTTATTATAAAATTCTGTTCCCTTATCGACCCAAAGTTTTTCACCCCTTCTTTTGATCGTATTAAATATTTTAACGAAAGCATCTGCCACAGATTCTCCGCGCTTATCTTTTAACGGCTGAATAAATGCATACTTGGAGAATATATCAATGACGCTTAACAAATATTTCACACCAGAATTAAATTTAGCATAAGCCTGCATGTCAATCAAGTCAGCCGCCCAAACTTTGTCCACTCCCTGAACATAAACAACTCGCTTCCTGAACTTCCTGACTATAGGTTTATGCAATTCGTCAGCAAGTTGGTCTGTCCATCTCAGAGCTTTTTTTTCAATCCCATTCCAAAATGGGTCTTCGTCGATAATATTGGTTTAACTATAGATCTTTCAATTCGTTCGCGGAAGGAAGGATTAGGTATATTATTTAATTCATCTATCATAGCTCTGTCAGCGACGTTTCTCCCTGCTGTATCAGTATGTTTAGCATAAGCCATGTCATGGCGATAGGCTGCTGCATCAACCCTATCTACTGGTTTACTCCAGTCTTTTGGCGTCCCATCACTATTCAATCGCAAATCCAATCGAGTTCCTGGACCCGTGAAAGAATGTCCTGGAAGATGCATTTCACCCGGGTACTTTGCCCATGGAAGTTTAATGTTAGAAGTAGCAGAATTGAGAGCTGAGACCAAATCACCTCCTTGTACAGTAGTGGACATTTTAGTAAACTGAGTTTTTCTAGCGCCACAATCAACGCATACACATCTAAGCATAGATCTACCATTCTTACTGAAGACTCGTTGAATTTCTCTACACTCAGTTTTTCGTTTACATTTTACACAATACGAGCTGTGCTCCATTTTAATATAATATAATTAAAATGGAAGTCCATGACCTGTCATGGAATGAAGATACATCTAAACGCTTTAACAGTCCTCTCCTACCAAGAAGCATCAGAGGTTTGATCGTAGGTAAGTCTCAATATGGTAAAACGATTTTACTACTTAATTTATTACTGAGACCTGGTTGGTTAGATTACGATAACCTACATATCTTCGGCAAAAGTTTATTTCAACCAGAATATAAGATCCTTAAGAAAGCATTCGAAGAGAAATTACCAAAGGAAGCAATTATAAGACTTTTTGATAATCGCGATGAAATCATGAAATTAAATGTATCACCGACCGCCGTAGTCGAGGAGATGTCTAAAAACATGGCCAAAAAATCGGATATAGAATGCAAGTTCTTTGAAACCTCTAAAGATGTTCCAGATCCACGAGACTTAAGTCGAGATAAGAAGAATCTCATGATTTTTGATGATTTACAGTTAGAGCGACAAAATAAATGCGAATCGTATTATATAAGAGGTAGGCATAGTAATGTAGACTGCTTTTACCTAGCCCAAAATTATTTCAAACTGTCTAGACAAACTATCCGAGAGAATGCCAACTTTATATGTTTGTTCCCTCAAGACCTTAAAAATATTAACCACATATACAGCGATCATATAGGTGTAGATGATATGACTATAGAAGAATTTCGAAAACTATGCAAAACTGCGTGGGATGAAACGCATGGTTTTGTGGATATAGACCTTACTAGTAAAACAAATAAGGGCAGGTACAGATCTGGATTAGATACATTTTACATTAAATAAAAGCAATAATAAAATGATAACAAAATTTAAGATTTTATATTCTAGGTTTAAAAATAGCTATCTAAAATGGAAACCCTTCTTGACGAGATTTTATCTAATACTCAAACGATTGCACGCAACACAGAGGCTAAAGAATCCTTTTGCATTTTGTTGAGCGAAAGGAGCACACGAATTCGAACGAAATTTAATCCACTAATCGAACTGGACAAAAGTAAAACGTATGAAATGGCCCTTGTTAATCTTGAAACTTACTACAGTTTTCCTAATATAGACGAAACAAATAATAAATTCGTATATTCGTCAGATAACGGTGTAACGTGGAAAGATTTAGACATTCCAACCGGTTGCTATGAAATCGATGACTTAAACGAATACATACAGAGAATTTTAAAGGAAGAAGGTCATGATCAATGTATAAAGTTGCGACCAAATAACAATACTTTGAAGGCTGTTTTGGAAATTGATGAGAACTATAAAATTGATTTTAGAGTACCAAATTCAATTAGCACCGTTCTAGGATTTCAGAGTCGTGTATACTCCGAAGGATATAACGAATCCGAGCACATAGTCGAAGTAAACAGCGTGAATAGTTTACGAGTTACGAGTGATATAATAGGATCATCGTATGCTAACGGAACTACGGAGAACATAATTTATTCTTTCTTTCCATCGGTCGGGCCTGGTTACAAGATAATCGAATCTCCTCACAATCTCGTATATCTTCCAATAATGCTATACTCTATTTCATCGATGGAAACAAAACTAATAGACCAAAATGGAAAACTAATTAATTTAAGAGGTGAGGAATTGTCGATACGATTTCACATAAGAGAGGTTTAATTTAAAGTTTATATTTAATATAAGATGAGCACTTACGCTAAGGTCAAAGTTAATATTTCTGAAGGGCAAAAAGAGAAGATTAAGCGAGCTGCTCAAGCAGGATCTGGAGTGAGTATAAGACTTTCTCATGGAGATATAACTGGTGAGCATGTATTAGCTCTAAACCAGAGGCAAATTAACAAGTTAACTAAAGCGTATCAGAATGGAACTGGTTTGACAATTAAAATGGGTAAAAAGCAATTAGAAGACAATGCGAGAGTCGAAGGCGGATTTATTGGCGCTATTCTACCGTTCTTAGCAACAGCCGGAAAGTTTCTACTGTCTAGTGTTCTTCCGAGTTTAGCCACAGGAGCCTTAACAGGATTGGGTTCTGCAGCTGGTTCCAAAATTGTTGATAAAATTAGTGGATCTTCGATCTCACACCCGGTAAGTGGATCTGGCGTGCTCTACGTTAAGAAAGGAGGAATATGCTGTAAGATAAGGCCTGCTGGCGAAGGTCTTTTTCTATCTCCGTGGAAAAAGGGTACTTCAATAACGGGTTCTGGTTTGTTTATGAAAAGAGGAGCAGGATATATCAGCGGTGAAGGTCTTATACTTGGTCCCAATTCACCATTTAAAAATATTCCTATTCTTGGAATGTTACTTTAAACAATCTCTTATATAAATGTCTGGATACGGTCACCCAATACACAAATTTATCACCAAACGGAAGTCTCGTGTGAGTACAATAATTTGGTTGCCTAAAGTGGTCACTCATGCTCCTGCAAGACAACGAGCAGGCGACAGATATGAGATTTTTGCTCAGCAAGCGATAACGATTGAACCAAAGACAAATATTACAGTAGAAGTAGGCCTTGGAGTCCGAATGACCAGTGGAATGTGTCTAGTCTCTCTTAGACAGAAGTTGAAACAACTCAGACTGAGTCTTCAAGATGGTACTGTTCTAGAGGACGCAGAGGATATAATAATTACAATACAAAACAACTCCGATTCACCAGTTACTATAAACGAAAAAGACTCCATATGTTATGTTAATTACTACGATGCATAACGTGTCGTTTTACGTTATGTTTTACGTTATGTTTTACGTTTACGTTTTACGTTACGTTTTAAACATTATACTTATAATAAAAAATGTCGCTACTGAAAATTAGCGATCCTGCAAAAAGAGATTTTATTATCGAAGAGTTTTTAAAAACGAAAAAAAATATTAAACAAAACTTTCTTTCAGAGAGAATAGACGATCTTGGACTTCAACGAGAATTAACGAAAATCTACAAACCAATAGTCGACTCTCAATCAGCAATTTCGAAAGAACAAAACGCTTTGCTGTCGACAATAAAAGATAATTCTGCAGCAACATCACTCGCTCTAAAATCACTTCCAGATTCGTTGAAAACTATTCAATTTCCTCAGTATCCGTCTATAGAGGCGTACGATGACGATGACCCAGTAGAAGACATTAGAAGGTTAGAATTAGGAAATATTGCAGTTGAATACCTTAAAAAATATGCTTCTGATAAAAGACTTGTGGATACAACATTCGGATTAAGATCAAGAGATGGAAAATTCTACATCGGTGACAGCGAAGCCTCAATCCAAGGAAATGATATTACAGTTGGAACCACAACTTATCAAGGAACTCCAGGATTATGGGAATTGTTAACGTTAGCTAGTCCAAACAGTTCAATTTATGATAATCGTGATCTCGAAGAATACGCCGAGATTCTAATTAAAACGAATGCCATGAGTCAGCCAAATAAACCAAACAAACCTAAATCGTCTAGAAGTGTAAAATATGCAAAGATAATAAAACCCATATGGGACGATTACATGAAGTTAAGAGGTAAAACAGGAAGCGGAATAATTACCATTCCTTCGGATCCAAATGAATTAGTAAAACAATTAGAGTTACGATTGTATAGCTACAAAGCGGGAAATACGGGTGTAAGGAATGAAATTGTAGGTATGACGGATGAGTTACTAAGACAAAGAGTGATAACCAAAGATGAATATAAAAAATTGATGATCTAATTTAAAAATTGATGATATAATTAAAAATTGATGATCTAATTTAAAAATTGATGATATAGAAATGCTGGTCGTTGCGAGAAGAAGTTATAAAAAAGTACACGTTGTCGGTGGAGCAGGAATATTCGATTCCATTGCAGGATTTCTCAAGAGACTACTGACTTCGAATGCAGCCAAACAAATTGCGAGCACAGCTGTCAAAGAGATTGGGGGTGTTGCTAAGGATAAGGCGATCGACGTTGGAAAACGATTACTCAATAAGATACTTCCACCAACCACCGTTCAGCAGCCGATAACTCAGGAAACTAAAGTCATTCTAGCTAGATTACTAGGATCGAATCCGCAAATGACGGGAGGAGCTATTAGAATTCAAGATCTAGTAAAACGCTTAAACGGAGGTGGTTTGAAAATGGCTTAAGTTTAAATTTATTTTGCTTAAGTTTATTTTCTTATTTAGGTGTAAAAATTTATTTTCTTATTTAAAAATATATGTATAATAAAATGCAATCCGATATTCTAAGATTCACAGAGCAACCATTGATCGATGAAGGTATCGAGCGATACGAATGGCACGAGTACGAACCTGTAGCGAGAACTAACCTTAACAGTTCTGGTGAAATAAGAATAAATATTGAATTACAAGACTTATACAGTCACCCAGCAGAGTCATATCTACAATTCGAAGGAAGACTAATTAAAGCCGATGACACCGCATACGTTAATGCCGATTTAGTTGCTCTCACGAATAATGGACTTATGTATCTATTCAGTCAAATATCCTATCAGTTATCTAATCAAGAAATCGAAACGCTATTTCATCCGGGTCAAGCTACAACGATGCTCGGTTTACTTACGTATCCAAACGATTTTCAGCTGACTCAAGGCTTAAATCAGCTGTGGTATAAAGACACTGGAGCGACTGCTGTTATTGCGGACAACCCCGGCTTTTCCACTAGACAAAGCTTTCTCATTCGCAAACCAAACACTAAAGGAATGTTCAGCTTTATTGTTCCGTTGAAGCATATTTTCGGGTTTTGCGACGATTACGACAAGATTATTTACGGTTTTAAACAGACGCTGACATTAGTTCGTAAAGCCGACGATGATGCAATATTCCGAGATAACGCTGCAGCTGCTGGAAAAGTTGCGATAAACAAAATTTCATGGTTTATTCCACACGTTATTCCTTCCGATATGGAACGAATGCAGTTGTATAAGACGATTGAATCAAAATTAACGTTGCCAGTTGCGTATAGAGCTCGTCAATGCGACACAATAACGGTTCCTCAGTCGACAAGTTTCAGTTGGCGTCTTAGCGTAAAAACATCACCCGAGAAACCTAGATATATCATCGTAGGATTTCAGACGGACCGTAGCGGTAATCAGGAAAGTAATCCGTCGCTATTTAATCACTGCGATCTCAAGAACATATATGTGATGATGAATCAAGAAAGATATCCAGCTGTCGATCATAACCTGTCGTTTCCTAATCAACAATTCTCCAGAGCGTACAGAGACGCGTCCTCCTTTAGTCAAAAATTCTATGGTATGGATAAGTTGATTACGCAAGGAAATATAACACCTATAGATTATAAAGAATTATATCCGCTGTTCGTGTTTTATGTAAGCAAACAATCCGAGCGTTTGAAATCTTCAGTCGTCGATATTCAGATTAAGGCTCTTTTCAATGCAGCAGTGCCAGCCGACACCGAAGCGTATGCTGTCGTAATTTCAGATAGGTTGCTGCAGTTCCAATCGGATGGGCAGAAAATGAGTGTTGTGTATGGAAAATTGATTTAAAGAATACTTATATATTATGAAGCTACCAGAGCTTAGAATGTTGGCCAAGCATAACAATGTTACAGGCACTTCGCATCTCAACAAACCTCAAATGATAGCTGTATTGATTGAAAAGAATATTCTTCCGACGGACTACAAGTCTGTGTCATATCGACATGACACGTTGGGTAGTATCAGGAAACAACCGAGAAAAGTAGATATTATAGATCGAGAGACTGGCGTTGTTACCTCGTATCCATCGATGTATAAAGCTGCTAAGGCGTATGGTCAGAGTGCTGGCATAATAGCTTATCATAACGGAAATGTCTGGAGAGATAGATACGAAATTAAAGTGTTCGAGAGATAGATATGATATTAAAGTGGATCTTCGATCTCACAGATAAGTGTTCGATAAGTGGATCTTCGATCTCACAGCTAATGTATTAATATTTTTGCGTGGTAAAAATAAAATGGATTTAAAGAAAAGTAGTTTAAGAAACATGAACCATGTTGAACACTTGCTCGACTCATCGGTTCCTGACATTAAGGTTCCTACGCTTACTCCCACACCTGGTAAATACAAACCAGTAGCACCTAAGAGAAAATACAAAAATAAGCTTAGATCTAAATTAGGGTGACCATTTTCTGGCCAGCAAAAACCGGGACACTTTTTGGAAAATATCAATTGTAGGCTACGTGTGCCTAATTCTTTAACTACAGGGCTATACTATCGAAGGCCGAGGTATAGGCTCGGTTAAAGTTTATGCTGAGCATAGATTTCCGTGTAGAAATCTACAACCTGCTCTAGTCGTCAGTGCAGTGCAGTTGCCATGCAGTAGGCCTACTCTTTTATAATCGAGAACACTCCTTCAATCGGTGCACAGTTGGTTTCTCTAGTCCAGAGGAAGATTTAATGTCTCTGGGGGGGGGGAGGGGGGCACAGGAGCGCCCGGTGGACGACCGCCGAGGCGTTCAGCACCGAGCAGGGAAAGAGACTTGTGGAGGGAATATGCCCACCACAATCAAATTTTTTTAAAGTTTCCACATGAAAATTACAGCATTTTAAGTTGTCGAAAAATTTGCTCTAGTGCAGTAACTGCAGTGCTGTCATTAGCGGTCGAACTCCCACTTCGACCTTGGCGCAATCTGCAGAAATCGATATAGATGATAGATCTGGCGCCGCCATATTGTAGGCACCCCTATTAGGAGAATTTCTCGTTACACCTTGATGATCCTTTACATCTATTATTAGTCTAATTAAACTCAATAGACTACCAAAGATATAATATAATATTCCATATAAATTGACAACTTCTCTTTCGTTATGACTGTTTGGGTTATAAACTACACTTTGTTCTGTGATTTACAAAAAACTGACGTTTTCAAAATCTAAGTTTCCTACTTGTCAAAAACCGGGACAATTTGGTCTTTTTGCCAAAGTCGTCGGGACACCGGGACGCACCACAAAAAACCGGGACATGTCCCGGAAAACCGGGACGTATGGTCACCCTAATCTAAATTGAATGATTTTGCGGATTGGTTACTTAGTTATGTGCCTGAACAAGACAATAAAGTCGTTAACGAAAAACTCGAATCGTTGAAGTCAACTGTTTCCAGGATATTCGATAAAACTAAAATTCGAGAAACGGCGTCGGCTATTAAAGGATTCACCAAGCAATATAGAATAGATGGAATTAATGGAATGGATGCCTCTTCGTTTCTTGATTTCGTCAGACCGCAGGTAGTAAATCTGTTGTCGACTAATCGCCAAACAAAGGTTAATCTAGTTCTTACTTGTACTATGGAACGAGTAGATATGAAATCTGGAATAGTGACTTCTGAGGATATACCATTCCTTTCGAGGGCAGAAGTTATTTTAGAAGCAACCGACTTGAATGAAATATACAGCAGAAAGAAGGATAAAATCATGGAGTCTATTGCTAGTTTTCAGATGCAAGGAAGTAATTGGAGATTTAAAGCTGTTGTAAAATTAGATATAAATACGGTAAAATATACCCCCTTAAGAGGTAGTTCTTACATTCCACTTCCCAGCTTCTTAGCTAATAAAAAGGCTATTATAAATATGAAAAACCACGACGAAGAATGCTTCAAATGGTGTATCACTAGAGCTTTGAATCCGGTGGATGACCATCCGGAAAAAAACCGAAAGCTTTGACAGAACAATCGAAAAAACTTAATTGGAGTGGCATTGAGTTTCCAGTTGCTGCTGATGCTAATGTGATAGGTAAATTTGAGAGAAATAATAATATTAGTGTTAATATATTTGGTTACGAAAAACATGTCTATCCGCTTTATCTGTCTAAGTGTGAAAGTAGTATTGATCTTTTGCTTATATCTGATGGAGAAAAAAAACATTATTGCTGGATCAAGAATTTTAACAGATTGATGACGTTCCGAACAGCAAATTCGCATTATTCAGCGCACTATTGTAAAAGGTGTATGAATGGTTTCACAACGACAGAAGCGCTTAACAACCATAATGAGTACTGCAAACACCATAACGCACAAAAAATAGAAATGCCAGAACCAGGAGCTATGTTAAGTTTTAAAAATTATAACAATTCTATGAGAGTTCCTTTTATAGTCTACGCAGATTTCGAGTCTTTTGTAAAACCAATATACACTTGTCAACCAAATCCAGAGTTGTCGTACACTAATAAATATCAAAAGCATACTCCTAGCTCCTTTTGTTACCACATAAAATGTTTCGACGATAGTGTATATTCACAAGATCCTGTGACGTTTACGGCTGAAAGCGAAGATGATGATGTTGGTCAAATATTTGTAGATAAACTCGAAGAGAATATAAAACGAATATATAATCAATTCAAATTCCCTAAGAAGATGATATTTACAGAAGAGGACAAGAAGTGTTTTGATACAGCTACTATATGTCATATCTGTGAAAAACCGTTGGGCGAAGACCGAGTGAGAGATCACTGTCATCTTAGCGGTAAATTTAGAGGGGCTGCTCATAACATTTGTAATGTAAACTATAAAGTCCCCAAGTTTTTCCCTGTAGTGTTTCATAATCTTTCCGGGTACGATTGTCATCTGTTCATTAAGAAACTGAGAGGTAATAATGGAGAGAAAATTAATTGCATACCTAATAACGAGGAAAAGTATATATCTTTTAGCAGAGAGGTCGTTGTTGATAAGTTTGTAAATAAAGAGGGAAAAGAGATTACCGTCAAGCGACAACTGCGTTTTATCGACAGTTTTAAATTTATGGCTTCTAGTCTTGATGCTTTATCGAGGAACCTAAGCAAAGACCAGTGTAAAAATATTGGGAAACGATATACTGGAAAGAAGCTCGATCTTTTGCTGAGAAAAGGCATATATCCTTATGACTACGTCGATTCATTTACTACCTTTAATGAAACCGAACTACCACCAAAATCCGCTTTCTATTCTAAGCTAAATGATTCGAATATTAGCGATGAAGACTACGAGCATGCACAAACGGTATGGAAAGAATTTGGATGTAAAACATTCAGAGAGTATCACGATTTATACAACGTTTCGGATGTTTTGCTACTTGCCGATGTTTTCGAAAACTTTAGAGATGTGTGTATGAAGTACTATACGCTTGACCCTGCATGGTTTTTTACATCTCCTGGTTTAGCTTGGGATGCCGCTTTAAAATTGACAGGCGTGAAATTGGAGTTATTGAGTGATTACGATATGATTCTGATGATTAAGCAAGGGATGAGAGGAGGAGTGAGCACAATATCAAATCGTTACGGGAAAGCGAATAATAAATATATGAGCGATTTCAATAGCAACGAAAATTCTACATTTATCACTTACCTTGATGCGAATAATCTATATGGATGGGCTATGATTAAACCTTTACCTACTCACGGGTTCAAATGGATGAGTGAAAATGAATTAACAAATTGGAGAAGTATTCCATGCATATTGGAAGTTGATTTGGAATACCCTAAAGAGTTACACGACCTGCATAACGATTTTCCGTTAGCCCCCGAAAGCATTGAGATTGGTAAATTCAAAAAGTTAATTCCGAACTTAAACGATAAAAAGAAGTATGTGTTGCATTACGACAATCTGAAACTGTATGAGAGCTTGGGTTTGAAAATAACAAAGGTGCATAGAGGTGTACTATTCGAAGAAAGTGATTGGTTGAAAAAGTATATCGATTTAAATACAGCTCTTAGAACGAAAGCTACTAATGACTTTGAGAAAGACTTTTTCAAATTAATGAATAACAGTGTCTTTGGAAAAACTTGTGAGAACATTGAAAATCGTGTTGATGTAGAGTTAGTGTGTCAAGAGGAGAGGGCTATTGAACTAGCCGCTAAACCTAATTATGAGAGATGTACTATTTTCGATGAAAATCTAATAGCCGTTCACATGAAAAAAACTAAATTGTACTATAATAAACCTATATATCTTGGTATGTGTATATTAGACTTGAGCAAAACGCTGATGTATGAATTTCATTACAATTACATCAAGGATAAATACGGAAATAGAGCTAAATTATTATTTACCGATACAGATTCTTTGACATACGAAATTAAAACTGAAGACTTTTACTCAGATATCGCAGAAGATATTACAGCTCGATTCGACACGAGTGAATACCCGACAGATCATCCATCTGGTATTGAGGTTGGAGTAAATAAAAAAGTTATTGGAATGTTCAAGGATGAAACTAGTGGGAAACAGATAAAAGAATTTATCGGATTGCGAGCAAAGCTGTATTCTTATAAGATGGCTGCTGGAGATGAGCACAAGAAATGTAAAGGTATTAAGAAGAATGTTGTCCAGAAAACTATTACTCACGAAGATTATAGAAACTGCTTATTTACTAAAAAAGAACAACAACGAACGATGAATGTTATTAGATCTTATCATCACGATATTTATACGGAAGAAATTAATAAAGTTGCATTATCTGCAGACGACGATAAAAGGGTAATAATGATAGATGGTATAAGCACGTTATCTTATGGTCACTACTCGTTGAAAATTTTTAATTAATGTTTATATTAAATAAATGAGCGTCAAACAAATCGATGTTTGTGGAGTAGTGCTACCGAATATTGCTTTATCGAATGTGGATCTAATCGAAGCGGCTAAGAAACTAAATATTCCGAATTTTAGGGGTGTGTTCTTACGAGACGAGCTACCGAAGAAACCTAGACGGAATGAATGTGGAATATTGAATCTAGATGGTTCTAATGGGGTGGGCTCGCACTGGTGCTCTTTCTTAAAGAGCGGTAATGAGAAAATATATTTCGATAGTTACGGCCTTCCTCCCCCTCTGGAACTGATAAAGTATTTACGCCGTCCAGTGTTATATAACAGCGAGCGAATACAACCCGATAACGAAGTATTTTGTGGTCATTTGTGTCTGTATGTGACGAAGATGGTGGGTGATGGAATGAATTTCCAAGAAGTTATAAACGGCTTGCATTAAAAATTATTATATATAAATATATATATATAAAATGCCCGTTGATAAATTTGGTCACACCGCTGCTGGAGGAACATCGCGAAGAGTAATCGCTGGAGGTGTAACTCTTAGTCAAATAAATGCTAATTTTCTTCGATGTGATGGAGCAAATCTGCCGACTGGAAATTTAAAAATGAATGGACATGTGATAAAAGGTCTCCCAGTAACGAATACTTCGACTGCCGGAATGGATGAAGCTTTAAGTAAGGGGCAAGCCATTGATTTGATAACGAATCACAATGATTCTCCGTCCAACGATAATCATTTGACGAATAAGAAATACGTTGATGCTTCGAAAGTGTCTAAGACTGGCGATACCATGACTGGCGACTTGTTCTTAAACGTTGGCTCCGATCGTCTGCGTTCAATGGGTTGTAAGGACTTGAGAGGAGAAAATAAAGAATTCTCTATTTTCTTAGGTAGTATACGAAATAAACTACAATGTTCGTTAAACAATCCTATTACATTACAATCGACGGATGGATTTCTATGCAAAATAGGCGCAGAAAATATAATGAGAATCGGTAGAGCGTCTAACGATCGAAAAATCGACGTTTACCAAAATATCCTAATGAATAGTAATAATATCAACGATTTAAGCGATCCTCTTTCAGCTCAAGATGCCGCTACAAAGAATTACGTCGATAAATCTCTGAAAAAGTGTCGTGTTGGGTATATTCCTCCCTTGGAAGCTGATGTAAGTGTGACAGGATTCGTTGCTAGTGCCGGTTTTTGTTTTTCCGGAAGCAAAGCCTACCATGCTTTCACTAATCTTACCGATGATGTGAACGCAGCTTGGATTCCAGGTAAAGGTGTGTTCACTTGGTTACAAATTAAATGTCCTGAGCCAGTTAAAATTTGGAGAATTGCGTTTAAAAGCGAATATATAGATGATTTAATTTTAACCGCTAGCAATGATGGAGCAGTGTTTGTACCCATATCATCACGTCTTTCTTCAACTACTTCAGAGGCTGTTCTGACATTTTATGATATTATTATGCCTATGGATGCGTATCAATATTATAGAGTTGCAGTAGTGACAAAGGATAATGATCCTACAGGAGGGATTCAGGTAATGCAATTATATGTATACGATGACTAATCTGCATTAAAAATTATTATATATAAAATGCCTGTCGATAAATTTGGTCACACCGATGTTGGTTCATCACAAAGAGTAATCGCTGGAGGTGTTACTCTTAGTCAAGTAAATGCTAGTTTTCTTCGATTGGATGGAGCAAACATCGCGACTGGAAATTTAAAAATGGGTGGTCACAAAATTAAAGGACTACCAACAACGAAACCTTTGACAGCAGCAATGGATGAGGCTTTAAGTTGGGGTCAAGCCATTGATTTGATAACAAATCACGACGATTCTCCGTCCAACGATAATCATTTGACGAATAAGAAATACGTTAATGAACAAGTTGCATCGAAGGTGGCTAAGACTGGTGATACAATGACTGGTGATCTATTCTTAAACGTTGGCTCCGATCGTCTGCGTTCAATGGGTTGTAAGGACTTGAGAGGAGATAATAAAGAATTCACTATTTTCTTAGGTAGTATACGAAATAAACTACAATGTTCGTTAAACAATCCTATTACATTACAATCGATGGATGGATTTCGTTTTAGAATAAACAATGAAATCATGTTAGAGATGGTTAAGTCACTCGATGGCACTCCTCCGTCTAAAATAAATGTGTATAAGTCCATCTTTATGCATGATGCTTACATTACAGGGCTACACGAACCCAACAGCGTCAGCGATGCAGCTACGAAGCAGTATGTAGATTCTATCTCAATCGGTCCCGCGCTTAGCATTCATTCTTTAACTTGGCAATTCTTAATCGCTAAAACTCACACAAGAGTTACTTTCGATAGTGTAAGATTCAAAACCGATGGTGTTATAAGTGCGGGAATGACCCGTTTCACTCCCGGTAAAGCCGGATACTATTTCGTTTCGACGTACATAGAATTTGGTAACAGTAGTACCGCTCCTGGTAACGTCTACCTGTATAGAAATGGGGCGAATTACATGCAAATTGCGGGCGGAGGGGGAACGGGAGCTGCGTTTAACAATTCAACCGGTAGTTGCATAATTTTCGTAGCCAATACCGATTTTCTCGAGATATTCGCTTATTCACACATCGCACTAAATATATTAGCTAGAGACTTTTCGACAGTATTCTTACGACCTTAATTTCCTTGCTGATCGAAATAATAAAAGGAGATGGATGAGAGATGTGAGGAGGAATCAGTAAAAAAATAAAAGGCGCTAGATGAGAAGAGGAGGAATCAGGAAAATAATAAAAGACCTCTTGGTTGACAGTCCAGCGCGCTAACCACTGTACTACCGAGCACCCCCCTCAGGAAATAATAAAAGACCCTCAGCTTGTTAACCCTATACTGGTCGACAGTCTAGCTCACTAACCACTGTACTACCGAGCACTCCCCTCAGGAAAATAAAAGACCCTCAAAGGGCACAATTAACTACTACTAGGGATCAATGCAAGCAAATGATCTGGATTGAGCCATGGCGATCCTAACGCGGGGGAACAATATAGGTCAAGCCGATCAGAGGACCTAAGGTCCTAAGAGGTCGCGGCGAAGTTGCAGAGATGGGACGAAGTATAATATCACAAAGATACTTCGGGGCGAGACCCAATTTAGACTTGATATTATTATAAGTATGGGTGTTCTGGATGAGGCTGCTTATTGCTATTGTTGTTGATTAATGATAATGATGATGACTCAGTCATCATGAGTATGATCGGTGGTCATCTAACGCTCCAACGAAATTGCTTTGATAAATCACCAGCCACAGAATCTAATATGCACCAGCAGCAGCAGCAGCTTCAGCAGCAGCAGCATCAGCAGCAGCAGCAGCAGCAGCAGCAGCAGAGAAACAAGAGAGTAAAAACAAGCCAGTCGAGAACAGCAGACATCGATTACAACCTAATACCCTGGGATCAGCAGCGTCTAGCCTTAATCGGTCAAAAGCTGACGATGATAATGAGACTGATGATCACAATGGTGGCAAAGGTGGTGGTGGTGGAGTGATGATGATGATAATAACGGCAACGGCGGCGACGACGACAACGATGATGATGGTGATGATGACGACGACGACGACGATGATGTTGATGATGATGATGACGATGACGACGACGACATGATGATGATGATGACGAAGATGATAATGATGATAATGATGATGGCGGCGACGATGACGATATGATGATTATGACGAAGACGACGATTAGCACGACGACCAGGGGCCTTTGTAATAATCGGTCATCCAGGTCCTCACTGTCACACATACACCAAAACTACCACCACCGCTACCAGTACCACCACCTTCATCATCATCATCACCATCACCATCATCATCACCAACACCATCACCACCATCATCATCACCATCATCATCATCATCACCACCACCATCACCACCGTTGTCATCATCATCACCACCACACCATCATCATCACAACCATCACTCCGCTGTAGTCAGTCCTCAACGCACCTGTGATAGTTAACGTGAAGCGGTACTTGGCATTCCTCTGAACGACCTCCTCGCTGACCTGGAACCGATTGCTGCTCTTAAACTCGTGACTGAGTTGCGTGTTCGTCGCAATCTCCTTCTCCTCCGCCCCTGCACCTCCTCCTCCTCCTCCCTTTCCACTTCCGTTTCCGGTCCTCTTGATCCAGGCCATCTTGACGGCACTGTCGAGTTCCGTTGTCACATCGCAAACGATCTCTACTCGTCCGGACTCACGGATCGTTGGAGTCAATGAAGTGACTTTGAGGTTCATCGAGTATTGTCCCAACGCTGCGTTTGATGAAAAGAAGACATACAATACAATACAATACAATACAATACAATAAACACAGCTGGGTCACGTGTAAAGTAAAGTAACCCATGCAATAGAACTATTACTATTGATTATATATACTAATCTGTGATGTGATACAATTAATACAATCCATCAATACCAGAAACACAATTATAATGCGATGTATCTGCCCTATGTATGTATGTTTTTTATGTGTGTTTTGTATGTATATTTTTATGTATGTACTGTATGTATGCTTTTTATGTATGTATGTTTTATGTATGTAGGCATGTATGCATGTAGGCATGTGTGCATGAACATGTATTATTACACACATTCACTTTTAATTTGACTTTTTGAGGCTTATAGTTAAGGTAAAATACTACACCACGTTGTATTATGGTCCGTGCATGCAGAAAATTGCGTATGAATATTTTATTGGATCGACATGATTGTAAGAAACTTGGCACCGCGCAGCGATACATGGCCAACTCATTATCTGGTCATAGTGAAATATAAATCAAGAATAATCCGTCCTCTATAACGTAGGCTATCTATTTTTTCTAACCCCATAGACATCCACAATATTATTTTTATGGCAACTGCCTGGCATTAACTTAACTACTCATTTATCAATGAATCGATCGGGTTAAATGATTTAAATCCTTCACCACCACTTCATGTTTGAATGGTACTACATCATTTATGCATGTCTCATTATCATCGTCAGCTTTTGACCGATTAAGGCTAATCCCAGGGTGTTAAATCGTAATCGATTTCTCCAATGGAGAAACGAAATATGCATTATGCATGTATACATTGTATGTACATGTATGTATGTATGTATGACATTGTATGTATGTATGTAATGTATGTATGTATGTATGTATGTATGTATGTATGTATGTATGTATGTATTTATGTATGTATGTATGTATGTATGTATGTATGTATGTATGTATGTATGTATGATCTATTTTGGTTTGAATTTAGTTCTATCGTACAGACATGCATTATTGGTTTGTTGATTACCTGCGGGCCTCGATTCATTATGCATCATGTGCATTATTTGAGTAGGCCCAATAGGCCTAAGGATGACGACCTCTATGATCACTGATGCTTGATTTGGTAGCCTATAGACTATTCGCTGCTTTGTATATTGTTTTACGCGTTTGGTCGTTGATCGGCCACCTTGTCTCTGGTTAGATAAGGTAGGCTTATTTTTTTTTTTTTGGTTAGTTTTGATTGTAGTTTTTTTTGTGCACACTCCCAGTATACATGAATAACGATGATAGTCCCACTCCCCTCACGACGACTTTAGACCACAGCCAATTCTTTTCTTGCTCGAGCGATACGGTTGATCAATCCATAACCTACGCTACCGCTCCCTCTATGAACCCTAATAAGACCTTTGAACTCTTAACTGACGAAGCTGATAGCCGATCTCTTCTGAATTGCCCAGACATTGACCCTGACTGCAACTTCTTCAATGACCTAACGTACAACTCTACCTATTCCATACCACACACCCTGTCGACACAATATACCCACTCAACTACACTCCTCTCTATAATGCACTTGAATGTCCGTAGCATATTAAACAAACTAAATGAAATAAAAGACCTGTTGTCACTTTTACCTGTCACCGTGCTGGCTCTCACGGAGACCTGGTTAACAGAAAACCAAGATGATCTAATTAATGTCCCAGGCTATCGATTTATAGGTAAATCTAGAGGCGATGAGACGGGGGGTGGCGGTGTGGGGTTCTTAATAAAACAGGAAGCTTCCTTTGAGGTCCTTACGGATATATGGGAAGCTTCTTCCTCCCGCTCGTTTGAAGGATTATTTATCCGTTTACCACTAAACCGAGGATCCTCGATAATAGGCGCAATATACAGACCTCCTGATCAAAACTTAGATGACTTTACCACTGAGATAGAACCTGTCATAAGTAAAATATCTAAAAAATCTAAGGATTTGTTCATCGTCGGAGACTTCAATGCAGACCTATTAAAAGTCAATGTCCACAAACCCACTGAAGGCCTGTATAACTGTATGTTATCGCACCATTTCCTCCCAATAATAACCAAACCAACCAGAATTACGGATCATTCCGCCACTATAATTGACAATATTTATACCAATGCATGGCGTAAATTATCTTGTTGCTCAATTGTAATTAGCGACATATCCGACCATCTTCCTATTTTGGCTCAGTTCGAATATGAACTAAAACTCCCAAACAAGCCCCAAACTCGAACCCACAGGTTGATTACCCAGGAATCCTTAACCGCTTTCCAGGACTCAGTAGCAAAAATCAACTGGTCGCCAGTTTTAGTTGCCTGTCGGGATCTGGATACGAATAAGGCTTATGATACTTTCCTCAATGAGTTTAAACAGGAATACGACAAGGCATTTCCAATATCTCAAAGTAAAACTACCAGAAGAAATTCTCCCAAAAACCCATGGATGTCACAAGGTCTACTTAACTCGTGTAAAAAGAAATCCAGACTGTATCGAAAATTTATCAAAAACCCAACCCCGCAAAACAAAAACGCATTTGTATCCTATAGGAACAAGTTTAAATCAATCCGTATACAGGCTGAATCAAATTTTTACGCAGCTGAATTTTGTAGATATAGCAATAACCTCAAAGAAACCTGGAAAATCTTAAAACATTTGATAGGGACCACAAATGGGGGAGACAGAGATATTTTATCGCTAAAAGTAAATAACATCTCTACTACAGACCCGATAAAAATTGCGACGGAACTCAATAATTACTTTACAGGCATTGCACATTCCTTGGCTAAAAATATTCCAAATTCCAACTCTACTTTTGAGCAATATATGATTCCCTCAAAAATGGACTCCTTTGGACTCACAGAAGTCTCAAAGGAGGAGCTGATCCTACTAAGCCATACTATTCATCCATCTCATGCCAAAGGAGTCGATGACATAGATCCTGCTATAGCTCTGCCAAGCCTACCCAATATCGTTCATCCACTAGTAGAAATTATAAACTGTTCCTTTAAAACTGGAATATACCCACAATCTCTGAAATTAGCTAAGGTAGTTCCAATTTTCAAAAAAGGGCCAAGAGACGAAGCCTGCAATTATCGCCCTATATCTGTTCTTCCATTTTTCTCAAAATTTTTTGAAAAGGTCATGCATGAGCGCCTCAATAAGTATATTTCAAAGACCAACATTCTCTTCTCCTCTCAACATGGCTTTCAAGCTGGCCATTCAACATTCATGCCCTTAATAAATATGCAAGACAAAATTTCTGATGCTATGGATAAAAATCAATTCTCCATAGGAATTTTTCTAGACTTGGCTAAAGCCTTTGATACCATCAACCATGGCATACTGCTAAAAAAGCTGTCCATCTATGGCATTCGAAACACCCAGCTAAAATGGTTTGAAAGTTATTTAGAAAACAGAATGCAGCTAGTTAGCTGCAATGGTAGTAAATCACCTTTAAAAGAAATTAATTACGGAGTCCCACAAGGCTCTATCCTTGGCCCACTGCTGTTTATCTTATACATAAACGACCTGCCTAGTGTAGCTCCTGATCTATTTTTTCTATTGTTTGCAGACGACACTAATATTTTTAACTCTCATTCCTCACTTGAAGCATTAATTAATCATACTAACTCCGACCTAGAAAATATAGCAGAATGGTTTCGCTCTAATAAGTTAACTCTCAATCTCGATAAAACTAATTACATCATCTTTAGGTCACATAAAAAAGCACTTCCAACGTCTTATCCTAATTTATGTATTTTCGGTACACCTATCACTTTAGTGCAATCATCGAAATTTTTAGGAGTTTACGTAGACCAACACCTGTCCTGGAACGAACACGTGTCGAATATCGCAACAAAAATAGCAAAAAATCTAGGAATTTTATCACGCATATCCAGAATTCTCCCACCACAGACCAGAACCTCACTCTATTATACACTCATACATCCATACATATCTTACTGTAACATTGTTTGGGCTTCTGCATATAAGTCAAACCTCTCGAAAATTCTTGTCCTCCAAAAAAGGGCAATACGATTTGTTGCAAAAATCCCTTATCGAGCCCACACGAAAGCAGAATTTTTAGGTCTAAAAATACTGCAACCAGATCAAATAAGGCAATTACAAATTGGAATATTTATGTATCGATATATCCATAATCAACTACCAGCTACCTATAAAGATTACTTCAAATTCAGAATTGATATTCAAGAGCGTGGCTTGAGAAATACTAACCCTTTCTATATTCCCTTTGCCCGCACTAATACAAGGCTTGCATCTATTAAATGTATTGGACCAAGAACATGGAATAGTATTCCTCTTGATATTCGCTCCCTGCCGTCTCTTCGTCTCTTTAAACGGGAGCTTTCTACCTTCATCCAACAAGGAATGTAGACCTCTACCAATCTGGGGAAATACTGTTAATTCACCTTCATACGGGAGTGTGCACTTGTTTTTCGTGTATATGACTGCACTGACTTTATTCCACTTTTCTAACTCACCTTTTGTTTTGTATTAGTATGCTAGTTAAGATATTTTGTTCATAAAGCTGCTTTATTTTTCCAATCGGCCGTGCTGAATTTTTCTAAACCAATTCTCTCAGGTGGCCCTGGCTAGCGGGACCTTTGGCCCCTTTTGGGTCTCCTGTGCGATCCGACATAAGACATATATGATGTAGAATTACAGTATCTTTAAAGTTTGTGTTGGTTGCCGAATAAAAAATGTTAAATGTTAAAAAATGTTAAAATGTATGTATGTATGTATGTATGTATGTATGTATGTATGTATGTACGTACGTACGTACGTACGTATGTATGTATGTATGTATGTATGTATGTATGTATGTATGTATTTATGTATGTATGTATGTATGTACGCCTATGTATGTATGTATGTATAACTATGTACTATAAATTTATGGTGCAGGTTCTTTAATCTTTATGCCTCCATAATATCTTCTCTTTTCCTTTTAAGGAATCATTTCCAAAGATTCGATGTCGTAAATTTGTTGTTTACGACCTTCTTTCAAATGACCTTGCAGGCGGCTCTTCCGTATATTCAAGATCACCATGAAGTCGATGTCATGGCAAGCACTCAACGGCCAAGAATCATTAGAGGCGGGCGGGCGGTTGCTAGGCGACCGGGTCTCGCAATATTTTCATACAGATGCGTCGGCGGTGGCGCTGGACCAATGTTTGAAGAGATGCCACGTGTACAGCACGTGACACAGGAAGCAGACGACAGCAACGACGACGACTACAACGACGACGACGACGACGACATGGTTTTGTTATGATGACCTTGGGAATTATTGCCGAGTGCAAAAACGCCTGCAGACAATTTTCCCGAGTTGGCCTAATGCAAATGTTGACCTAATTGTCTGTACTGTAGGTCTATAATAACTCTATATGCAGTGTAAACTATAGGCTGGAGTAGACATCAAATACGAATTTTGCTGCACCACAGACATTGTGAAACCATGCTTTGCTTTCGCAAAAAGTGAAACTGCTAGGTCCATAGCAAGAAAGGGGTCTATAGGCCTACTAAAAGCAGTAAACCTGCTTATACATAATGTTGTTAACAATAAAGCGTTGAAATTTCATAGGCCTATGTTAGGCCCAAGTGAATATAAATTGCAGAACCTGAGAAAGATGATGTAGGCTAAAGTTGCTAATCTGCAAGCCTAAATATAATAGCAATTGCGAATAAATTGAAATATTGTATAAACGTAAATGTGAATACAAATTAAAAATTCATGATTTGAAATAGGCCTAAATAAAACTGCATCAACTCGACGGCAGACAGACACACACACACGCACGCAAACAACGACACACACATAGACAGACAGACACACACGCGCAAACGACACAAACCACAGACATACAGACACACGAACACACAGACACGAAGACACACAAATACACACAGACAAGCACAAGCATACACACAGACACATACAAACGCACACACACACACACACACACAAACACAAACCCAACAGACAACACGTTTTTGTATAGGTTGTTTTTCCTTCAAAATGGCGGCTGATATCAAGGCGTCCTCATGTATAGGCTGATGATAGGCCCATCGTTCTTGAGTCAATGATACTATAGAAGTATTCCAGGCCTGTGTTTACTGTCTTGTGACTCTTGTCGACCATAAAGAATAGTTGAGCTTCACACTTCAGATGATATTCACGATGATACCAATTTCTCTCTTATACGCCTGGCGTCGCTGAAGGTCTTATACAAGGTCATTTCCAATTTCTTCCTGAATTGAATATGTGTGTATGGCTTACGTGGAGGTCACGTGCGGGTCAATCTCTAGCGCTGAATGGCGCCTCGTAAATTTAGTCGTGTGCAGAACAGAAGAGGATAAAGAAGAAGAGAAGGAGGAAGAGGAGAAGGAGAAGAAGGACTAGGAGAAGGAGGAGCAGGAGGAGGAGGAGGAAGAGGTGGATTTGAAAAATGAGGAAGATAGAGAAAGGAGAGAAAGAGGAGGAGGAGGAGGAGGAAGAGGAGGAGGAAGAGAAAGAGGAGGAGGAGGAAGAGGATAAAGAAGAAGAGAAGGAGGAAGAGGAGGGGAAGGAGAAGAAGGACTAGGAGAAGGAGGAGCAGGAGGAGGAGGAGGAAGAGGTGGATTTGAAAAATGAGGAAGATAGAGAAAGGAGAGAAAGAGGAGGAGGAGGAGGAGGAGGAGGAGGAGGAAGAGGAGGAGGAAGAGAAAGAGGAGGAGGAGGAAGAGGAGAAGAGGAGGAGAAAGAGGAAGAGGAGGGGAAGGAGAAGGAGCAGGAGGAGCAGGAGAAGGAGGTGGATTCTGAAAATGAGGAAGATAGAGAAGGGAGAGGAAGAGGAGAAGGAGAAAGAAGAAGATGAAGGAGAAGGGAGGGAAGAGGGAAGAAGGATAACTTGATAAGGAGGAGGAGAAGGAAGCGAATGAGGAGAAGAAGCAGAAGGATGTAAGAGGAGGATTTAACAGGAGAAAGAGGAGAAAGGGGAACGAGAAGGAGGTAGCGGATGAGGAGGAAGTGGAGAAGAAGAAGGAAAAGAAGGAGAAGAAGGAGAAAGAGGAGGTGGCTGCCAGCGATCGATTGGTCTGTTGTCGGTCAACTGCTGAGACGCAGACGACAACGTTTTCAGCGCTTCGCTTTTCCTCTCTGTTTCTGTTTCTGTCCGTCCGTCTGTCTCTCTCTATCTGTCTCTCTGCCTCTGTTTCTCTCTCCCTGTTTCTGTTTCTGTTCGTCTGTCTGTCTCTGTCTGTCTGTCTGTCTGTCTGTCTGTCTCTTTCTCTCTCTCCCTCTCTATGTTTCTGTTTCTGTTCGTCTGTCTGTCTGTCTGTCTGTGTCTCTCTCTCTCTGTCTCTCTGCCTCTGCCTCTCTCTCTCCCTGTTTCTGCCCGTCTGTCTCTAACTCCCTCTCTTTGCCTCCTTAACTCTGTCACTGCCTTTATCTGTAAGTCAGCCTGCTTCTCTTACTATCTGTCTGTCCGTCCGTCCGTCCATCCATTTATCATCTGTCTCTCTATCTGTCTGTCCGCCTGCCTGCCTGTCTGTCTGTCTATCTAGCTGTCTGGCTATCTAGCTATCTGTCTATGTATCAATCCAAAATACACCCGTTCTCCTTATCCTTCTATATATCTCTCTGTCTCTCGATTGTCTGTCTGTCTCTTTGTCTCCATGAGTCCATATGCCTGCCAACCCTCTCTGCCTAAATATGTTCCTTTTGTTTCTCTACTCTCCTATAGGCCTACGCCATTCCGAGCACTCTTTGACCTCTGACTTCCTGCGTAACTTTCTGCCTGTCTGTCTATCTGTCTGTGTGTGTGTATCTGTCTGCCCGACTCTCTATGACCTCCCTGCATGCGTACCTTTTAATCGATTACGCAAGGCCACGTTGTGAATGAATCATGATATTGAGAATCGAATTTGAGATTCATCGTCTTTAACACATTCAGACTCCAATCCGTTCAATCATCACAGACACACGATTTGGTACAGCTTACAGAAGCAGGTAAAATTTAATTATTAGAAGGTAATTTAATCGGATCAGGCGATTTATAAATTAGAAGATTTATTAAACAAAATATGATGGTTTAGTTAGATGGAAGAAATTGGCTAATTATTGTGGGTCGCGGTGGTGTAGTGGGTATGTTCGTTGCATAGGCGTAGGGGACATTTCAGCGTTGGGGGGGCAAAAATGAGACTTTTGCCCGAAAATTTTTTTCGTCCGGCCGAAATCTTAAGAAAAATTTCCGTTACGTTTGCCCGAAAATTCTGACGACCTTTTTCTAGTCATCCGACCGAAATCTTCTGAAATTTCCCGTTAATTTTTGCCAGAAAGGTTTTTTGTTCGGGCAAGTCTGATTTTTCGGGCAAGAAGACCCGGAAAAATTAAAAAAATTTAAAACTTTTTTTATTTTTCCGGGTCTGCTTGCCCGAAAAATCAGACTTGCCCGAAATTTGGGGGGGCATTTGCCCCCCCTGGACCCCCGCCTCCTACGCCTATGGTTCGTTGCCTTGCAGCCGGAGGGTTGCAGGTTCGAATCCACCTCAAGTCGCCGCGTATAGGGACCTTGGGTAAGTCCTTCACTCGCAATTGCTCAGCGCTTCGGCGTGAAACTCCGATGCAGTGTCCGCGCTGCAGTCGGGAGCGCCTCTGAGTAGTAGAGCTTGAAGGGGCGCTATAACAAGTGCGCATACAATGTTGACACAGATTTCCACTGCATCACATTAAAGGCTACTGCAACGCGTAGGCTACACAGAACATAATCAACAAGCAGAAATGAGAGCAGCCAACCCAGCGTCACCACATTTTGTATGAGCGCATCACAATAACGGATTTAGCGATGACAGCAGAAGACTATAGGAAGCATCAGAGCGAACAGCTTCAGCCTCTATGTTATACTCGAGAATGAGCTTTGCATATAATAAGCGCAGCAATTAGATTATTAGACCGAACGAAGCCTGGAAAGCAAAAATCAATAGCATCACCAAGCTTCTAGAGTCGCCGCTCCTAGCAGAACAACTACATGATATATAAATGTTTACAGAGACAATTATTGCTTAGTCATATTATGTAGAACAGCCAGGCTGCATGGATATAATAATATATGATGTGTGGCGTTCATAATTTTATTAGAAGCGTCTGATGATATGTGACACCTGTACCGCAATCAGAAGTCTGAATATTTATTAGCCATTGCTAATGATATAAGCGCAGGGCTTAAAGTGTGCCTGGACGGTCATGGACGGCGTCCATGCACTTATTTTAAATCTGAACGCCGTCCTGCCACTTATTGGCCAGCACTGACTGGAAAGATAAGGGGCGTCCAGGCACTTCTTTTGGAAAGGTAAGGGGCGTCCACTGCAGTCCAGGCACTTATTTTTCCACACTTTAAGCACTGTATAAGCGTATGCGTAAGCCGCATGAAAGCATTTTTTATAACACTGTCCTTAAATGTACAGTTCCACCTAAATGCCAACATGTGTTGCACATATAATTTTATAAACAAAAAATGCATGTAGCCTGTCTTTCATACATACATAAATGTACATGTGATTGCTTGTATGTATGTCTATACGTACGCATGCATGCATGCATGCACGTATGCATCATGTATGCATGCATGCATATGTATGAATGTACGTCTGCTTCACTGAACAATTAACGGAAGATGGTCGTGGTCAGTCATGAAGGAAATCCTTCATTTGACTCGGTGACTCTTGTCAAAGCGACTTCACAGATGAACGAATCCAGAACAGACATGGTTGGCTGGACAGCTAAACAATGCCTCTGATCGAAAGGTTGCTACATCATTCTGCTGATGATAATGTGATGCCAAACAAAGCAGCATACGGGCATCCAGTTATTCTCTTGTGTATAATGCTACATACATAGGCCTACTTTGTAACGGCGCTATATAAATTTCGTAATTATTGTTGTTATTCATTGCTATTTGCATGTCTAAAGACCTGCTAAATGCATTCATTTTCCCCAATACACTCATGGATATATCATAATGCAAGCACATACATATCGACGTACATGGATACACTGGTGCAACTATAGACCTACAGCCATGGATATTTACATTCTTTTTATGCATTATGTTACAGGCTACATGCATGAAAACTGCACACACTCATTCATCAATATATGCAAATATACAATTATGGGCGCATATATACACACATCATTGCATTCATACAATGTCATACATGCATGCATGCATAGTTGCATACATACAAACCTACCTACATGCGTGCATGCATGCATACAACCAACCATAACTACCTACCTACATACCTATACCTACCTACATATATATAATATATATATATATATATATATATACAGACATTACCACATGCATACATTCACGCATACACACATTGATATATAGGGTGCACATATGCTTACAGGACATGTGGGACAACATTGACAGAAACAAGCATAATTAAATGCATACATAGAAACCTGCACACATACAATGCACACAATTAGCCTACATACATGAATTGGTAAAGTATGAAATTCTCTCAATCATGAAACTCATTAATTTTGTCCTATGCAGTGACTTCAGCTGAGCCGTTGACAATTCAGCGGATATCTACATGTATATAGATAGCATCCTTAATATGCATGGTGTGAAACATTGCGGTGCAGATATAATTTTATGAATGTATTTTATGTGTGCATGACGTATGTATGTATGTATGTATAGATGAACGTAGGCCTTTGTGTGTGTGTGTGTGTGTGTGTGTGTGTGTGTGTGTAAATGGTATGCATGTAGACCTTACCTATGTAATTGCAGTATCGGGGACCGTGAGTGTCTTTTGGGTTCAGGTTAGGTATAGTGAGGGTCGGTTGAGTCAGGCTAGGCACTTGAGAGAGTCGGTTAGGATTTTGTATTAGAGTTAGTGTTGTCAATAGATACTTTCCAAAGCTGTCTGTGTGTGTAGAGCTAAAAGGCGATTCAGAAGTTAAATATAATAAATAATAAGCGAAACTTATAAATTATAATGTTTAACTTCTAAAGTGCCATTTTTTGCTCTATCCAAATATATATATATATATATATATATATATATATATTCATTGCGCGTAGACATAAGAAAAGTGAGAGTGCCTATAGCAGACTTCAATAATAAATTATGGCTCTTACTACACAACGTATTATGTGGCCACAGCACAATACGTCAACTGAGGTAAATCACGTGTCTTACCATAATCAGACAGCAATATCCAGATGATTAGAAATCCTAAGAACGTGGTCGCCATCCTTTCACCGTCTTCTCCCAACAGATGTCGCTAGGCCACCGCTTCCTCCGTTCCTCTGCTACTATGGCAGCAGCAGCAGCAGCAGCAGCAGCAGCAGCAGCAGCAGCAGCAGCAGCAGTGGAAGAGAGGCAGAGACGTGCATCGACCAACTGCCAATCTACTGCGGCCCCATCTCTTCCTCTCTTCCTTCATCCATGTCAGCGTTTTCCAAAGTGTGCTCCGCGCAACCACAGGGTTCCGCGAAGGAACGGTTTCCGTGAGGAAATTCGATAAGCGCTGCTGGAATGTATGGTTGTAGTATTTTGAACCAGACTCCGAATTGAAAACAAGGGTTCGGTGGAAATTTTCATTTAATATCATTTCTAATAACTTTTTAAACTGTGTATTATTATCCCGATGACTGTTTAGAGTACGGCCATAATTTAGAAATAAATTAGGCTTTAAAGAATTCAGTTCGGGGTTCCGTGCAACCATTTCAAAATCAAAAGGTCTCCATAGAAAAAAATTGTGGAAGCAATGTTCGTTTTCCTCTACCTTCGTTATCCCTTCCTTATAATCCTCTCTCTGTTCTTCCCAGGGATAGAATTGCGGGGCTTTGTTGGGGGGGGGGTTAGAGTCCCATTGTAAAGTCTGTTTTTACACTCCAATTCCAAGTGGATCATAGTCCAACCCCCAGTCATTTTTCGACAATTCTCACATTGATTCTCCCACATGGCCTCTTCCTCTCATTAGTCCCTCATTTCCTTTTCCTCCCATCCACGTCCCTCTTCTTGTCTTCTTGTATCTCTCTGTTCTAACTATGTTATGCTTCTCTCTGTCTCTGTCTCTATTTATATATATATATACACACACATATATATATATAAAGATATATATATATAAGATACAGGCCTATATATAAAATTGTGAAAGCACTGTTCTTCTGTTCTTAACCATCCTTTTCCTCTTCCTTTGTTATCCCTCCCCTATACATCCTGATATAATAATATAATATATAATATATAATATTATGTAATAATATTATGTATAGGCCCTACAGTGCCTACACCATTTGTCTGTTTCTGCAATCCATCGATCTTCCTCCACCTAAATCCTCCAATACTCTGGCTTTGTTTCCTTCTTTGTTCTCTCCATCATCCTTTCAGCCACGACCCCTTAGGGCGTATACGTAGTATATCAACTACGACACACTTCCCTCACCCGTCAGCCAAGCCTCTTCCTTCTCATTCCACTACCACCACTCCTTTATCCCCTTTTTTCTTCCCGCTTGTCTTTCCCCTCCCTCCACCTCTACCCTTTATCCATCTTCTCTCACTGTCTCTCTTTGTATTTGTCTCTAACTCTCTGTGTGTATGTGTATCTCCCTGTGTCTCTTCTTCTGCCGTTGTCCCTCTGTCTCTATCTCCCGTCCCTTGACCAACTCTTCCTTCGTCCACTCCCCCACTCCTTCCCCCATTCTCCACTTTCCCCATTATCCTTTTCCTCCTCTTCCCCATTATCCCATTCTTCCTCCCATACCCCGCTTCCCAATTCCTCTCTTCCCCCCCCCCATTTTCCACTCTCCCCATTCCTTTTCCCCTCTTCCACCATAATCCCCAATGCCCCTCTTTCCCCATTCCCTCTTCCGTTCTAATATATCTGCTCGTCGACGTCGTCTGGTTATCGACCCATTTCTCCGGTTGCACCGTGCATTGCAGCCAGACACTTATGCAACGGACGACCGGCCAACTGATGGCCCAGCGGCGACGGCATTGGCGGCCGGTCCCCTGCCACCTTCCGACCGGCACCAGCTCGATCAGATGCGGCGGCGCAGGTCGACGCAGCTGCAAATGGGACACGTCCAGTAAACCACTGGAGACTATCCACCACAGACAGACAGACAGACAGACAGACAGACAGACAGACAGACAGACAGACAGACAGACAGACAGACAGACAGACAGACAGAAAGGCAGGCAGGCAGGCAGGCAGGCAGGCAGGCGAAAAGGCAGACAGACAGGCAGACAGACAAACAGACAGAAAGGCAAGCAGGCAGGCAGGCATGCAGATGGAAAGACAGACAGACGGACAGACATACAGACAGATACAGATACACAGACAGACAGAAAGACAGACAGACAAAAATGCAGCAGACCTAATGAGATAAACAGACCGACGAGCAGATACGCCGACAGACAGACATACAGAAGACAAAGCACAAATTAAACAATATACAATGAGACCAATATTAGCTCATTCATTAATTCAATCGACGATTTATATAGCAACCATTCCAGGGATCTATCGTGTATATATATATATATATATATGCATATACATATATATACACGATATATATATATATATGTATAGATATATATGCACGCACTCATACAAATCAATATACACAGACAGCCGCACTTGGCAATAGGCACATAACGCTAATATAAGAGGCAAACACACACACACACACACAAACACATACACTCGCACACACACACACACACACACACACACAGACACACACACATACATACACGCATTCATAGGGCTACACACACACAGAGTAGGACTAGTTCATGAAAGTCAAGTTGACAGTATAACGGTGAGTGGTAAGTAATGGTCTGGTTCAGACCCTTTTTGTCACCCGATGGCGCCACTCTTCACTTAATTAATTTAATACAATTCAATCAAACCTTAGAGATTCATCTGCAAACTAAAGAAAACATCCAGTGGACAATGCATTTTGCCAATGGTTAAAAAAAAGAATTATGTCGTGTATTTGCGGCATATGACCTATCATCCTATGACCAATCGTCCTATGACCAATCGTCCTATGTCCAAACGTCCTATGTCCAATCGTCCTATGTCCAAACGTCCTATGTCCAATCGCCCTATGACCAATCGTCCTATGACCAATCATCCTATGATCAATCATCCTGTGATGAATCATCCTATAACCAATCATCCTATAACCAATCATCCTATGACCAATCATCCTATGACCAATAGTCCTATGACCAATAGTCCTAGATCAATAGTCCTAGATCCGCAGTAGAGAGCAAGGTTTAGTTTCTTTCTGATGTTTAGCCTAAGTCAACTAGCAATTCCACACGAATTAAAGGATATTTAAAATACATGCCACAATTTAATATATAATATGCAAGAATATCACAGAGATTTGTGTTTCGTGTCAGCCAGATGAGTTGAAGGTAGAACTCTGCAGATGATATGGAACGGAAAATTATCTCAGAGTGCTGTACGAAAGAATAACGAATTTTTTAGGCAACATAGACAACAGCCGGTTGGTTTTTAGTTATATTTTGCGGTATATTAGACGATAAATGCATCTTTGAATTTTCAATACATGCTAAAATAGACAATATAAAAAAGATGAAGCAGACATATAATTTCTTATAAGAAGCTACTTTCAGCTACAGTCCATGCTACAGTTCTATTGCACGTAGTATAAAACTCAATTCTATTTAAACTCTATGTCAACAGTTCATAGGTAGTTCAAAAACTCAACTGTGTACTATCAATTACAATTATCATTCTGCTGCAACCCTAACACATGTGTGTACATGAAAAATCATAATCATAACTGTACTACTTGTGCAAGACATCATAATTATACTGCAATCATCATGATACACACACAACCATAATACATATGCAATCATAATACAAATGCATTAAATTGTACCATAATTCCTCCATCCTACTCCATCAAGCTGCATTGGCTTCCAGTTGAGCTCAGGATAAAATTTAAATCTTACTGTTCCACCTACAAATACCTCCGTACCAGCACTCCTTACTACCTTCATGCACTACTAACTCCTTACTCATTGCCTACAATCATCCAGTACAGGTTCTATAGCTGAGCCAAATGCAGAAAAATTATGGGCTTGCATGAATTTCATGCCTCTAAATCAGGGGGATGATATCGGCTTCCGTTCGCACTTCCTACTTCAAATTCAAGTCCTTCATTTAAAAGAGTGGCTCAAAACTCACTGCTTCTACTTGGTTTTCAAGCACATGGATATCTAACTGCATCTTATGCATGATATGTAGACCTGATTTGTTTAATTTGGTTACAAAACAAAACATTTTGATTAATTGATTAATCTTTTCTCTTGTGGTTGACTATCCACCCATGAGATCCACACTTCGGTGCGAACTTGCATGTGCCAAATTTTTATTTAATAATAGCAACAATAAATAATAATAATGCTAATTGTAAATCATCTTAACCAATTAGCATTGCATCGTTTACCACAATTTTCCTGCTTTATACCAGTTGCTCGAGACCTTTCTTTTTGGCCGTGGCTGGGAGCGCCTCTGAGTAGACTTCTTGAACGGGCACTATATAAATCCGGCATTACATTTTCGAAACAAATGAATGAATGATTCGTGCAATTTATAAAATAGATTATCACAAAACAAAGTCTACATTCAACACTGCAATAAGAAGAGGGCATTTCAACATTACTGGGAAGCCAATACAGCTCATCATCATGAAAGTGCTAAATGCAACAATATTATAAGTATCAATTTCAATGATTCTGCATTCAATGCTGCAGTCGTTTATAGTTCAATTTCCTTTCGCATGGTTCGTTGTCTCCGCTAGCTTCTCAACAGCAAGTCTTGCATTGTATATGCAATCGTTAACACTGACACCCTTGTACGAGTTTCCGATCAGAGTCAACGGCAGTCGGTTCTCGCGTACGTAGTTCTCAATCTGTTCCACGGTTTTCCAATGTCCGACACGATACTGCGGAATACACTTCTAAACGGCGTCAACAGAACACACGGTAAAGCATTAATTAATCAAATAATTTATTCTGCAGTATCTGGGCATTTATAAAGCGCCTCTAGTGGCTACTCAGAGGCAAGCTCAATATGAGCATTCCATTGAAACAGAACAGTCATCAAGCAATATATCGAAATGGATAAACCACCTGCCAAAAATATTCAATTTCTAATGGAAGATATATCCATGAAGAAGGGCCCACCAAAACAAAAGTGTATCGCTGAGCAATAGGTCATGGCCTTCAAGACGAAATAATCAAATGCCAATATGAGGCCAAAGGTCAAAAGGTAAAAGTTCAATTGCTCCTTAGAGCAGAGGGACCCAAACATTCACAATAATGGCTCCCAAACCCAGCATGGCAGAAAAGGATTTTAAGGTTAGAACAGATTCCATCAGAGTGGGCCCAATTGGTAAGCAATGCAATTATGCCGTACCTTGTGTACGTGAGGTATAACACGATATGGTTTCTCGCTTAATCTCAAATGGTCGGACACCGTCGAAACAGCAAGATCGGAAATCTTCGTGACATCACATTTATCAACAACTCCAAATGTCTCCTCGAACCAGGCACCACCGATCATCACCTAAGCACACCAGACCAACCCAGCGTTAGGGAACAGTCACTAAAAACCAGCACATAACATGACATTGATACTCGACACATGCACAGAAGAGCCGCACTAATGTGCAGATATACAGCATACACTACTGCTAATTTTGATGACAACAACTAATTGTCTAGAGTTTATGCATATTTTTAGGTGCTCTTATAAGTAGGTATGCACACTGTTGCACAGGTGTGAACTGTAATTGAACATTTATTTAGTGCAGTAGTCCGGAGAACCTCTAAGTAGTTTTCTGGGAAGAGGTGCTATATAAATACTTGAATGAATGAATGAATTTATAAAGTGCGCCTCAGAGATTCAAAGCCATTCTCAACTCAAGTCAGTGCTACCACTAACATAATGTGTTAGTGCAACCACTAACATAACATGTTAGTGCAATCACTAACATAATATGTTAGTGCCTCCACTAACATGTTAGTTGAGGTTTGAGTGCTACCACTAACATGAGTTAACATAGTTAGATGAGTGCTACCACTAACATGAGATGTTAGTGGTAGCACTGATTTGAGTCGAGAACGCCACACAGTTAACGTCGACTCCTGTTAAACCATTTTATACTCTGTAACTACTATATCACAAAATCCTACTGCAAAACACTCATTTTTAATTAATAAATTCGATTATATTTATTATTGCTATTATGTATGCGTATTACGTAAGGCACCTCATTGTTAAGACATTTATTTGATTAAATTTATGCTGAAATTCAAAAACAGATCAAATACAAACGCTGAGTCTGGTGCTGTTTTCCAGGCCGTTGTGTTCGGGAAATGAACAGGATTCATAAAGAACGCCAAGCACTGGCGCCATCTGATGAGAAGGAATCAGATGCCCAAACCCCTAAACAATAAATCATATTAATGACACTGCAATCAATATGCAATATAGTTTCCTTGGGCAATATAATATAGATCAAGAATGGAAAAATAACAATTTAAATGCAAATTGCTCCTTCACATATCAAAGTTCTGTCTAAGAAGATTGAAACATAGTTTATTTTCAACATCTCCTAACCAGTTCCCATGACCATAACTTCATAACCTTCAGTGGCACCTTTCTGGATAACCCCAGAAAATAGGAGGAGATCAGATTCCTTAAAGGTATGTTTCCCACATATTTCATTCAAGAAAGATCATTTCTATATAGAATTAAACTTACAGTGCTCAACTTAAACGGAAAACAAATGCACTAGAAATAACAGTACGCAATGTTACTCGCAACGTAGGTCATAATAATGCACTTCATAACAGATTCCAGCATCATATAAAACTGATAAATGAACAGATGAAAATATATACCCAAAATACTATAAAATGAAAAGAAATTCAAGAAAACAGAGAAAAAGATGAAACCTCAACGCCAAGAACATTTGAGCGAAACTGGAGATTGACGACAGCAATCGAAGCAAATTTGATGCTCTCCAGCAACGTCGCCAATTCTGGATGCTGGACTGATATAAGTCGCGAAAGCTCTAGGAAAGACAAAGCACGAAACTCACGTATAATGGTCTCTAATATCACATGTATTACTTTCATTTTATATAAAATCGAAAAAAATGAAAACTTGCAACAATTTCATTTGAACAAGCAATGATAACCAGCACTGATCTTATTCAGTATCCACATCCATGTATATTTTCGCACATACACAATTCTACATACAACACACATACATGCATGCACACAAATGCGCACGCACGTACACACACATCTACTTGCATAGCACTTTTTGAAACCTTGTAGAGTGACTGAGTGCCAACATTGGCCAACTAACATGAAGAAACTAAGTCACTAGCAGTTCAAACCCAAAGTTACCTTTTGTGATTGAATTCATTTAAATTTATCTTATTCTCAATATAGATCGCATTTCATTTTACTTAAACTACGTACAAAATAACTACAACAACGCATAATTTTGCCATTCAATGGGTTAATAGAATTGGAACGGGCAATGTAATTTATAAGGCATCATCTCCATAGAAATTACAAATACGTTTAGTCTCATTGCTGCTGTACATACCATAAGACGGCAGTGAACTTATTACATGATTGACATCAAGGACTTTATCTCCAAGTTTTACCTGATTAAATAGAAAAATACAAGTGAAAGGATTACCAAAATTATCAGAGTAGTAATGCAAACAAGACAAGCAATTCCGTGCGTGTCCACCAAAAAGAAGTAGAGAATCAAGCTAATCTTTTGTGACAGTTACTGTCTATAAAATTCATGCATACCTATTAGGTAACTAAGTAACGATTTATTTTTTATGCAATGAACTTTTTAATGGAATGCAAGTGTTCAGTGTTTTATATGGAATAACAATCAAATTAGAAATCAAAATTCTCAAACCACCTAATAATACATACATAATTATGCCAGTAGGTATGCATGTACAATTCATTAAGACTTATTTTGTCATTTTTAGAAATGCAATACCCTTGCTCCATCTTTGACGAATTCCAATCCAGTGCAGGGAGTCTGAATGCGGATGTCAGTAGCTGCTGTCTTCGTCAGATGCTGATTAAGAGACTCTGGCAGTTGCTGAAGTCCACGCTTCAGTGACCACATCGACCACTTCTCCGATCGAAACTTGTCGATTAGATCAGTTTTAGGAATCGTTTTGTCTACCAATATAAAAAAACATACAAATACATGCATGAGATAAGCGCCTGTGAGTAGCCTGTACCACAAGAGGCACTTCATAAATTTTCAGATACGATAATTTTTATGACAAAAAAGTCGCATGCATGCATAACTAAACATGTATTCTACATAAATTAAATCAAATTCAACTCCATAATAACATGAACACATGCTTCATTAAAAAGTCCTTACTCCTCATGTGACTAGCTTACAGTCTGAGTTTTACCCTACACAGAAATCTTATTTTGTGTCTACATGTAGCTTACAGAGTCTGACTTTTATCTGACACAGAAAACTTATTTCTATCAGTCTTCAAGATATCTGTTCAAGGCTCAAACTTCAAAGTCTGCCTAGAAGCTATGTAAGGGAGCACCATACAGATCTATCACAGTTGCAGCATAAAATCCAAATTCAATTGCATTGATAATAAGTATGCTGCTTTACTCACCCTGAGGTTGAAGAAATGAGCCGCGTATAATCGATCCGTACCGCTGTTCCAATTCATAGAATATAGGAAAGCACGATCTCATGCTGAGCAGCTTGCTGTTGCCTCCAAAAACACCGCGACATAGCGGATCGGCCGCAAACATAGCTACCTAAAACAGTTACAAAAGAAAATGCTCAGACACCAATTCCACAATTAGGGTGAGTTACAATACTCCAGACAATCAAATCAATCAGTAAAATAACTGAAACACTGTCTATTGCAGCACTCCAACACTGTTCTAAACCAAAATGTTGTTAAGATCGCGAGTACAGCATAACTGGAGTCTACAGAAAGGAACTAGCTTATATTAGACTATTTTCTTGGACTGCTACTGCCCAGCATCGTGCCTTTGCTTCTATTGGTCCTTTGCTATGGAATAGTCTTCCTACTATAATTCGTACTCAGATCTTATCTGGAAGCACTGCTGATTCAGCACGTTTCCTTAAAACTTTTCTTTTTCCAAGGGGGTCTTCGCACTGGAAGCGTCTCTGATTAGGTTGTTCTGTGAGAGGCGCTTTATAAATCCCAAAATGGTATAGTATAGTATTTTACCTCCAGTTAGATCTTTATTTTAATGCAGAGCAACATTCCTTACATTCAACTACAGCACTGTGAATCCTTCTACGCTAATCAGTTACATAATAAACAGTCATCGGTTGACAGAAGTGTAACGAGTCCTTAGGGGTGGTTATGGAAAAAAATTGTGATGAAAAGGAGTTTAGTTCACTATTACTCGACTCCCCCCCCCCTCCCACACCCGGATGAACACTCAACGGATTTGTAAAAATTGTGTGGGTCGTATTTTTCAGAGTGAGGTGGTTCAAACCGCCCCAAAACCACCCCCATCGTAACACCACTATTATAGGTTGATCTATGTCAGCAGTGGTAATCAGTTACATCTGACACTTTTTTACAAAAAGGGACACAAATATTGGTTCTACCATCCTACTACTCAGCCCTAGAGCAGGTTCACAGCACCCTTGGGAGCCACGGAACCCAGGTTGGGATACAGTACCCTAATTAATGCAACCATGTAGGGTAGATCCCATCGCAATGCTCCATATTCAACCCTGCTCACCTCATTGCCGAACCTGCGTTGAAAGAACGAGTCGACGGTTTCATCGTCTGTTTTGGAACGTGGTTGGAACAGTTCTCTCAAACCAGACAGAAACAACGGCTTTGTGAACGGTGGGTGTGGAAATAAAACAGATTTAAGACCTGAGAACAAACAAACATCAGATATTAAAACAATTAAATTTATGCTAGAACCTGATTCATTGCAATGTTCAACAACACCATCATCGTCTAAGCCTGAAGTACCATAGGTGTCCACTGCATTGTGATTGTACAGGATTTCTCCCTTCCGTTTCTTTATAATAATAATAATAGTGGTAATTTACAAAAATGTTTGGAAATTTTGTTGAAGAGAATAAAATATGTGTTATAATAATAATAATAACAATAATAATAATAATATATTTTCGTTTAATTTAAAACTGACATAACGTAGTATGATTACAATTCATAGTATGAACGGATGACCATCAACCACCCTCTAATTTTCTTAGTACTCCATAGTAATTTTTTCTTTTCATACCCCAACTTCACTTGGATCATAGACTGAACCCAGTTATTTATCTAAAATTTGCATACTGGTTGGCTGTTACATCAAAACTGTAACATTGTTAGTCAACTCAGCAGGCTGAAATAATGAGTCTTCAAAACAAAAACAGTCTTTTATAGACTGGCTAAAAGAAAGAACAGAGCCACCAACTGCAATAAAATTCAGTCCTTACTATTCGGCATTGCATGCAGTTTGCCATCAACGTAAATAAATCGGTTCTTTGCTGCGGGACTTGTTCGAGGAACTGGAATGACCTGATCCCTCAGACCGAGTTCCTCCACCTGGAAAACAATTAGATACGACTCTGTTTGTTGAACATGGTTCAGTTATGTGTGTATGTGTGTTGACGGGTGTATGTACATGTATGCACGCTAGATAATTCACAGCAAGACTCTGTTGTATGTATCTACAGTTGTACTGTACAACAGTGTACATAATACATATATGGGATGTCTATGTGTTAGCTGCCACATGCAGTTGGATAAAAAAGTATCATCAAGTGGCCAAATAGCCCCATAGATGCATAGGACATGAGGCATAGACGCATAAGGGTATCCTTGATGATTGGTAAGAAGGAAAAATTCCCAAAGTTAATTAAATTACCAATTACAATCAATTACTAATTAATTAATTCAATACCAATTTTTGCACATCACAGCTGCCTAAACCATAACAACTGCAAACATAATTACCATAGTTGAAAGCATATACTTTTGTGACTCATAAGATGCAAATTCATTTACATTCATAACATAATGAACTAATTCAGTGCTGTCCAACCTTTTAGGTACCACGGGCCGCAAAAGCAAGATTCTTGAAGCCGAGGGCCGCAACAGTAAACTCAAAAGTAGTGGCTACAATTTATTGATAACATATTATACATGTACTAGCATTAAAAAGCATATTGAAATTTAATCTGGAATGATTGTAATATATCTATCAATCAGCAATCCGTATCTTTACCCGGTGGTAGGCCTATATGAATTTAATGATATTATTACGAAATTCAAATACATTCGGAGATGCTCCCTACCCAGGAATTATCAAAGAGAAAAGTCTTGAGCAGTTTGTGGAAAGAGTTCGACAAGTCAACAGGAATAATAATGAATAGTTGCATGTGGACTACACAAACCACGATTACCATACTTCATAATAGTAGAGCACCAAAATGTGCAAGGTGGCTTTTATCCCTGACTTGCACTCATTTCCGTCGCTCTTCGTTAGGTCTACGCCGCAGAACCAATTTATTTTGGTTAAGATCCACTTTATGACGGGGGCGAATTTCCCTCCTCCTGCTCTGGCTTCCATGACAAAATCTTTAAAGCCAAAGTCTCGGTCTAAATGGCTAGGCTGCTACCAGTCACAGTCATCGAACCGGAAAGAGCCAACACATCGTCATTCGTCGACCCTGGGTCTCTTATCGGTTGTTTCTTTCTAATCCATAGAACTAGAACTCCGCTATCTTTCGAAGGAATGATCGTAGTCTCTCTTGCTGTCTTGTTGGAACTCTGTAGCCTACACATCTCAGGAACTGACTAGAAGTTCGTGAGCGGTTTGGGACGGTTCGCGAGGTCTGTTTAGCTGAGTAGGCTACAGTAATAAGAGTTGTTAAAATCAGAAGTCGTGTATCATTCTGCAGATAGGCTTAGACTACGGGAACATAGGCCTAACCTTTTGAAAAGAAAGAAGAGATTTATCGGATTGGTCTTCCTGGTAGCATTGCAAATCGACATTTGTCTCAAAACCAATAACAAAAATAAACGCTCAAGTCGACCAGTGACTTCATCCTTTACTAAGTTTATTTCATTTTGCACAAAGGGAAACAATTTAATGAGCCTTGGCGGGCCACTTGAAATCATCTCGCGGGCCGCATGCGGCCCGCGGGCCGCACGTTGGACAGCACTGAACTAATTATACAATAATGCAATTAAAATAAATAAATAAATAAGGGTAGACTGACTAGCTCTAGGGTGTTGTAACCAGATCTACCAACACCCCGAATACTCCTCGGTCCACGTTCAAAGAAACTTCCATCTTCCAGCATCAGGGTGTTCACCCAGCCACCCAAACGACTGCTTGCCTCAAGGACGATGACCTTAAATTACAAGAGTACACAGTGAAGGCATTTGAGTGGATATTAATTATTAAACATTTGACGGAAAAACTGCCATGGCACTGCATTTTTACACAAACACAGCACTGTGAAACATATTACCAATGCTACATGTAAATATTTTATAAATAATTCACAAATATCAATTCGTTTTGTGCTCCTTATAAATGTGACATTGCAGAAGGAAGCAGACTTCCTTTCCTGTCCCTTCTGCCTGTCGTCGCCTGACAATTATCTTGTCGTATGTCCATTTTTGTCAAAATCGAGTTTAGACTTGTTTTGTAGCAAAAATTTGTTTATCTTTCTTTACTGTTAACCGTTAGGAGATACGACAAGTCGTTTCAAAGATATTCAACGAAAACTACTTGTCGTATGTCCATTTTCAGCATACACTTTGTCGTATCTTCTATTTAATTTTTGTCGTATCTCCAGTACCGCATCACGGTTAAAAGTGCATTGTCGTATGTCCAGAGAAAGCTGGTCGTTGATTGGATGATAAGGAGACTGTACACTTCGTTGTATCATAGTGTCGTATGTCCAGAGAATAAAAACGTTCTTTTATTTTAAAAAGGGTATTAAACTTGTGAAAATTGAAACTAACACAGTCGCAATTGATTGTATATTGCTTTCTTTTATTATTTCTTTTTTTTTAAATTTCTCACATCAGGATGACTTGCAATTGATTTAAATCCATTTTATACAACATTTTCCGAAATTTCACAAAAACCATTCTAAGTTTCAGTTTAATTTTAGTGCAACATTCTTTAATTAATGTCGATGCTTTAATATGACGTCTTTGCTTGAAGTTTTATTGCACTGGATATATATTTTTTTGGCGTCCAAAGTTGCGAAACTTCGACCTGGTTTTTCTCAGAATTCACAAAAGTGGACATACGACAAGATAATTGTCAGGCGACGATGTGCCTGCTGGAAACGCAATGGACTTTCCTTAAGAGAAACCCAAATTAATTTAAAGCTCTGCCATCATTGTAGCCATTTCTGCTTGACAAATTCAGTAGGCGACCCACACCAAAACATCTGTGAAGGCAACTCCTGAAGGCAAACCAGTGTTGCCAAAAACATAAATCGGCTATAATGGTGCAACCTGTGACTCTTTGAGCAGCATTTGTGTCTATTAACAGCCCTTATCTGTATCTCTTATCTAAAAAATTACTGCACCTGATGAAGTCAATGTTGTGTGTGCTCCCAGACAGACAATGAACAATTCTGGGTAAAGACGCACACTGCATGCCCGTACTCCAAACAATATGGCTGCCAACGAATGCAATAAAATAAGAGCGCGACCATCGACGACATTGTTCATCAATTTAGCTTCAATTTCAGCAGAATGACTGCACTAACCTAACCGACCCTCACGACGCCTAACCTGAGCCCTAACCGACCCTCGCGCTTTGCAATGTTTGGATGCATGTTGCGATGTCGTCGATCGGTCGCGCTCTAATTTTATCGCATTCGTTGGCAGCCATATTGTTTGGAGTACGGGTACGCAGTGTGCGTTTTTACCCAATTCTGTAGCCTGAAGTCAGCCTAAAACTCAGACTATTTTTCAAACATCTGAGTACTCAAAGTGCTCCTGTTCTAAGAATATCACGCTGATGTCTAGATCTCCAGCCAGGCCCTTTTAAACTTCCACAAACAAACCAATACAGATCCCGTACTACTTGTACCGCACAGGAACCATATTTAAGATTATATTAGATGCCGGTGTTAGCAGATGATACACAGAGAAAGCGAGCGATAACGTGTGCATTCTGCTTACCTTGCTAAATGCAGCATGGCTTAATTTCGACAGATAATATGCGGCCGACAACCCACTAATTCCGCCCCCCAATATAGCAACGCTCGACATAATATCTTTCAACTTGAACAACAGAAAAGCAAAATACCCGAGGTGTGCAAAACATATGGCCCACAAAAATCTGGTTACGTAAACAACAGTGTTATATAAACCATAGATACAATAAATTAAAAGAACCATTCTACGATATTAAGTAAGTAAGTGGTCTTTGTTCGCATCTGTCTAGCTCACTCGCATTATATTTTATACAAGTCATATAATAATATTATAATTGAAATAATTATAGAAGCAATTATACGAGGAACAATCAATATAGATGTACAATGCACACACAATTAAACACGACCAAATATAGCTATTAGCAAAATTACTTTCATAATCGTAATCTCCAGATTTCTAGAGCACCCCTCGAAAGACAAGCGCAGGACCAACTCAACTTATTCACGGGCACTGTGCAGTGCTTTTGACTGGTATTTTAAAAAGGTTACGTGAATACGATATCAGAAAGAGTTTAATAATTGAACTTTCAACAAATTATTAATTAAACTTTCAACAAATTATTTGTTCTGAAAACTAATTTGTGATTGAGCTTTAAATATTGTGATTCCTTTCAAGACGTCTAGTACCTTGCTCATAATTGAAGTGCTGTAATATGCCGAGCAAATTTTTGCCCAGGGTAACGGCCTCTGTTGTCATAGACCCTGGTCAAATCGGATCCATCCATCAAGACGCCGTATCTAGGTGAAGCTGGTTTTTAAAACTGCTTTTGTTATAAAAAATGGGGTTAATTTGCGTTTGAAATTGACAAAAATTTATATTAAACCAGATATTTTTAATCTGCGCTAGTCTAAACAAGCACACACAGGGTGAGAATTGCCGGGGGGTTAGGGGGGTTCAACCCCCCAGTCTTTTTTAGAGCCCCATGTTAAAGTATGTTTTTCATACCCCAATTTCAAGTTTATCATAGGCCAACCCCCCCCAGTAATTTTTCCACAATTCTCATACTGAGCACACAACACTAATAGGTTGGATCTTTCTTACATGGGTTATAGACCAATATCTTTTTGGTGTTGAAAATTTGTTGCTAAGATGATAATGATTCAAATTGATTTTTGCTCTCTATGGCCTATATCAGTGGTTCTCAAAGTGGTGGTCCGTGGACCGGCACCGGTCCGCGGAGTCCTGATTGCCGGTCCGTGAAGAAGTCTGAGAGTGAAAAATAAATTTTTATTATTAATTTATATATTTTAAATTGTGAAATTATTCGAATTGTTGTTAAAAATTTATTCAAAATTATGTCTCAAACAGTCAAACTTTAGAAATACATTACCAGTGCCTTATTTTAACTTGCCAAATGGCTGTATAAACAAATTTTATTAATAAAAAATCTCTAATTAGCCTATAAATAACCCTATAGTTAGTTTTTTATACTATAGTTCGCTTTTGTTTGTGCTTGCCATTAAAGTTAGTAGTCCCCGACCTTCTCAAATAATTTATTGCCGGTCCGCGGCCTGCAGAAGTTTGAGAACCACTGGCCTATATGACACTAATAAACGATGTCACCAATGATTAAATGGACTTTTAGTAGGCCTACTGTTGTCACTGCAAGAAGACCTCGCAGTGACATTTTGTTTCCGACATGATTTTGCTGGGGGTACGCCAGCATTCGATTTTTTTACTTGGGGTACACAAAAATAAAGTTTGAGAACCCCTGGTGGGCAATGCAAACAACTGAACTCCTAATTTTAATGGATACTCTGTAAAACTCTTTTCCCGTATAATTACCATCTGCTTTGAATTTGCCGAACTTTTGTTCAGCTCCAGGAAATGAAAAATTATGTTTTTCACATATGAGAATAAACGCGAGTCAAATGTTGCCGACGTCCAAATAAATAAATTTCTTAATTCGTTGATAAAGGTGTTTACTTGTCATTGACATGCGCGTATGATGGCGAGAATATAAAAATTTCCAGCGTTTTTTTAGTCATGAATATACACCACATACACATAGATTTGTTTCGAAGTAATAATTTTAAATTAAAGACGATGTATGTTCAATGAATTCAACACGATTTCAGGTTAGGATGGCTTCAATTTTTTAGCGGCCTGTAGAACCAACTGTTTACTCGCTAGATGTCGATGGCTTGCGTTTAGCGACGTTTCAAAAGTATGATTTGTGATTGTGAATACGATATTTAACGGAAAGCGATCTAGAATTCAACGTTCCTTATTGTGACATTTAATTCTAAAATATTAAGAAATGCAATCTTTTCGTTGAAACCGTAATGCGTCCATTCCTCGTAATGGCCAATGCTGTCCTATTAGACACCAGAATTTAAAAGCTTATGTTTCTATATTTTACGAACTCGGTTAAGCCTAGCATATGTCTGTAATATATTATATGCATTTTTTGAGCAAAGTCAAACTTTGCGTAATTAGAAAGATTACAAACATTCAAATAATATTTTCTAACTATAGTTCCAAATTTGTATACCGCCACATCCATAGAAATTCCTCAGAAGTAACGTCCTTCGTATGAATCGTTCCTGCTTTTTGCTGGTTTTGAGAGGTAGCAGGTTTGAGCCCCCGTTGGGCGGATAATTACGGACAGCACTTTTTTGAGTCTTTTGACCAGGGCTGAAAGTGGTTTGAAAAAATTTCTGGGTCTCTTTCAGCAAAAAGTGTGCTAAATACCATTGTTTTATTCAAGCGTCACCAAATGAATTCCGGGCAATCCTCCGAAGTCCGGTCCCAAATGATTTCACAGCATTTTTTCTCACCGTCTTCGGAGGATTGCCGAATTCCGGTTCTGAGACCCGGACAGACCCGGCTCACTTTCAGCCCTGCTTTTGACTCAATGCAGCGCTCGACTTTCGAGTGGTGCTTTAGAAATTGGGAGATTACGATAATGTCTTCTCAGTAAAACTAATTCACTATTATTATTACTATTGTTAGCCTACTACTACTACTACTACTACTACTACTACTACTACTACTACTACTACTACTACTACTACTACTACTACTACTACTACTACTACTACTACTACTACTACTACTACTACTACTACTACTACTACTACTACTACTACTACTACTACTACTACTACTACTACTACTACTACTACTACTACTACTACTACTACTACTACTACTACTACTACAGCCTAAGCTCCCAAAATGCAGATAAAATAGTATGAAATAGTATAAAATAGTCTGACCCCCCCCCAAATCTTTTTTCTGCAATTCTAACACTGGCCAGATACTTAGATATGCATGCTATGCTTAATTCGGTATGCTATCATCACATGGCATGTGCATTACACATGAGAAGCTAATAATTGGCAAAAAATATGCATTCTTAAGAAGCAGGCACTAGTGCATTCTACGTCTTTTGAACCGTGTAAAATTGTAGCCTCACAAAAACTATACTGCAGCCAGAATTTGCACGAACAGATGATGGGCAACTCAATGTTTTGAGAATTGTAGAAAAATAAGTGGAGTCAGATGTTCGTTTATGTGGAATTTTGGATTACTCTGGGTCCTAACAAAGGCCAGAGGGTTGAACTTCCTAACCCAGGCAATTTTTAAAATGCTAATAATTATAGGTCATTATCGCCATTATTTTTTTCCAGTTGGAACAAAGACCTATATTCAGTTGGCTGGAGCTAGTTCAAACTTTATTTAATAAATTCCATTCCAATTTAGGCACATTGAAACACATTTAATAAATTTCCGACTTAGTCCCATAATTCATGGCTCATTTGCTAATAATAACAATTTCATACACTATTTCAAACAGACAACAACGCAGTATGATTACGATTCATTGTATTATGAACAGATGATGACAAGTTACTGCAGGAGTCAAATTTAACTGTTTGGCAGTCAAGCAAGGTGTCCATCATGTCCTACTACTCATATCACCAACGCAATCTTGCAAATGAAAGGTCAAGTTAGACATTTGGGAGAGTAGCAGGAAGTGAAACCACATCCATGCTGATCTTTTATACTTCGTGTCAGAGTGTTAGCCTACTATCACCATAAACTCTCCCTGTTCATATATTGCACTGTCCATTTTCAAGCGCACTCTTCTCAATTCTCATGTACCGGTACTAAGTAAAATTAACCCTACAACATCTTTAACGTCGTTTGTCTGTGACCAAATCTCCTAGGAAACTCGCATTTCATATTTACATAGCAAATACAATCCTGACACTTTAATGGAGACTCATTATAAAAATCTATGAAGATATCAGCAGCAGTACAAAGAACTTTTGATATTCAATAAGTAACAACAGTTACAACTCCATCATGATTTTTGCACTTGTAATCAAATTTTTACTAGCAGTAGAGCACAGCACATATCAGTAGCAACAAAATGTACCGGAGCAGTAAAATGGGTTTTCTCTATCTTAGGCATACCAAAAAGGCACACAACAGTCACCGGTAGACAATAATACCGAAGTTATACAAATCACCGGTTAGGATACAGTTAGAAAACTGCACCCAGGTATGGAATCTATACCAGAAACAGAACATGGAAAAACAGGAGAAAACTGTAAAGACAGGCTTCACAAGTCACAAAATGATTTTGGTTACAAGCATTTGAGGTATGAAGAAATGTTGAAAAGGCGCAAACATTAAAAAGAAGGAGGAGCAGACGATTGAAGCCTTCAAGATTGAACCTAAAACAATGCAGTGTGAATTGGGAATTAGTACAAAACAAGGCAACTTGGGGACATAGACACAAATTATTTAAGAAACCGAAAGAAACAATATGGCAGAAATTCTTCAGGGCAAGATTATAAGACTTGTTGAAAGGCTTGGATGATAGTATTGTGGACATTAGCAAAACTTCTACGAGGAAGTTAGTTGAGGTAGGCTATAAAGCATCACAGGCTAATTTGTCTGAACCAGTGAAAATCCATGGTAATGTCATGTTATTATCGAGTATTAATTTAATGCAAAAAGTTAGTACAAGAAGCATTCGCTGAACCATCTTAGTTTAACAAGGATACAAATCATACAACACTGCAATTATCCAGTTCATCAATGCATGAAGACATCTGCCGAGTTCAGCAGAATAAAGCAATTCACTCTGTGGTTCAGCCAATATATACACCCTAATTAGATTTTCCCAATTACACAAAGTTGCCTAATTGCCTATTTTATGACAATTTCTCTCATGATGAAAGTCCTCACAAACACTAGTCGCAAACAATGAACATTACTCTTGACACCATATCTGCACTGGTGCTTCACACTTTTATTTCAATGCAAACAGTACCACTGTAGCAGTAGTAATAGTTTGAATGCAATGACACCGTGTGATAGCAGAGATCATTACCGTCACCCTCCTCCTTTATCCAGGCTTGGGACTGGCACTGTCAGAGTGCAAACAGTGACGGAGTTAAACAGTACCACCGGGATTTCATACCTATCTAAATGCAAACAGCAGCACTCACTACTCGGAGGTGCTCCTGACTACAGCGCGAACACTCCATCAGAGCTTCACGCCGAAGCACCCAAGCAAATGAAAGTGAAGGACTTGTTCAATGGCCCTATGCAGCAGCTTGAGGTGGATTAAAACCTGCAACCCTCCGGCTGCAAGACAACAAACACACCAACTACGCCACCGCAGCACACAATGTACACAGCGGGGCCGACCCTCGCATTGAGGATGGCTGAGAACAGAACGTAACAATTGTCTGAACAGAATCTAGAATATCGTAATGTCGTGCTCAGTACACGTTCGCCAATTCAAACTGTCAGTAATCATGTGCATAAGGAGAGGCAGACATGTCCTCTAGATATGTCATCGCAAGTCTGCATTGGAGTTCATCAGCAGTCGGTCGCTTGGTCACATCCTTCTGAAGGCAGTCTGCTATCGCTTTTCTTAAAAGCAGAGGTAGTGATGAAGGTATAGGTAGCTCCTCCATGCAAATCTAAAAATAAAATAAAAATCTGTTGACAATGTTCTGCGACAAGCTGTCTAAATCTCAACTAGTTTCTGCCACATTGCTACTAATATAATTTTTATACGGAGCATCTCATGGCTCAGACAATAATTCAAAGAGTATAATTATTGTTTTACCAATAAAATACTAATTAATATCACTTCAATTGTAGAGATGAGTAATGAATATATAAAAGATTGAATGTTCAAACTTATTTTCTGTAATATTGAATGTACTCAGTGTGCACACACACACACACTCGTGCTTGGCTTTTATCATTAGCTTCGTCTCAGTTTATCAGTTAAGTTAAAAAATCCTAATCATTTCAAATCCTAACCGGTCGCTATTTCGCTATGTAAAAAAACTTGTTGGCGGGACTTTGGTCCCTAAAAGGTCTCTCCCTTTGTCTTCAGTTTGTTAAAAAAAACGTGCTACTACATGTTGCTAATTTGCTATATAGCAATAAAAAAAATTGGCTATGGTGAAGGAGCCAAGGTGCTTACCTTAAGCATCACACACAAGTCACCAAAATGATGGAATTCACTCCATGGTAGATTCCCAGTTGCCATTTGTAACATGGTACAACCAACGCTCCAAACATCTGAACCACGGCTGTTGCAACTACCATTGAACAGCTGCAACAAATACAAGAAACACATATCCAATTGAACAGCAAAGAACTGAGAACTGAATAACAACTAGTGGTCACAAACAGATGCGGTTACAAACAGATACGAAAGTACGTTACAGTGCTCATTCTTTGACTAAAAGCATAAACCACTGACTGTGCTGTAAAGCTGTTGGAGCAGCCCCATCAAAATTTGATAGGCCAGGGAACCATAATCAATTTCAAACAGACGAATCATACGTTTTGACTGAAATAATGAGCAGAATTGTGCAGTGAATTCCAAAGCTTTACTGCAGTCACACAGCACATCAAGGAGTACAAAATAAAAATAATCTTTTTTCTTTAATGAAACGCCTGCAAGACGCACTGCGCTTTACACTTACAACTTATGCAGTAATCTTAAATAAACTTAACAACTAACTGAGCAGACAGCTTTGCAATTACATGGCGCTAATAGCAGCCTGCAAATCAAATCCGCCCAATGGGGGCTCGAACTCACTACCTCTCGCACTCTACGCCAGCGTGTTATCCATTGCGCTACCGCCCCCCCCCCATCACAATTTTCTTTTTCTGGTCCTCTGCCTCTTAGGCAGGCTCAAATACACAACGTCATCATGCCCCTCACTGCCGGCCTTTTCCACATAAATCAAGACAAAACACAAGTTAACCACTTATTTGATACTGTAGTTTAATTGATCAACCAGTGTAAGCAACATGAGACAAGAGTCATGAAAGGAAGTGACTAACAATAGGAGATGCCTCAGGAACCATGAACGAAAGTGATAACAATAGGCACGAAAGTGATAACAATAGAAGATACCTCAGGAGCCATGAATGGAACTGTTCCTTTCCCTTCCATGCCTTCACGAAGAGGCATTTTCTCTGCCAGGCCAAAGTCGCACAGCTTGGCAACTTGTCCTGTGCTGTCGACCACAATGTTTGCACCTAAACACAAAGAAACATGGTAAAAGAGGGATGATATTCCTTAACATCATAATTGTAGTGACATCAAACATTAATCATCACACTCAAATTAAAAGAAAAATAATTGTGACAAACTTTGACGTTTTTAGCAATATGCATGGATCCATTAGTTCCATGATCATAATCAGAAGACAGTAAATACAAGCACCATGACGGGAAAAAGATTTCAGGGCGTTGTGCATTAAATTTTCTTAATAATGACCTGACGGCCTAGTTTTACTGCACCACAGGTGATGCCATGTGCATTAGACACTAAAACAATAATACATTAATATTTTTAAAACTTATTATACATTAATATTAACCTAATTAAAAATCAGATAATTATAACAGACATAATATTACCTTTGACATCACAGTGCAATATTCCCCATTGATGCAGATAGGCAATGCCTGACAGAACTTGCTCCGAGTAACTCTGTATGACTGTAGAACTCATAGGTCCATACTGACTCAGCAGTTCCTGCACAGAGCCACCTTAATTAACAAACAACACACTCCAGTCAATGATGTTGTTCCTGACAAGCACTTACAACAATAATGAAAAATGACAAAAATATTAACCCCATTGTTCTATTTACTAAAACATTAATCCTGTTGTTATACCTATTACTATAACTCAAACTTGTTAGGATTTTTAATAGGCATGTGAATGATTTGCTTAGACTAGTCAAACTAGACTTACAACAAAGTGAATGACTAAAACATTAATCCCATTGTTTTATTTACCAGAACATTAATCCTACTGCTAAATTTACTATTACTCTGACGTGCTATAAAATTTTAACAGGCTTGCGATTAACTAAACTAGACGGGAGAGAATAAGAGCAGAACAACGCAGTGTTTCCTACATGATGTCCTGGTGAAAGAAACTCATAGTCGGTAGAACTACCGTAGTTCTCGATTACCAGTGAAAAACAAATATCAATGGAAATTAATTACCTGCCATCCACTCCAGAAAGATCTGGCATTCCATTTCCAGAACTTGTGAACCGAGCACAGTGATGATATTCCGATGGCGAAGTCTGTTCATAATATGAACCTCCTTCATCACTTCGTCTTTACCATCCTTCACAAAAGGAACCTAAGCAAAACAAACCAATCCAAAACACATTCACATTATAAACGGACATTTCATGTAATTATTCATTTGCAATCTCCAAATTAGCAGAGCACTATTTTCACCCTAAGCTCAGGAAACTAGCTTATTCTTGAGCACTGCACTTGCAACAGAGGGTATTTGCAAATGCATGGCCAGTAAATCTGAATACATGGTGCAAAGACGTGGATAATTATATTGTGGTCACTGTGTCCCAATTTAACCCTTTAATTATGAGCATGCACTAAAATGTATGGGGAACCAATGCAGTTTATTGTTAAAGGGTCAAAGATCCTGACATTTCAGTGTTATCCAGAGCTGTTGTTATACCATCAAGCAACAGATACAGAGTGGTCACTAGCTGACTAGTGGCCAGATAGTTGTTGAAATGTTCGTGCTCGAATTAAACAACTTTTCATCTTAGAGGCTAGTAACAAAATAAAATCAAAATGAAGATAGTTATACCTTAAAAGCACATCCACACCAATATTTTTTTAACCAAACAGGAATCTCAATCTACTAATCAGCATGGTATGCAAAATATGCAAGAACAGACAGAAGTATTGTACAAAAGTGTACATACTCTTTTTATAGCAAGCAAGGTCCCAGTGTCCTTATCGTGAGCTTTGAACACGGAACCAAAGCTTCCACGTCCAAGATGGTTAGCCATCTGCTGAATTAACTGCAAAATAAAACAAGAAATTTGTATGCAAATTCTGTGTCACATCATTGCATAAATTTGATTAAATTATAATAACATTACAAATATATTAATCTGAACTGCAGTTAATTCAGAATTAAACAAAACATTTTGCTATTGATAATTAATTACATGCATTTAAGTCCAGTCTGTTGGATAGACAGAAATAATATTGTCATCTTGTCAAACATAAGTAGAAATGCAATTTTAACATTTGACGCAATGCAGGACAAAGTCATCTTAAAGTCAGAATAATTTAAAACTAAATGGAAGCTGGATTGATGAGAAGAATGCTTGCCAAAGCAGAATTTAATTATAAATTACCTTTGTCTCAAGAGACTTTACAAGTCTAAAGCCCGTAATAGCGGGTGGAGTTCCAGGAGGCTGCGGCTGCTCAAAGTATCCATCCTCTCCCAATTTATCTTTCGCGTCGTCGCAACATGTGTCCTGCTCCTCCTCATGTGACAACGCTTGACGCAGTTCACATATCGACTCGATATTTAAGGAGTCGCTCGAAGTAAAGTTTCTGGCGGCGATTTTCAGTTGCTGCAGTGGTTCGGCGTTCTGTTTGGGCTTAAATGCCACAGCGTCACCACTGCTAATGTCTTTTCTGATATTGTCCATGTTCAACACAACCTCACCTTTGAAGTCCTCGCAGCAGATTGTCTCCGGTTCACTAGCGACTTGCTCTGGCGTAGAGCTCGGCAATCGCATCAGACTAACGTCGTTCTCGACAATGTCCAGACACAACGACGGCTCCTCTATTTCTTTTATCTCTTGGCAACTGATTGCTTCCAATTGTTCAAGTGCAGTGTTTGAAGACTGTTCCCTTCCACAGTCGTCCGGGACTGTAATGGACACACTGCCTTCTGAGCATTGAACAATTCGCTGTGTCTGCATAGCCATGTCTGATGCAGTGGTGTCCAATGGCTCGTGGTCGTCAGCCACAAGATCGAAGCTAACTGGCATCTGAGTAGGGCTGTCCATCGTGAATGAAGAAGTAAACAAAGCATTTTGATTTGTAACGTGATCCAACGTGACAACCTCTGTAGTCACCAGAGGGCAGACGACAACTGAAGGCACGTCTGTCACAGCCACTGGAAACTAAAACGAAATTTCAGTCAAATCGTAAACAATAATGTAACGTACTAGCAATTTCTATAGCGCCGCTCACAGCCAAGGCCATTCAGTAGCGCTCACAGTGCGAGAACCATGGGAGAAAACAAGGTCCTGTATCAACACATTACAAGGAATGGAATAGTGTCTATAGATTCGAAAGCACAACTGAAGCAAAGGATATTGCAATCAATTTGTGGAAAATGAGCAGACAGGATAAAAGAGCATAGTACAATAAAATATCGAGCACATTAACATGCATCAACACATTGCATCAACACATTACATCAACACAAGCCCAATAGAGTGGTGGTGTAGAGATATGTTCGGAACCTTGGAGCCGGAAGGTCCATCTCAAGCCGCCACGTAGGAACTCTGAGCAAGTCCTTCACTTGCAATTGCTCATGCGCCTCGGCGTGAAACTCTGATTCAGTTTCTGTACTATAGTCTTGAGCGCCTCTGAGAAGTAATCTTGAATGGACGCTATTACAAGTGCTCATACATACATTAATATTCTCAAATGAATTAATGAACAAATGAACAAAATTGAAAGATTTTGAACTAACTGCCGACAGTATAGTTTACAGTCCTTACTTTGTCGCTGTCTTGCATTTCACTGCATACGCTCATTACGCTGCTTTCCAGTTCAAAAGCTACAATGCACAAAAAGACAGAAAATCAGTAATACTGGTTAGCTCAATATCTGACTATCAATGAACCCCAATACTAAATTGCAAACTTAATTACAAATCAGTAAAACATTTCCTACAATGCAAGCAAAGCATACAAACATGCATTGCATACTGGTTGCAACCAAATGCTGCAACTAAAATTCCACTGTAGGTCACAGATAGGCTTCTAAAATTCCACTGTAGGTCACAGTTAGATAGTCATGTGCAGTGCTTTTAGGGATTCTAAAGTTCTGCTTTCATACGTTTCAATATATACGTATATAGGTACGGCAGGCATGTATGCATGTATGTATAATGTATATGGGCATTAAAATAGTGCGTGAAAGTGCTAAACATAACTGCCAAACAGATCAAAACACATATGCATCTTAAGACATTCAGGAAATGTTTTCTGAGCTGCATGTGTGGTGTAACATTATGAATTGCTAATTAATGAAAGTGTCCCAGTATGAGAGGCTGTGTCACCCGATGCGCTACCAGCGTGAGAAAGGACTAAGTGCTAAGTAAGTAAGACCCAGTATGATGGTACAATGCACTAGAAGGCACAGTGCACCCACATCGAAGTACAACAGTGTGGGACCATCAAATCCCCACGAGCTACAGATATGTGCTACCCAACACTTCGCACCATAATCATAAAAGAGGAAAGTTTGACAAAGATGACAATAATGACAGCAACTAGGATAATAATAATGACAAAAATGATGATGATACAAGATTATACAAGATGACTAGATGAATGTTACTCACTCTTGTAGATGGCACGTATACTAAACAGACATCGACAACCGTCGACCCCGCTAAGCAGTTTGTCTTGCATCACCGATGGGAGCATATCAAACAGCATTGAACCTATTTTATTTAGCCCATTTTCTAAGTTGATGATGCGCGGCAAATCACCATCTTTACAGAAGTCAGCCTTCAGCTTCTTTTTCACATCTGCAAACAATCGATTTCTTGAAAAAACTGCTAAAAACTGTCACAGTGCGTGCACTGTTTCACATCAAGCTTTCGCCCAATTACCCAAGTCATTTCCTTTATCATTGTGACTAAAAAAACTTTAACAATCTAGTCTTTCAGTCTATATCAGATTACAATGACAAAAAAACAAAATGTTGTAAGCTTCAACAAATATTGAAACCAGGTTTAAGAATCTAGACAATAATAATAATAATAATGACAATTTATATGGCGCCATACAGCGGCAAGACCGCTACCAGGGTTCCTGACAAATGACTAGATATTGGTAATGTCCACACAACAAGGAAGTACACTGTTTAACAGAATCATTCTTTTCTTTATGACACAGAACTGAATAGGTTGTTTTCTGTGTTGCCTGTCTACTTTAATATAAAAGGACCTTAACTGGATATGTTTCCATGAGTATACTTCAGGAATGAAGTCTTGCTAATAGAAGCAATCATAGATTGATGACTACAAAATTATGATAATGCTGGCAAAGAAGTTTCCAAGTTGTTTAGATAAGACAGAATCCAACTGTTTACACTACATTCACTCTCCCGGAGTCTCTCCTCCTACATCAAGCATGCGCCAATGCTAAGGCCTCAACATGGCATCTCCAAATCTACCGTACTGTACTCTGATTTTTACCAACAGTGCTCATCCCTCACATCTATGTTCTCCACCAGAGTAGTTGCCTTCAAAATACTACCCACCAGGAAGTCATTGGCTATGAGTTTGAACAAGGGTTGCTGAATGCTTCTAATAACATTAACGCTCAGTAGCATTGTTCTGGTTTATTCATGGTCAAGTTTACAAGGAATAATGTCATGCTCACCAACGCAATCCACTTCGGACTGTAACAAAAAGTCGTTTGTTAACGCCATCACCTAGAAATGTCAAAAGCACATTGGTTCAGTAATACATAGTAAAGTTGAATAGCAGCTCACTTTACAATACTTGTTAAGTCCAAATTTGAGGGATATTTAAGCAAATAAGACAGTAATTTTTCTATGGACCTATAGTAGGAGCACAGACTCAGGAAAAAACATAGAAAGTAACCAGGAACACGATTTGGTAAACCCATAGAATATCATATTTCACTCCATATATCGAATATGTCCATTAGCCTTTGTACCCACATGTCTGTAGTAGGCATAGTTGCATAGGATAAATATACGAATACTAATAAATAAACAAATAACTAAATATATAAATAGATGTAGAAATGCAGCAATTTTAATATGGGCCTCACAACTGCACTAGGCAGCCTAGGCTAGACTCCTTCCTGTCTTTTTCTTAAAACTAGTATCTTCCTCTTAGAACTTCTTCTTGGTCTCTCCTCCGTCAGGCGTTGCCAACGCTGAGGCCTCAACATGCCGTCTCCAACTTATGTGCTCCAAGTTGCTCTGTCCCTGATTTTGTCCACTGCATCTCTCATGTCCATGTTCTGAGTTATTGGATCTTCTTTTATATTGTCCATCCAAGTCTTCGCTTGTCTTCCTCCGCTTCTCTTTCCCTCAACATGCCCGTGCAGGGCTGCGGCTGGTAGCCCCTTGCCCTCCATTCACGTCACGTGCCTCAATAATGAAACTAGTATTACACTGTAATTAGGCGCTTGCAATGTGCTAACCGGATTGTTTCAATAAAGAAAAATGTCATTAATATTATTATCATCCAACATACCGTATCTTTGACTTCGGAAAGTGATGATTAAAAGAACCTCTCCCAACGCACAGCAACAATTGACGCACAATTTTTTACGATCCCGTCAAGTGACCTTCTCTCGTCATTTACGAAGTTGCTATTCCAATCCTTTACTACCTTATTTCGTATCGTATCTAAGATCCTTGTAACCGCGCAACATTTTGCCAAAATTAGCCTACGATAATAAAATTATTTGGTCGCATTCTTCGCATAGAGGAGAACGCCATAATATCTTCCCCGCCTTAAAACGTTCCTAAGGTATGCGATGTCTACAACTAACAAGATGGCCGAAACTGTGTCGTAAGATAAAAAATTTCATACGTAAGGAAAAACCCCAACTGGTCAGGAAAAACCCATGCATAACGTTATGAGTATTACGCAATGACTAAGTAGTAAACAAGTCTCGCTATTAGGAAACAGCGAATCCTACGTCAGGATTTAAGCAATAAACAGGCAAATAAGGGGCGTGGTGATGTAGTGGTGGCGTCATTGCCTTGGAACCGGAAGGTTCGAGGTTCGAATCCACCTCGCCGCGTAAGGACTGCTTTCTACCAGTTGCTCAAGAACTCTCTCTTTAGCCATGGCTGGGCTGGGAGCACCTCTGAGTAGCCTTCTTGAAGGGGCACTATATAACTTTTCGAAATGAATGAATGAAATAATAAACTCACCATGCATTATATCTATTTATATGCAAGGTCAAGTTTTGGATATTTGTTATAATTTGTGGTCTTGGGTCTAAAATATTTTTGGGTCTTCTGCTGAAAATTTTGATGACCCTTTTAGTCATATGCTACTTTTCTCTCTCACCTTCCTGTTCCCACTGCTTGGATTTAAAACTTCTTGAAACCTGCAACTCTCTGAATGAGGGGGGGGCTGGCCGGATTCCCCTGCTACATGTAACTGATACATGAAATTCGACTTACTTGTTCACTTGTGTAGGCAAAATGTTAAAAACTGTATTTAATACTTGTTCGGACTCCTGCTATGGGAAAACAGCACACTGAATTTCGTAACTGGTTCAATTTTTGGTGGTGCACATTCATGGAAGTTTTCTTCTAATAATCTCCTTTCCTTGCATAATAATAAAACAAGGAAATCCCATAGTCATCGGAGAAGACCAGGGCTACTAGCTGGAATAATGTAACCGTAAATAACAAGCTCCTGCTAAGTAGCTTTCAGTACGTTACGGTAAGTAGCCTTGGTAATGTAACTTCACTGGAAGCAAGTAACTAAGTATGTAACTCTGATTACAATTAAAGAACAAAACATAGAATACACATCAAATTATTATCAAACACTGTCCAGAAATTGTGCTTTCTAACTGCATGCAATATTATATTTGTCTCCCTCGATGTATCCTGTCTGTCGTCAAAACAGTCCTCAAAGTTACTCTCTTCGTTACCTATGTATTGAAACAACAATCAGGCAAACCATCAAATGACAAAGCTTTCTGCCGCTATTGCGTGCTTTTTCCAGAGTTTCAGAAAGTAGATGCCAACAGTACTGTCCGTCACACAATTTGAGTTCCTTGTGCCCTAGGCTAGAATAACGAGGCTACCTAGAGTTCCTCACTTCTAGAAAATGCTTAATTACTGGATACCTTCCCAATTACCGGCATTTCTTTGATAAAGGTCTTCACAAATCCTAAACAAAAGCAGAGAACATCACTTCTGATGCCAAATCTGCGCTGGTGCTTCACACTTATTTAAATGCAAACAGTAACACTGGTGCTTCATACCTATTTAAATGCAAACAATACCACTGGTAATTAATTCATACCTATTTAAATACAAACAGTGCTGTTGATACTTCATACCTATTTAACTATTATTATTATTATTATTATTAAATAAATTTTTAACTACAAACAGTACAGCTGATACTTCAAACCTATTCAAATGCAAAACAGTACCATCATCTCCACTGGTAATAAAAATTAAAACAATTAACATATCAATAATTTTATTTTATCTCCGGAAGATTAACATCAAATTAGAACAAGAGAAAGCAAAACAAACAAGGGAACTTGGTTAAGATAATTTTGATTCTGATAATAATTGTTTAAACAGAATCTAAAATATTATGATAACATAATCAGTACACATATGCCCATTCAAACTGATGTTGGCTATCAGTAATCATGGTAATCATGTACATAAGGAAAGGCAGAAATGTCCTCTAGAAATGATAGGCCTATAGCTAGTCTGCACTGGAGTTCATGAGCAGTTGGTCGATTGGTCACATCCTTCTGAAGACAGTCTGCTATCGCTTTTCTTAAAAGCAGAGGCAGCGATGAAGGTATAGGTAGCTCCTGCGTGCATATCTAGAAAATACAATAACAAAATAAACATTGACAATGTTCTGTGACAACTTGACAAGCAGTTTCAATCTCATCTAGCTTCTCCTACATTGGTACTAATATACAGTATGTAGAGCACTCCACGGACTGGACAGTTCAAAGTGTAGGATTACTAACTTGTCTCAGCTACTGAAATTAGCATAATAGCCTAATGCAGTTCACTCTGTTAATACTTACCTAGAGCTGATTCCTTGACTAAAAGAAGTTTTATTATGAGAATGTTGTATGCAATGCTAAAAGTGCAAAACAAATAAGTGCCTGGGCGCCCCTTACCGTTCCAAAAGAAGTGCCAGGACGCCCCTTACATTTTCAGGTGTGCTGGCCAAATACTTGGCAGGACGGCATAGAGATTTGAAAATAAGTGCCAGGACGCCGTCCATGACCATCCTGCCACACTTTAAGCCCTGGTTGTATGGCTCTGCATCGATATTTCTATTATTTGTTTCTTCTGGAAACTACTGTGAACTTTTTGCTGATAGTCCAATAAGGAATATTCTCATGGGCGTCCGCAGGAATTTTTCTAGGGGGGCGCAAACGTTTAAATAATTGTCACATGGTCTAAATTTAATGAGTGACAGTTTGAATTTCCATATTACCACGAGAGAATCCTATAGCCTAACTGTACGTTATGCGCCCAAAAAAGATAGGCTATACAGGTTCAACTTGTAGAACGAATTGATAATCACATTGAAAATTGCGTTGTAGCAATCACAACCAAATAATCTACATTTATGTGCAACTATGCGAAAAATCCAGGGGGGCGCACTTGCGCCCCGTTGCGCCCCGCTGCGGACGCCCATGAATATTCTTACTTACTTAACTGTTTCTGAATAAAATACCACATTTTCCAGATGACTAACGAATCAAAATAACAGATTGTCTTACTCAACATCAAACTTTAATAAAAGGCAATAAAGTCAGATTAATAACTAAAATAAAATACGAAGAGGACTGTTATATTCTAATCTCTACTGATTTAAGTAGCCAAAGCATTTACCTTAAACTTGACACATTCTTCACCAAAATGATTGAATTCACTCCACGGTGCCTTTCCAGTTGCCATTTGTAACATTGTACAACCAACGCTCCAAACATCTGAACCACGGCTGTTGCAATCACCTTGGAACAGCTGCAACAAATTAAAGAAACAGAGAGCCAATCAAATAGTGAAGAACTGAGAACTGGAAAACAACTAGAGGTTGCAAACAGATGTGGCAGCGTCTACTTTGACTAAAAGCAAAAACAACGGAGTGCGCTGTAAGTCTGTTGGAGAAGCCCAGTAAAAAGTTAATATGCTGGGGAAACCATAATCAATTTCAAACAGATGAACGATACGTTTTGCCGCAAGTGACAAACCGAAACTGAAATAATGAACAGAATTTTGCACTGAATTCCAAAGCTTTGACGCAGTCACATCAAGAAACATACCCATCGTAATTTTCTGTTTCAGGCTCTCTGCCTCTTAGGCAGGCTCATATCTCTGATGGCCTTTCCCACACATTCAAGACACAACACAAGTAAGCCATCATTCTATTTGACAACTGTAGATTAAAATTGCTCTAATTGCTCAACCAGAGTGAAAACAATAGGAGACACTCCAAGAGCCATGAAAGGAAGCAATAACAATAGAAGATACACCTCAGGAGCCATGAATGGAACTGTTCCTTTCCCCTCCATGCCTTCAGGAACTGGCATCTTCACTGCCTCGCCAAAGTCACACAGCTTGGCCACTTGTCCTGTGCTATCAACCACAATGTTTGCCCCTAGACAAACAGAAACATGTACCGGTGTAAAGGTTTCAAATTACCCCCTCCTAAACATTACCCCTCTGAAAACTGTAATTTGCATCAATCATGGCATTTATTGCACTAAAAATATCAGAAAAATGATCCCGCTTCATCTTTGGGTCTGAAGATTTTCATCCGTCATCCCACTTCGTGGTTTGTTATCAATATTTTCATCTGTAACTAAAATACTAAATCGACGCTGAAGTTACATGGAGAAATGGCTTCGAGGCTATTATTTTTTTCCGATTAAAATATTGATAACAAAACACGAAGTGGTATGACGGATGAAAATCTTCAGACCAAATCAAGAAGTGGGATGATTTTTCTGACTTTTTGGTGCATTAAATGCGATGATTGATGCAAATCTAATTTCCGGGGGTAATCTGAAACCGGTTTCAAGTTACCGGGGGGTAATGTTTAGGAGGGGGGTAATTTGAAACCTTTACACCGGTACTGTAAAAGGATGCTAATCTTTAACATAATAATTGTAGTGCCAAAACATATTAACCATCAGACTCAATTTAAACCAAAAGACAATAATTGTGATGAACTTCTGAGGTTTATGATATATAATTAAACCGGTATAATAGATTCCTTAAAACTCAATATACGTCGATGCTTAAAACTATGATCATTATCATAGACAGTGCATCATGAAAAGAAAGGAGTTTCATGGTGTTGCGCATTTAACTGGAAAACAGCATCAATGTATCACACAATCAGGATGAAATTTTTTCCAATAAATCAAATAAAAAGTATAATAATATAATTCCTTTTCACTTTGAATTTGTATCTTTGCTAAGCAGTTGAACTTATTATATCAGTTGTCAAATAGACTAAGTTTTGTCATAAGTAATAATAACTATATCAGTAAGCACAATTTAACAATAATAATAATAGCCTAATAATATTAACCTAATAAAAATCAGATAATTATAACACATTACCCTTGACATCACAATGCAATATTTCCTGTTCATGCAGATAGGCAATGCCTGACAGAACTTGCTTCGAGTAACTCTGTATGACTGTAGAACTCATCGGTCCATACTGACTCAGCAATTGCTCTATAGAGCCACCTTAATAAACAAACAACAAACTCCAGTCATGGACATAATTCCTGAAAAGCATTTAAAAGATTGAACCTACTGTTGCATTTATTACTAGAACTTGAAGTTTTGTTAGGATTTTTAATAGGTTTGCTTAGACTATTGAAACTAGATATGCAATAAAGCGAATGATTAAAATTAAAATATTACTCTTGTTGTTTTATTTACTAAAGCTTACTCTTAAATTACAGTAATCCTAGGTACTGTTAAATTTATTATAACTTGGATGTGTTAGAATTTTCAAGATGCCTATCAATGATTTACTTACACTAACTAAACTGGTGTGGTGAAAACAAGAAAAATCAGTGTTTCATACAGATGTCCTGGAGAAAGAAACTCACAGTTGGAATCTGATCTACCATAGTTCTCAACTACCAGTGAAAACCAATCAGAGCTTCCTACATGATGTAGAAAGAAACTCGGAGTCTGAAAATCAAACCGTAGTTATCGACTACCAGTGAAAACAAATCTCAATGGAAATCACCTGCCATCCACTCCAGAAAGATCTGACATTCCATTTCCAGAACTTGTGAACCGAGCATAGTGATGATATTTGGGTGGCGAAGTGTGTTCATAATATGAACCTCTTTCATCACCTTGTCCTTGCCTTCCTTCATAAATGGAACCTAAAGTAAACAAACCAACCAAAAACGCATAGACATAAATGGACATTAATTTTCATCTAAATATTTACTTATAATCTCCTAAGTTATAAAGCTCTATTTTAAACCTAAGTTTAGGGAACCAGATTATTCACAAGCACTGCATTAGAGGACATTTGCCTTTATTGCAAAAGTATGGTCAGTAAATCTGAATAATAAATTATATGGTGCAAAGATGTGGATAATTGTTGCTCTGACTGTGTGCCATTAAGCCCTTTAATGATTAGCAAGTAGTAAGTACTAAAATGTATGGGAACAATGCAGCTCTCATTGTTAAAAGGTTAAACGATTCACTGATATTTCATTGTTATCTATAGCTGTTGGTATACTACCAAGTAACCCAAATGGAGTGGTCACTGGCCGCCTAGTGGCCAGATAATTTCTAATATCAAGTAGGCCCTATGTCTATCAATTTGACAATTGTGGGTCCCTCAATGTGGAATGACCTTCCCTCTAGAATTCGTAGCAGGAATTCATCTGAATTTTTTTGCTGCTTGAAGACCTTTCGATTCTCATAGGCCTGTCACGCTGAAGATGCTTCTGAATAGCTCTGCTGTGAGAAGCACTTTACAGATGTTATCTTAGAATAGATAGTTGTGGTAATGATCGTGCTCCAGTTAAACAATCTTTAACCTTTGAAGCAAAATAAGATCAAAATGAAGATATACCTTAATGGTACTTCCACAGCAGATATTTTTCTACAACCAAACACTTCTAACGTATTAATCAGTATGGTATGCAAATATGCAACTTGCATAATGTAAGCAGCCAAAAAACATAGGACATACAGAAGTACTGTACATACTCTCTTTATAGCAAGCAAGATCCCAGTGTCCTGATCATAGGCTTTGAACACGGAGCCAAAGCCTCCACGTCCAAGATATTCAGCCACCTGCTGAATTAACTGCAAAATAAAGCATGGAATTTGCAAGTAAATTTCATGTCACATCATTACATAATTATTATGTTACAATTACACATATATTAGTCCTAACTGAAATTAATTCTAAAGTAAAGAATTGATAATTCGAATGAACTCCTAGCTAAATGGAACGTGGATCGATGAGACGCATTCTTGCAAAAAGTAGTAGTTGGATTGATGAAGAACAATAATGTCACATAGGGGAGAATAATCTAGAATGCTAAAATGATAGAAAAAACACTAAAGTGATTAGAGTGAAATTAAACATGTCTCCTTTTCTTAATAGTTCTCATCATAGATGTAAAAAATGATGAAAATGGAATAAAAAAACGGGAACATCGTTTTTTCGACAAAATTTAAACACGAAGAAAACGGAAATGGAAAATAATTTAACTCTGTTACATCTTAAACTGCATTTTAAAAACATTGTTTATGTAATTTTATCTTAATCGGCAAATAGCACAACTTTGTGTGGCCAAAATTAATCATAACTGACATTAATCAACAGCAGTTCATCTATTTTTTCTTATAAGTTTAAGCTTAATAAGAAATTGAGAAAAATTAAAAGTAGGCCTATAAAAAAAATTCAATTTAGTTCATCCTAATCGAGAAAACGCAATTAAAATCCAACCAGAAGTAAAGACTATATCATTGGCGGAAACCTAGGGGGGGGACAGGGGGACGGTTCCCCCAATAAAAGTGTTGGGGGACGACCCATGTATTGGTCCCCCCAAAAGTTGTGCGCCAAGACCCCAAAAAGGATTGGAATTTTTGGGGGGTGGTGGAAATAGAAAATGTCGGTCGGAAGGTTATCAACTTTCGACCTCTTTTTTGGCGACGGCAGACTTTAAAAAAAGGTCATCAACTTTTTTGGTGGCGAAAAATAGAAAATTGTTCATGGTTTTTGGGCCGGACGACTAAAAAAAGTATTTAAAAAAATAAAAAGGTCAATTTTTTAGGCGGCGAAAAGAGAAAAAATCTTCCTGGGAAAAATATCGTCAGAAAATTTTCATCCGTCAAAAAATCTCACGTCTTTCCTTCGGCCACTCCTTCATCCCCCCAAAATCTCCGCCCAGGTTTCCGCCCCTGGACAATAGATGTGTACTAAATTATATAATGTACTTAAAATTGTTACTTATATAGGCCTAAGTAGTTTATATCAAAATAACTCTTACAGATTTCATTGCTTGTAGGGACCTACTACATGTACATGTATTTCTCAAATAATAACGTTAAACAATGACATTAATCAGCTAAATACTTGTTTGTATGTGCACTTGTTATAGCGCCCCTTCAATCTCTCTCTACTCAGAGGCGCTCCCGATGCAGAGCGGACACTGCATCGGAGTTTCACGCCGAAGCGCTGAGCAATTGTAAGTGAAGGACTTGCCCAAGGTCCTTACGCGGGGATGTGGATTCGAACCTCGGACCTGCCGGCTCCAAGGCAACGACGCCACCACTAGACCACCGCGCCTCACTTGTGAGTACAGTGAAAACATAAAGAATATCAGGCAAAAATAAAATTAAGGAAAATAATAACAGACACTAAATAAATAAATAAAGTTACATAATTTTTTTTAGAAAAACGGAATAACACCATATGAAAAATAAAAAGCGATAAAACGATTTTTTTAAATAATAAAAGATAAAAAAACCGTTTTAAACAATTATGGTTATTAATAAAATTAAAATTAATTACCTTTGGCTCAACTAAGTTGATAAGTCTCAGTCCTGTAATGGCAGGTGGAATTCCTGGAGGACATGGCTGCTCATAGTATCCATCCTCTCCCATTTTATCTTTCATGTCGCCACAACACGTGTCTTGCTCCTCATGTGACAACGAAGAGCGCAGTTCACATACTGACGCATAATTGAAGGAGTTGGTTGAAGTTCTGCTTCTGGGAGAGATGTTCAGTCGCTTCAGTTGTTCAGCTGGCTGCTTGGAGTTAGACATTACCGTGTAAGCATTGCTAACCATTTTACTGACATTGCCCAAGTTTGACAAGATCTTATCTGTCATGTCGCAGCAAGAGGGTTCCATTTCATTTGCGACTTGTTCGGGTACCATGCTTTTCAACTGCCCCATACTAACATGCTTCTCAGCAAGGCATAGATTTCCCAGTCCACTTGTGATTTCTTCAGGCAGACCACTTGAATGACATTTCATTCCATTGGTATAAGGGCTAGTAGTTGACACATTGCTTTCTGAGCACGGAACACTTTGTTGTGTCGGAAGACCCATGTCTGATGTTGTGTCCAACGACTCCTGGTCATCGGCTACATTAGAATCCTGATCCATGACATGATCCAAGGGGACAGGTGAAAGCACGTCTGTCAAAGCCATTGGAGACTAAAACAAAATTTCAGTCAAATCATCAAGAACAAAAACACACGCACCCAAACAAAGTATGATCAACACTGAAGCAACAACTGCAAAAAAGCAAGTATAATAACGAATAAAATAAAACTCGGTACATTTACAGATTCCTGTTTAAGAGCTTCTTAGAACAGTTACAAACAGAGCTACTCAGATGTTACCTTGTCTACTGAATTTACTTAAAAGCAGCACTTAACCAATGACTTATTTATTTAGTTAGAACATTTATACAAACAGCCTCTTTGAGATATCTACTGGGAAGTGCTGTTAGTATTTGGAAATCCATGAAATATTTTTGGTCTACAATAGGCTTGTTAATGAATGCTGGCACGGGGCACCTCACAGCTGTTTTAAGACAACTATAACTCCCTAACAAGGGTGGATATAAGGTAAGGGTGGATATAAGATCAATTCTAATCAACACCACTCTGTGATATTTGTGTGATTAGATTGGTATACAACGGTTTTGTTGGCTAATGCACTGGTTAAGCTCGGTGCAACTAAAGGTTTTAGTTGCATCCCTGCTTAATAATCTCACAAATTTGTACAAGTTGAAAAGGTGTAGACTTCCTTGGCAGACAGCTTTCAACTATGCTTAAAGTATGATTGTAAGAATCTTAGGCCTATGCCAAAGTCTGTACAGTAGATGACAGAGGAACAACTGGAACATGTTATTAATTTCACTTCCAAAGTGGTAACTTGTCTATCGGGACCTTGCATCATGCAAAAAATAGCTGTAAGGCAAGACGGATTTTTGCTGCCATAAAAAATAGGCCTACTTTTTAAAATGTGCTTTCCTAGAAACAATGAAATATTGATCCATTTCATGCTATGGCATTGGACAACAGGTGTTTTAAATCTCAGACTAGCATGGTCTGTTACATGAAGACCTTAATTGGCGTGGCGCCTATTCAAACAGGCAGCCGAGGTAAAGAATCTCACCTGATCAATTCACTGAAAAAAGAGGAGGATCAAGGACAAACAGTAACTATATAAATCAAGTACATTTATACTACTTGCAGTTGCACAAGTTGAATATTAATACTCCCAAATGGATGAATGAAACTGCAAATAAATAAAATGACTAAATCGACAGTAGTCATTATATAATTTATATATTTCGGTCCTTACTTCATCACTGTCTTGCAGTTTATTGCATGCAATGCCTTCATGTCCACCAGCTACAATACACACACAAAAAAACAGAAAATTAAAATACTAGTCAGCCTAAAATGCCAGATGCCGGACTTGAATCTGAGACAATGTATGTAGACTAGACATCGTAATCGTAATCTCGAGATTTCTACAGCGCCCACAAAAGCGAAGTCACGGGAACCAGCTTATTCACAGGCGCTCAATCAAAGCAAAATCGATAGGCAGCGGGTCAAGTCCGGAGAGTCAGGCAGGCAGATACAGGGTGTCCAATAAGTTCGTGAACGATTTTGCTAGCTTGTTACAAAAAATATACACAACAAAAATCAATAATTATTGTACCATTTAATAGGCAATAGTGTTGTCTTTGCTGGATATAACAGCTTTCATTCGTCTGGGTAAAGATTCGATGAGGTTGTACAAAATTTCAACCGATATCAAATTCCATGTTTTCGGAAACGACGTTTTAGCTGAGCAGGAGTATTTGGTTCAGGATCTTTGTAGACACTGCTTGAGAGTATACTCCAGAGATTTTCAATCGGTGAGAGATCAGGAGAGTTTGGAGACCAGTTTTCAATGTAGTTAGGAATATTTTCGTTCAGCCATGCTCGCGAAACAGCAGATGTAGGCCCCTATGTGCTCGTGAATAACAACCGTTTTTCCTCTGAGCGTCTGTTAGCAATGGCGCCTTTCTGCGTTTCCAACTTCTCCACTTTAACTCCCCTTTCATGTAATTTCTGATTGTTTCTTTGTTGTCCTTAAGTCCACCTGTTTTGAGAGATTTTTCTATCTGTCTCAATCCAGGTCCTCGTCTGTATTTCGCCTTTCGATTATTTTAATAGCAGCCTGAGTCAAAATCTTTGGTCGACCGCATCGTGCATGATCGCCTAACTCGCCTTGCTTGCTTCCTTCAACCCATTTTGCTACCCAACCTTTCGATCATCCTAATTTATCGCTTATAACGGAATATGAATATCCTTCTTCATCAAGAATAGCAGCTTTCTAGCGTAACTGAACGTCTGCTACTTTTCCCATTTTCCCCAAGTTTGTTTACGAAAAACGATCGCGAACTGAATAAAATTCGCTAAAAATAGCCCTTCCGCATAAATTGATGACGTCATTTTCTCGTTGCAGAAAACTAACACTTTTTACACTTTTTGGTTTCGGGACATAAAACTCTTTCAAATGACATACGCATTATTAATGTTTGTTGCAAACATTTTCTGCTATCTGCAAGCAAAATCGTTCACGAACTTATTGGACACCCTATAGATGGACGGCTAAGGTGGGTGATGTTTAGAGTTGAAATGCCGAGGGATGTGAGGAGAAGAGAAAGAATCAGAATCATGTGTATCATTTGTCTTTGTAGTCCTTTCAATTTCACTACAAATGAATACCAAAATTCCAAACTTAATTAAAAATCAGCAAAAAATCATACAATGCAAGCATACATGTATTGGCGATATATGGACAGATTGTTCAATTCGTGATAATGATTGCCAAACAGTAGCAACTATTCTTGTGAACGTAACATCCTTCGATGAATTCCTTAAACTAATGATTTTGCAGAGATATCAACAGTATGCGTGAATAGCATCTACAGAGTACTTCAAAATCAATTATGCCCAGACAATGGACTACTTTGTTGGGATTAATGTTTATCAAGTTATTTCTTAGGGTAAGCATAACTGGCTACAACAAAGGTGCTGTAAATGATAGTCAAAGGCTTAGCAAATAGATAGTATATAATAGGGTAAAGGGGGGTAATTTCGGCATGGGGCTAATTTCGGCACCCCCCAGTAGTCGCGAAAATATCTTGCACTAAAATAGCTCTGTGGTGTGACGTCATACATCTCAACATTACAATCTTAGAAAAGTTTCAAGACGCTTTGTAAATCGCATTTTAAGCACTTTTGGTAAGTCATTTGAACTCATTTCTGTTTTAATGCATTTTCTTAATTGTATTTCAATTCAGAGAAAACGCTGCTGAAAATTTGTTATCGGTTGCATATGTACATGCTGTGATTTTTCTAGAAGTTTGATTATCATGGTGCAGCATGCTGAACGATAATACGATGTATAGCTATAGATTATTTATTTTACCCACTTACAGAGTGATGCCTACATATGAGGAAAATTTCGGCACCCAAATCTTGTCTAATTCCGGCAGTGCCGAAATTTTCCCAAGGAGGGTGCCGAAATTACCATTCTGCCTTATTTAACTTGGCGACGGTTTGATTAGCTTGCTTAGTTCTGTTAGTATCCATTTTGCAATTAAAACACACGAGTGTTTATTCAGGAAACATGGAACAGGATCAGGGTCCTAGAACCGGACCAAGCTCGAAACGTGGACGATATTCTCTGTGGTCAAACGATGACATTAGGCTGGCAGTGAAATCTGTGCTTGTCGACGGGCGCTCAAAAAAAGCTGTTGCGAAACAGTTTCGCATCCCGCGTCAAACTCTCCAAGGTTATGTTAAAAGAGCTATGGTGGACGGCGTTGTAATGAAATGTTGTTCTGGTCGACCAACCACCCTAACTGATGAGCAAGAGAGAGAACTGTCGGGGGTCTTGGTGTCATTGTCCAACAAACTGTTTGGCTTGTCGCCAAAAGCTGTGAGAGAACTCGTATTTAGTTATTGCGATATCAACGGTATCGAACACAGGTTTAACACTAAAGAGAAAGCTGCTGGAAAGGATTGGCTCGTCGGATTCATGAAACGTCATCGTGAGTTGTCCGTACGTGTTGCAGAGCCGACTTCAATGCAACGGGCGTCAGGTTTCAACAGACCCAAAGTTGATAGGTTCTTCAATGCACTGCAAAATATTTTGTTCGACAGCAGTGAGGAACAGCTCATACCGGGGGAGAATATCTTCAACGTGGATGAATCCGGTGTCACCATTTGCCACAAGCCAGGGAAAGTGATTAGTCAACGTGGAAAACACTACGTCGGTGGCTTGACAAGCGCAGAGAAGGGAAAGACTGTAACCACCGTTTGCTGCGTCTCAGCCAGGGGCACATCCTGCCCAATCTCTAGGCTACCATGACCGCAATGCCGAACATCAACGTTCCTGATCTGGCTGTGGCTTCAATGTCGTCGATTGGTGTTGACAATTCTGCCATTGCAGAATCGTCGATTCAAAGCACATCCTGCCCAATCTCTACCATGACCGCAATGCCGAACATCAACGTTCCTGATCTGGCTGTGGCTTCAATGTCGTCGATTGGTGTTGACAATTCTGCCATTGCAGAATCGTCGGTTAAAAGCATTTCTCGCGATGACACCATGTCCGCAAGTCACCCCACTGACAAGACCAACTTTGGCGATATACTTGGCATGAATCAGAATGCAAACAAGTATCCGAGATGTGGGAGACTTAAACGTAAAGTATGTCATGCAGAAATCCTGACCAGTTCACCATACAAGAGACAGCTGGAGATGGAGGATGCTGAAAAAAGAAAATTAAACGCACGCCCAGAACACAAGTGCCGGTGAACAAACGACAGAAGAAGAGTGATTCTGCTCCAAGTGCGAAGACGACTAGTTGTAACGTCGATACAACTCCTTGTCTCTACTGTGAAATACCGTACAACGAGTCGTCAGTTCCTTGGTGGCAGTGCTATCGATGTATGAAGTGGGCGTGCGACAGTTGTGCATGCATCGACGAGCAACAAAAAGTCTTCTACTGTGGTAGCTGCGACTAGATTCATGATAATTAAGCTACGTTGACTTAGGCCTACCAGCGATTTGTTCAGTGTACTGTTTTGGTGTAGGCGCCTATGTCTAAGTACGGATTAACTGTTTTCGTTAATGTTTTTGCTCGTTATAACGTTAGTAGCCTACTGTTGTCATCGTTAAATTTGGATACTTAATTCCATGAAAGAATTCTTTCAAATTGACGATAGCTTCATGAACTGGTCTGCAGAGGAGGCAACTGTTCATTTTCACTGTCATGGATGAGTTCTACATGATTTCTTTTTATTGAAAGCTATATTTAAAGGCAGTGCGTATTAAATTGTATGAGTGTAGGGCCTACAGCATAAATGACGAAATTAAAGTGAAGCTACAATTTCCAACTATCTGCTTCATTTACCTTGCTTAAACATATGGTAATCTTCTGTTTGGCTAATTTCGTCACCCGTGCCGGAATTACCCACATGCCTTGCCGAAATTACCCTCCCATATGGGTAATTTCGGCATCTGAACGCCCTCACTTATCATGTTATAACACGAATTTGCGAGAGCCGATTCACAGTTTAAAGGCGCCATTTCGTAGCTTAGGGACTTAGCAAATTATAGGAACATCAGTGGATCTTATAAACGTAATGACATCACAAATATTCGAAAAACTGCTTAAGGTGCCGAAATTACCCCACTTTACCCTACCATGTATTGCAGGCTGTCTGTTCACTTTGTTCAGTTAGTATACTTAAGATTTGTGTATTCTGTGATCTCCATTCTTGTGAATTGTTTGAACCGCATAATTGTACACTATAACCGGATTGTTTATTAAACGAAAATTATTATTATTATTATTATTATTATTTATTTTTTTATTTTTTATTATTTTTTATTATTATACACATTTATTCACTTAAACAAACAATACAAACATGACACATCAATTTCAAAGAGGGCAACCGCCCTCAACCATGTCCATATCATTTATTATTATTATTATTATTATTATTATTATTATTATTATTATTATTATTATTATTATTATTATTAATATTATCAATACCAAAAGAAGCAGATGTTAAACAATATAGAATCATGGTCATGGATAAGCAGATGACGACTCAGCAAAAAATGAAAGCTAAACAAATGGAACATCCCTCGGCATTTCAACTCTAAACATCACCCACCTTAGCCGTCCATCTATCTGCCTGCCTGACTCTCCGGACTTGACCCGCTGCCTATCGATTTTGCTTTGATTGAGCGCCTGTGAATAAGCTGGTTCCCGTGACTTCGCTTTTGTGGGCGCTGTAGAAATAGCAAATTAGAAATTGAAAATGGAATGGAGACAACATGATGGCCTTCAAGCTGGAGATGAGAATGCAACTTGGCAAAATCTGAAAACAAGTAGGCCTATGCTTGACTGTTTGACTCAGCAGAGGATACTACAGACCAGGAAGTTATTGGCTACTAACTTCAGCATGGGTTGCTGAATGCTTCTAGTAACATAAGTTCTCAGTAGCATGGTTCTGGTTCCTTTCTGATGATGTTTATAGAGATAATAATATGCTCACCAGGGCATTCCACTCCCTCCTTATGCAAAAAGTTGTTTGTTAACGACATCACCTAGAAACATCAAAAGCACATCACTTTACTTAATACTCATTGCAACAAGTACAATAGTAAAGATGAATGACAGCTTATTGCATATCCTTGTTCAAGTCTAAAAAGTCTTTTAAAAAAGCAATTTTACGTGATTCTCTCTCGATCCATCCAAGCACCCAATGTCCTCTCCACGTAGCCTACCGCGATGTGGAGTATTAAAAAACCTAATTTTGTTAGTTCATTTCTTTAAAAGTATCGATTTATACAAACGCAAGCATTGGAATACTTCCTGTTTGAGAACAAATTGAAATAACTTCGCATTCCTAGGCCTATTACAGAAAGGTATGAAATAAATACATCCTCTAAAACGTTATGGCCCAGAGGAAGAAATTAAAATAATTATAATTCCATTAAAACGATAGATTACATCTGTTTTAAAGCAAAAAGTGGGCTATCACTTACTGCGACTAGTTTTCTTCCACGACTAAAATAATCTTCCTACAACGGTTGCATCACAGTGGTTGCATCCTGCTTCCTTGATCACATGAGTCATTACAAAATATATAGGCCTACTAGCCTACCAGGGCATCTTGCATAACCATAACCATAAATTTTGCTGCACCGAGATAACAAAAACATTATTTCGAAGCATCCTTGACAGGGACGTAACTAGCGTTTGGGCTTTGGGGGGGGGCCTTAAGCCCCCTCAAACGAAGCTGAAGCCCCCCCCAAAAGTCAAGCCACTGTATGATTACGGCTAAATATGCTACCACACTCGTCATGCTTAAGGCTTAAGCCCCCCCCTCTCCAAACGAAAAATCCTAGTTCCGTTACTGATCCTTGATCTCATGTCATTAGGTCTAAAACATCTTGGCATCCTGATAATTATCATGATCGAGTCATTACAAAATCTAGGGCGTGCAGAGTAGGCTACTCTAGGGCTGCCAACCGTCCCGGATTCGCCGGGACAGTCCCGGAATCGACCCTATTGTCCCGTGTCCCGGGCTGACCCCAAATTGTCCCGGAATTCGATGAGGACTGACGTTCACTCAGGATTGTATGTTGGACGGCGCTAGATTCAATTAAGTCTTCAAAACTTTGGGGATCACTGAAAGTCTGAAACTCGATTGTTTCACCTTTTGTCATAAATAGGCATTTAAGTCAGTCATTGTATTCCAATTTCTGACGCTTTTAACGATACAATTTTCAGCATATTAATGACCGATCGACCTATAATCTATTAATCGCAATAATTATTGCCTGAAAGCCTAATAGGCCTATAGGCTATAGGCTCTGATCTTGCTGAACATTTTTCGAAAATAAATGTTAGCACGATAGGTGCTAAGTTCTATGACTTTTTACGCAGTGAGATAAAGCTAGCTACTTAAAATGTCAGCAACTCGGCAGAAGTAGGCCTAGGCTTACAAGTTCTGCTCTGCCGCCGCGATCCAGACTTCTCCAATTTGCGTGTAGGCTATAGGCCTAATATTATAGGCTCATGCTGTAGTCATAGACGTCACGTTATAAGCCTGATAAGGATTACTGGAATTTATTAACCGTTTTCTACTTGAATTCGATTCAGATATTAAAACAGACTTGTCTTTTGATGTTTACTAATGACGACTATTTCAGTAGACTGTAGAAGTGTAGGCCTAGCCTACATGTAGCCTATGTGGTCCTCACATTTTGAGCATGAGCAACATTCGTTACATAATTGTGTATTCCGCTTATGTGGACGAGTAGACCTACCGTAACAGGCCTATGATTGGTAATGGTCCATCGAGTGGCTGCGGGTGTCCCGGAATGGCAAAGTCAAAAGTTGGCAGCCCTAGGCTACTCGGATTTCTCTACTTACTCGAAACCAAAACTATTCGAATCCAAAATCGAAGTGCATAGTAATCAGACTTGATCAGACGAAAATAATAGAAAGTAAGTAGGCTAAGTGACAAAATTATTGTGCCCAACTCTAATCGTTATCACAGTATATTTGTTATTTTATGCTGTGTCATTATGCAAAAATAATAAACAGTGCAGTGACCAATAACTGTAATAAATGTTGATAGGCATCAACATTTATTACAGTTATTGGTCACTGTACTGTGGTCACTTAAATTGAATTCTCATTTCTGCCGTTCATCTTATATGGTTTGTATTCGCTTCCTAAGAACATTTAGAGGGAGCACTCAACATCATAGCAATAAATATCTAGGCTACTTAATTAACTTATCTCTTTATGCCTCATATTCTTTCTGTAGTCTCTGTTTTGTTCTTGGATTCTTGTCTTGGCTTTATCGACCGAAAATAAGTAACTGAAAAATTTGTTAATCTAATCCACCACCCCACAAGGGAGATCTTAGAACTTATCTGCTACTCAGTCAGCTTAGATGCTAAGTGCAGAACAAGAAAACGATATTAAAACTTTTATTAACCAAGGCCTATTTACACATTGTCAAGCTAATGAACCTGCCTTTGGGCAGACAAGACAACAAATGTACAGCAATAAAATTATGTACAAAACACAGAAATTACCATTGAATGAGATAGCAGTGACTACAATAATTTGATAATACTCAGTAAAAACGAGCAAATTCAGTTAGTCCAAATTTAAACATGATTAGCAGCAAAAACTGGAATCCAGCAGCATTGACATGAAGCTAAGCATGTGAACCAGAGAAAGCCTACTCAGAAATGCAGCCAAAGAACAGAAAGATGAATCTGAACATTCCCCAACTGCGGACATTCCTTGGGCACACATTAGACACATGGCAGACCTGCCACAAGAAGCATAATGCATGCCAGCTGTGACCTAGTGAACAAGACTGTATGCAAAATTGTGTACATGCATTGCAACCCACCTTTTGGATTATCTTATAATATGGATTCTGACTGTCACCTGCCCAATTGAAAGGATGTGTTGAACCTGATTTATTTTGCATATTTTATTACCAATTATTACTCTGAAGTTTTAATAATGTTTATGCCCCATTGTGTATTTTCAAGTGGTGTAATAAATGACGTATTTACTTACTTACACCAAGTTAGGCCTACCAGTGTAAGTAAGTTATCGTTTATTTCATACTATTTATTGATTATTGCCTTACGTGTTACAACATTGTGGCTACATAAGTTTCAAGATTAAAACAACTGGTCATATTGTACTCTAGTTGTAATCATTTACCATAGTTACTTCTTCAGTACACTACATGGGTGCATACATATATTTTTACAGGAAGGGCAAACACAGTTGTTAAGGTTAATTTGTTTACCAAGAGCTTGTAAAATGTAAAGCAGACTATTGAGAACATGGGTATTTTTCATACAGGTTTCTAAATGTACATTTTTCAGTTTCACTTTCTGTGTCATTAGCCTCATTGGTGTTTTAGTGCAAGGAACTTTGCCAACAACCAAAAGGTAGTAGTTAAATAATAGGTGTCAAGTGTCCAGGGGCAAGTTTACTTTCCAACTGCATATTCTTGAATGAATGACTGAATGAATGGATATACATGCATACTCCTAGAGAGATGAACAGTACATAGCATCTCTTTAAAATGCTAATTGGAGAGGTCTACAGCTTGCAACATGAGGTTTATTCAATGTTTGCATAGTCACAAAAACTAGCAGTTTAAAAACTTGGTGCATATTCTTGAATCACACTGAGCTCGGTTACTTATACGAAATGGTGCACAAAGATTCAAACAACAGACATGACACTAAAAGTTACAACATTCTATCACAAAACACTTCAACAGAAAATGCTCATAACAACCATGGAAGAAGTTCAAAGCAAAGTGTCATAACTGTGAATTTTCGCTGTTCAAATTAAGACAAATATGAACATTTTTTAGCATGCTCAACAACTACAGAAAAGCCTCCTTAAACCATAGACCTCCTTCCCAAGATCGCAAGTGTTCCATGTAAAACCTATACACCAAACCATGCTTTCATAAAACTCTAAAGCTTTTACACAATGATCCTAAACATAATTATTAGAGAAGTGACTTCTGTTTATTGAACTCATTTCTGTCCCATCTCTTTGAAACTTCTGATGCCTGAACAGCAAACAACTACTTGCAAACAAAACTGTTTCTTCAGAAGGTAATGAATGTCATTGCTGGCAGTCAGTGACCATAGCAAAGAGATACCAAAAGTTAGACTGGCAGCAGAGTACACTTTGGAGCCATATCATTCCCTTTTGCTTTAGAAACCAGAACTTAACCAACCTAGTTGTATAAAACCACTAACGAAATAGCTAACAGCTAACCGAGCTAGAATTACTAAAGATTCACCACAAAAAAATTACTCTTTTTCTTAAAAAACTAAATAGAATCGAATACGCACAAGTGCAGCACCATTTTGTAATTCCTGAAACAATAACCCTAACCTAAAGTCCTCTTGTCGTGCAAGCCTTCACAACAAATGATCAGTTTTACCATTTGGGAAGCGATTCAAAGAGAAGAACAGGTAGTGGTGAAAACATGAAAACTATGCTGTTTGAATTCGTTTATGCATCATTCCACTTAGTTCAAAATGGTGTTACGTCCAGAAAGCTACTGACTTATTATAATTGGTTAACATGCTGTACGGGTTAACACTCTGGCTTGGTCAACATGCTGTACATGGACTGTGGTAGACTCGTAGTGCAACAGTAAATATTGACTTTCAGCTTTACCACTTTTACACACAGATTGGTTTACGCACCGAATTAAAAGGCACATCCCCAATGACTTAACATGTAACAAGGTTTTCAAGTGCTTCAAAAGACGTGTAGTCTGTGTTAAAACGACTGCAGTTTAACCTGTAATGCGTAGTAACTCATCTTTCACAACTTCCTCTTAAAATTTAGAAGTCGTGAGTGTCCACTGAGACAGTACTATCATCCAAACCATTCTAAAAGTCTACAACTCTCGTTGGCATGGTCCGACGTCGGGTCCATACAAGGGGATCTAAATGGCATGTCATCCATTCAAATAGGCGAGCAGAGATGAAGAATCTAACCCGATCAATTCATTGCAAAATGAGCACGGACGACGCCATATACGGGTCGCTACATAAAATGCGAGTACATTTTACATTTACATACATGTATGCAAAGCGTCTTTACAAGCAGACCACCGTATGCATATTGGTCTTAGAATTGGTCTTTTAATTGGTCTCAGGATTGGTCGTACAATTTGTCTCAGAATTGGACTTTTAATTGGTCTAGGGAATGGTCCCGGGAGTGGGATTTCTTCCACATTTGATCAAAGCGACTGAGTACCTGACAAAACAACCTTTAGCAACAAGCAATAGAGACAGTAATTGTAACTGCAAATTTATATAGCACCACTTCAAGAGAGACTCACTCATCAGAGGCACTGAAACCCAAACTCCAGGATAAAAAATAAATTAAAACAATGTCATTACCTTACAACAAAGTACGGAAACAGAGTACAACATACTATTATATTATACATATTTACAACAAAGTACATGTCTTTTCCCAGGAACTCCTGGTGAGGCTGGGGACAGTAATGAAAATCCCAGGACAACTTTAATGCAACAGCAGCGGTACATTAAGTAGAAATAAACAATTTTAATTACTCTTAAAACATGTAAATTGGCAATTTAAATTATTCAATCTCTTAGAAATACTATGGAAAGATTAAGCCGCTTATGTTTGCTCTTCACAATTTAGTTTACTGTACAATTGATACACATGAATTATGCAAAACTTTAAAACTTTTATGACAAGAGTGTAATAAAAGTGACCGGGAAATCTATGCAGCTCATCGTAACAAGAGCTAAGCAAACTACTGAAAGATTGAGACTCCAATACAAACAAGCAATTTTCATAAGGCAATTTAAACGACAGCAAAATCGACAAAGTTCTTACTTATTGCTTCTGAATGCACTTATTGACTCTGAATTAATTATGTGAGACAATTCACTCAAACTCTTTATATTTATACTCTGAACCGAGAAATATCAAGACAAACTCATAAAAAATCTTAAAATTTGTATTCTGAACTGAAGAAATATACTGAGACAATTGACTCAAACTCCTAAATATTTGTTTTGCATAGGGTATTTATGAGCATCTGGTTTTAAAATAGCATCTGTAGCTAAAATCTTGACATTTATGACATCAATTACAAAGACAGTCATGATTACAGGTACTTATTTGACAAACTTTTACACAGAAAGTGACAAATAGGGACACAACTTAGCAGTGCAAAAAAACAATAATAACAGAACGTTTTAAAAATACTTTTAAAACTTCTATATGTCAAAAAGATGTAACAAGAATGTAATGAAATCAACATCAGATGGAATGGAGTGAATTTCAATGAAAAGCGTCTACATTATCTCACAATCTTGGAAATAGCACTTAAATTTATAGACATGATACAATACAATGTTACATTAACGCTCATGGCAAGGATCAAGAATTTCAAGAATTGCTTTACTTAATAATCAACTCCTTGCATAATTACCATACATTCGTAAAACATTGAACAGGCTGAACTTCCCACTGTTTACTTTCCCTTTTAATCATGTCCTTGTCTACAGAAAGAGCCCACAGAAAATAACTAAACTGAACTTCTGTCAAAAATGATTACACCAATCATCAGAACAAAATAAACAAACTAAAATATAAAGAAATGACAAGTAAAAATTGGTAAAAGGTAGTGGGTGTTTGTATTATAAAACCCACAAATCACAATGGTTGTTCCTCGGCCTTTTTAAACAATTCTAGTAACAAGATTTTGGTAAGATTAAGGCATCCAAAATTGCACTTTATTCCACTTCTGATTCTGCTTTACAACCGCAACTCTCATTTTGCCATCAAACAACCGAATAAACCACTCAACAGAAGACTCGGTCAACAATGAATAAATCAGCTGCCTTGGCTTGCAGGTCTTCTAAAAAAAATGCCAATATTGCAATGAATGTAGGAGTCCGCAGTGTGGTGTTGTTATTCGTCCAAAAACAGATTGCGAAAAGTGTGAAAATTCTCTTCATAGTCTTTACAGCTCACACTCAACCAAGCGAACGTAATTTCTAAAACTTCACCAACGTTACAAACTTGGACAGGTTTCTTTAAAATACAGAATAGACATAGATCTTTAAAATACGGAATAGATTTCTTTTAAAATACAGAATAGATTTCTTTAAAATACAGAATAAATTTCTTTAAAATACAAAACACAAAAGCAGTCACTTTAGCAGTTACTTTCCTTATGGCTTTCAAAATGCCGAACGCGTTGCTTAACAAGATTTGTCTCCGCCGACGTATCTTGCTCTTCGTCAAAACAATCCTCAGAGTCACCGCTCTCCGCGTTACCTCCGTTAAAACAAAAATCCGGCAGACCATCAAACGACAAACCGAAAGGCTTCGAAAGCTTCTTGCTGCTCTTGCGTGCCTTCGCTCGGCTTTCGGAAATCGGACGCCAACTGTCAATCACACTTTTCGAGTTCTTTAAGCTCAGGAAGGGGCTGGAACTGACGGAGAACGCCGACCTTCCAGAAGTCGATAGTTCTAACTCGTTCTCGGCAAGAGACACAGCGTCGCGATTCTGCGGAGTGGTGGCGGTTGAGGAATCTTTCCTCAGAACGTCGCTTTGACTGGATCTTCGTTCGTGTCGAGACGAACCCTCATCGAGAGTCGACCATTTTCTCAGCGTTCTCCTCGTTCCTGACTTTAACGTGTTCTGATACAGAGCCGCCTCGTTCTGAATCTGTTTAACCCGGCTGCTGTAGGCACGCGCCAAACGGTAGACGTACGTGTGCTGTCGGTCGAATCGGCGCGCCACCTCGCGATATGGGATTTCCTCGAAAGGTGCGGTGGATGGCGACCTGATCGGGGAAAGTCCGGTCGGGCAGTCGTTTCCTTCGGAACTTTTTTGATACCGTTTTGACTTAGCTGCGATTTCGCTCGAGTTGGAAGTTTCCGTCTTCGTTTCGTCGTGTCTTCTGCGTTCTGTACGTGCGTCCTGGCGCTGGCTTGCGGCACCAACACCAGAGACGTTAGGACTAGGTACTTTCTCAAAGAGCAGCATACCCCTCTTCTTGTGTTTATCTACAGGCTTAGGGGCAAGTAACGGTTTGGCGTCTACAACATCGGTTCCTGCACCCGGAGACGTACCATTCTGCACATCATGTGTATCAGATGATTCCGATAACCTTCCAACTTCAAAGGACCTATCGAGCATTTCAGCAGCATCCTGCTTCTCAGTTTCAACTGCATCGGAATTATTACTGGACCTTCTCGACTGGACAAGTCCTTTGGAGGACAACCCCGCAGAGGACGAAGGACCAGACATGGAAGGAAAGTCACCGGCAGCCGGTGCTTTACTCGCAGAAAAATATCCCGTCATATCCGAAGCCGATAGTTTTCTGGAATGGACTAGAGATGGACGGTCGGACACTGCTTGCATGGCCCTTCCATGTGGTGTATTGCTGTCGCATGTTTCGCTCGTGACGTGGTCGCTTAGACTCGGCAGAGACGAACTGTTTTGAACCAACGTTCCTTTGAGACAATCTCCTGCACTGCCACGTCTTTCCAGCGTCACGTAACTGTGTCTGCCTGGCCTCAACGTTGGAGATTTCACGTCATGCGACACCATTAACACTTGAACTGCGGCGTGTTCAGAGGTGATACGATCTGGAACAATTGAATTGTTAGACTCAGCAGCATTGAAGTCTGAATGAGAGTTGTCTGTTGGAAAAAATCGCTCAATTTCCTTGAATATGTTGCGTAATGCATCGGAATTCTCCTGATTGGTGCAAGCAGCATTTCCACTCTCATCCGGGTTCGTAATTGGATTGGCAACAGCCACTTCGATAGAAATGTCAGCCTTTGAAGGAGTTGAACTGATCTGTCTCAAAAACTCTACACTCATATCAGTGAGTTGCTCAAATGAATCCTCATTTTGAGCAGATTCTACTGCTCGGCTTGAATCATCCACATTCTGTTGAGCATCATCGAAAAATTCCCCACCAGATACGACCTTTTTCGCCGCCTCGCCATTCTCAACTTCTTCGAGTTTGTTCGAATCAAAGAATTCCTCCGTGACGAAAGAATCCTCCTGCGTTACGTCCGTCAAAAGTTCGTCTGCCGCCAAACTCTCGAACGTCGTCGAGAGAAACGAGATGCTGGAATGTCGCGAGTCATCGCACGCGCCGCCGGATCTGTTCCCGTCCGCCAGACCAAATGCGCTGCAAATCTCGGACCACTTCTCGGCAATGTAAGGAGCCGCCTGACCAAATCTCAGCGGTGACTGCTCTTCGGAATCATTCTCAATCGAATCGTCGTGCCCAGAGATGGGAAGAAGTTTCGGTCGAAAGCTCGACGGGATAGCTTCGTAATTCGATTCTGAACTATCCTCCTCTTCTTCCTCCGCCTCTTCGTCACTTTCCTGCTGGTCTTCGGATATTTTTCTTCTGACCTGGACTTGGGATTTTTTAACAGCTTTCGAATCGACACGATTCAGGTCCACTGCTCTTCGAAAGCTGTTTGCCCGAAGTGCAGCGTTTCTGCTAACCGTTAGCGTGTTTGATGCATCTTTTTCCTCCTCTTCCTCTTCTTCTTCCTCTGGCGGAGATGGGGACTCTTCCCCACTTTCTTCTCTGCTTTCAGTTTCGTTACTCTCGAACTCATTTCTCTTCTCAACTTCAACTTCAATATTCCTACTGATTCTCTGCATATCTTCATGTCCTTTCACACTTTTCTTCACATCATCATACACGGTCACACTGACTTGCAGTTCATCTTCATATTGCTTCGTATTTCGTCTTTCACGTTTCTTCTCATCCTTATACACATTCACACTGATTCTCTGGCCTCTCTGCTCATCTCCACAATCCTTCACACCAGTTCTCTCATTCTTCTTGTCATCTTTATATACATTCACAATGGTTTTCTGTTCATTGTCACAATCCTTGACACTGGTTCTCCCATTCTTCTTATCATCTTTATACACATTCACACTGATTCTCTGGCTTCTTTGTTCATCTTCACAAGCCTTTGTTATAATTCTCTCATTTGCCTTCTTCTCTTCATACACCAATGTCTTTGCAAGTTCTTCCTTATATTCATCCGAATACCAGTTTCCTTCAAGACATCGCAGCCCACTCTCAGAACCCTCCGCATCTTCCAAACAGTTCTCTTTTCCCTTCTGTAAATCCAGTCTCGTTGGCTTTTCCTCACGAGAGCCTGACCTGACGGAGCAAATTTCGACGTCCTCCGGTGGCTTAACACTTTCCCTTCTCTGCTTCTCCTGTGATTGTTTCTGCTTCTCCACCTGTTCCACCTTGTTTCCTCTTTCTTCTCCACGTTCCACCTTGTTCCTCTGCTCTGATTTCACCGCTTGATGAATCGGTACGCCGTCCTGTTCCACGTTCCTCAGACTGTCCAGGCTCTGACTTCGACGTTCGCTCGTTTGATGACGTCCACTGTCCACCCTCAGGGGTCTTGACCTTGACCCTCTTGACCTTGTTTCTTCGTTCTTGATCAGGAGAAGATTCTCCGAGCTTCTTCCCTAAACAACACAAGTTCAACAACAACGAAATTAAATAAAACCAAATAAAATACTGCTATGATTCCACTCTAACTTCTTATTAAAATCATTCATCACTATATTCAGAGAGTCACACAAGTAAAAAAGGAGCTGCATAATCAAAAGTAACATTACATGTACAATACAGTATATAAATTACGTTGACGTCATATCAAAGAGATAATTCAAGATCTTTTCACTGTGGCACATTTAAAAAGTGTATCAGAAACTATACTATAAACCTTAAAATACACAAAAAATAAAAACAGTCACTTGTAAATTTATATTTTTATTTATTTTACAACAAGTAAAAGACATTCAAATTAATACCGCAACTTCCAATGTCCTGGCAATTGTGTTCTCAACCAAACTCCTAGTATTTGCTGAAAACAATATTGTACAAACCATAAGTTTATCACATGAACAATGAACATTAATCTACAAAACACTTTCTCACAATCTGATTACTTATTGCAACGATGAAGCTTTCAAGATTCTATCATGCGATTCAAAAAAATATTTTTACACGAATAATGGGTGGCCCTATTAGCGGGTTTGTCCATCCCTTCTGGGTCTCCACTGCCATAATTGTATTATGTTTGTTTCTTGCTTTGGTTGAGGAAAAAATAAATAAAAGATTCCAAAATGCCCATGTTTAGCCTCTATTAAAAACATTAATGCATAGACATTAACTAGTCACACTATAATACCTTATATAAGTGACATCAGTACAGTTCAAAAGACAGAATATAAACCTGAAAATCAGACAGCTCACGATAAGTATTCACACATTTAAACAGAAACTTAAAGAGCATGCAAATTGAACATGCAAACTGAAGAAAGCTTTAGAAAGAAGAAATGAGCAACATGACATCTATAGACACAAAGTGTCTGGTCAGACCTGTGATGGAGCTGATCGACTGTCGCCGTAGTCTCCGCCTCTCCAGATATTCCGGAGCTACATGGCGCTTTGGAATCTCAAAATGACGATCTAAGACATGACATACCATTTGCATGTTAATTGGATAAGCTCTTAACCTCTAACAGGTTCTGTACAATGTTGCACAGGCCAGATAATACTGGTGTATAGCGATAATATCATAAGGTTTCAACAGCAATTGACACTGGTCTCATCTTAATTTAACATCAACATGAAAACGTTAAGGATATCCTACAGATGCCCGAGGAAATGGTAATGTCAGTCGTATCAACCTTCCAGCTGGAAAGGTCAAGAGTCTGTTGATTGGTGCTAAACTTTCTAATGTGCGTACAGTGCCGGACACTCTACAAACAATGCTGGCTATGAACAATGTCCTTCGTACACCTTGACGACAAAGGAAAACACGGAAACAGTTTTCTTCCATCTGTGAGGGACTGTTTAATTTTGGGCTCTGTGTGCTCCAAGCCTCTTCAAACGTCATTCCCTCTCTTCTTCCATGCTACATAATCCAGGATCTACTCTAATCAGCTCCCGATGGAATTCGTTGGTTCGACTCGATGTGTCGTTAAGAACTCATTAGTAAAAATTATGAGCAATTGAGCATAGTTAACTTACTCTGCACTCCGTTCGGCTTCAAATGGCCTTCTTGTTGTTCCTCGCATGCGTGGAGCTACAGCTCAATCTAGAAGCTTTGCTTATGTTGGCCCTTCTTGTTGGAATCACCTTCCTCACAAGCTACGTATTGAGCTCATTGGTCTTTCTCTTCTCTTGTTCCATAAACGCCTGAAGACTATACTATTTGTTAGCGGGAGCGCTAACTTGGGTCGGGAGCGCTACTGAATCTGTGAACGGCGCTTTAAAAATGTTATACAATTACTAAAATATTTGTCCTTGATTAGTTGCTGTTTGAAGACAATGTGCTATAAGAAGATGATAGGCATCACCCTCCCCCTTTTCTCAGACCTGTGACTGGCACTGCCATAGAATGAGCAGTGACTAAGCAGTACACCTAGTGAACATCAGTTACAGGACGGTATATGCAGCGAATCTCTGAGGTATTTATAAGGTGTTATAATAAAGTGATTGTTCACATGAAGACGTGTGTATAAATATTCATGAATGACGTCACATGAGTCTTACCATGTTCCTGGGGACCGTTTCCTGTTCTCATGAGCAACTGGCGAGCTTTATCTGGAATGGCGACATTGTAACTGTCGAGCATCAGAGTCTTGATCTCACGACACCATCGATGCTTCTGGTCAAGGTTTCTCGCCTACAGAAGGAATATTGAAAAAACAGAAATAATATTATAGTTTTTATTAATAAGGACATTTTATATAGCACTGCTATTCAACAATCTTCTACGATGAAAGAGTGGCAGTCAATTCCATTTCTTGTGGGCATAGGCATTTAATGCACATTCATGAGCACATAACTGTTTTGAAAAGTGACTCAGCTAAAAGACTCATCATTCATGCTTGATGATCACATGACAGAATACTGCCTAGATTGATAATCCAATAGGGAAGACTTTTTGGTTTAATAGATTGTTATATCTGTATTAATGGTAGTTATCTTACATGTATATGAAACAGAATGCAGTTTTATCAGCTGTTTAACCCATTCCCGCCGGAATTGTTCCGATACCTATTGGGTTAATCGGGTCACCCGCGACCCGATCCGGCGGGAAAGGGTTAAATAACGAGCATACTTACTTACTTGTTAGCATGGGAGGTCTGATCTACTCACCTGTAGAGTAAACTGTGTTTTCGGAGAGTCAAACGGAAGAACGTAGAATGCAAGAGGTTCTCTTGGAATACTTTCCACCAACATCAGATTAGAACACTAGAACACAGATGAAAAGATTCTTGCTATGAAAAACATGAAACAAACATGATGAGTTTGATACAGGTTAGGTGTCACAATAATGAAGATGAAACAGCATAACAGTTAAGAGGGGTAGAGTAAATTGACAACTGAAGATGCTCTATTTCCTCTGCCTGTTCGCTGCGTCATCTTAGATGTACTGCCCCGCTTGACCTCTTTGTTCCCACGTCAGAACCGACATCATCGCTCAATCAAGATCATTTACCTGCATGACTTTCCCCCTATCAGTTCACTCTTGCCTTTCTATCTGGTAGTCTTTCCTCATCTTTCTCTCACATCAAATCCTGCATTTTATCTCAGGTGTCGATCGTAATGGGAGCGCTTCTGAAAGGCTTTTGCTGTCAGAAGCGCTTTATAAATGATCATATACAATACAGTACAATATGGCACTGTAGGAAAATGCAGTTCCTGAAAATAAGCGTACAGATGCCATCAATCAGTTGTACACAAAATGTGCAGTTCTAAATGGATTTGTGCGATTGTAGAAGCACTTCTGTTCAGTTAAAACTAGCAAAAAGTTCATTGTCCTCCGATTGGAAGTAATTTACCATGGAGAATGGGAAAGGAAAGAAGGAATTGTGCAGTTCTAAAATTCCTTTAAAACAGACCTGCCATCAATGACTGTCCATTCACACCTTAAGCCGTGGATACACTGACCATGATAGTTGTCTTGATCTGCAGTTGGTCATCCCTGCGTTTCTTTGCGATCAGCAATCCCTTGCGGAAGAGAAACGCCCAGTTAACGTCTCTCAGTCCACTGTTAAACTTGTCCTACAGAACGCAATCATGCATGGCACATTCAGATATGATGAAACCCAGGGTGAGAAAGAACATGAATGGCTCTGTGGATGGTTGGCTCCAGAGAGTGAGAATTGCAGAGGGGTTGTAGGGCTCAAACCCCCCCCTAGTCTTTCTTAGGACCCCACGGTAAGGTCTTCATTGAACACCACAACTCCACATAAATCAACGTCTGACCCCTCAGTTATTTTTCTACAATTATCATACTGCATTGAAACTACAGATTAAAAGCACATGTGATTATGAGGACTCTTTCCTGTATGAGACATGAATTTTATTGATAATGCTTACAAACATCGTGTAGGACACGGATAGTGGTGTATTGGTCAAAATGTCTGCCTTGTAACACAAAGACCTTGAGCTAATCCTTCAATATTAAATAATTAATCAATAATAAATAATCACAATTGTTCAGCATCCTCAACTGAGGATTTTTCATCAGACAGACATTTAAAAATCAACAATAACAAATAATGATGAACATTTTAACTGTATGAGTTCAACAGCCTATTACAGAAATGGAGTGAATTTTCATTTCCTTAGCTCTGCTTTCATGTATAATAAAGTTTGCGTCAAGCGGCCACAAAACGTCGAACCTCAAGAATTAAATCTCCGAAGCTGCTGAGATCCATTCCGTTGGAGCCGAGCAGCAGCCTCTGTATCTCGGTCCGTCGTTCCTGGTTGCGTTTAACATCATTGAGGTGATTGGCAACGTCCATCATGGACGTGTGCGCCTGCACGAGAATCTCATGGCCTGGCAGTAACTCATTGTGGTGTGAAACAATGTTCTAAAATGTTCACACAGAAATCACAGGATTCAAATAAATTTCTTGATTATGTAGAAATGTATGCATGGATGCATAGTAGCGTGCTTGCACATATACATGTATGCATGTATGTACCAGGTATGTATTATGCACCTGAAAATTTGAAACATTATTTAGCACCTTTGAAAAACTCGCAATAAAGGTCTTCCCCACCTGCTCACACACACAATTGATGCAACAAGTTTATCATCCATATTCATAAATGTTAAAGGGTCATAATATTTGTCACATTCCATTCAGTGAACAGTAATTAAACACAGTGCAGTAGTCTCATTGGAAATCTACTGGGTGAACAATCCACTGACAGTGTACTACATGCCAATGTAATCTAATTGGCTCAAAATACCTGAATAAACAGAATATAAAGTCCAATCATTCACCTACAACACACTTCAATCCTCCCCCAGCCCTCCCCCATGTCCGTCAGCAGTTCACGGTTCAATCACTCCCCTTAACCCATTCCCCTTCCGCCCCCAACAATTTTCCACCTTTCATCACCTCATCAATAAAATTAACAAATTGCTCCATAGCCATGGCCATTCCACCTCTCTGCAACAACTGCCACCCGACAAATATCCAATGCATCCTACAAACTCGCCAAAACCTCATCTCTTGTCATCTCTCCACAGGTTTTACTGAACCCGAGGAGGAATAAACTGAACATTGCAAGATATTTTAGGTATAGTCTGGTCTCACTCCAACAGCACAAATTGGGGCATAAGCAGTTTCACTCATAGAAGAATAGCAGAACTAAGCTCTGCATTCTGACAGCCAAAACTAATCAATAAAACGAACAATACTCTAAACACTGTAAACACCTTTCATAAATACTATTACCCCCGGGCAATTTCAGTGTTTTATTGCTCAATTCCTTTGGATCATGACCTGGAACTGATATCCCACCCACCCCCAGGCGGGAGGAGGGGTTTGTGATATAGATGCTTTTACTAAGTGGCTGTGAATAAGTTGGATTACAGAACTTCAATTTTTTTGTGCTGTGAAAATTTCGAGATTATGATCGACACGATTATTAATGAAGTTTCATGACCCGGATTTGTGTATTTGAAATTCTAATTTCTGCACGTGTTGCTCGCATACAATTGCCATAACAAATTGCCAAAGATGCTGATTCAATGACCTTGAATTTGACACTTATAAGTGCAACAGATAAATTTACCAAAAATTAAATAAGTTATGGATATATTTTAAAAGCGAGGTCACAAGAATTGGCGTTTCACATGCACCACATCACGACACACTGGGGCGCGGTGGTGTAGTGGTGGCGTCGTTGCCTTGGAGCTGGAAGGTTCGAGGTTCGAATCCACCTCGCCGCGTAAGGACCTTGGGCAGGTCCTTCACTCGCAAATGCACAGCGCTTCGGCGTGAAACTCCGATGCAGTGTCCGCTCTGCATTCGGGAGCGCCTCTGAGTAGCGAAGAGCTTGAAGGGCCACTATAACAAGTGCACATACAAACAAACACTGACGAAATATTCGACTGAACAACCTTGAGAAGAAGGTGATACTTGAGGATTCTTTGGATGGGCTTGAAGAGGTACGTCTGAAGTGGCAGAGGATGGTTGAGTAATTCCTGAAGGCGTTTCATATGGACGGCAAAGCGCGGATCACGGCAGTACCTTGAGAGTGTCTCCAGTGACCTGAACAACACAATTAAACCAAGCAGTAGAAAACATCTTAAATACTCTGCTTTGAAAAATTACCGTAATCACCATAATAGCTAGCAGCTACAAATATTCACGATCTTAATTAAAAACCGAAGAACAAGAACAGATATTTACATTAAGAAGCAGATCTGTGTTATAAGTGCAAATGATTCAATACTTGGCTGCATGGCAAGTCATCTCCCTTGCCATCTGATCTTTACATCAACAGAGTCTGGTCAGTGTTCTCTTTCGGACAGTGAGCCAACTGGCTCAAAGTCATTAAGTTTTTAGAATTTTAATTGGGACGTTTCCAACTCTAAGAATTATTCAGTGAAAGTAAATTCTACTGCCAGGGCCACTTCTAAAGAGCTGTGGAGGCCACAGTAATTTCTGATTGCATATTCACAATAAATGATAATTAATTAGGGTTGACTCATCAGTGCTTTAAGGCTCCTTAAACATTTGGTATCACTGCGATTGGACTGGGAGCACCTCTGAGTGGGTTGCTTGAAGTGGCGCTATATAAATTCTGGAAATGAATAATTCATTACAATTAATAGAATTACAAATAATTACTAATTTGTTTAGTTAAACACCAGATTTCATTATAAAATGGTATTCTGAATGTGAGTCCGTGAAGTTATTGCAGTTGAGTTAAACGTATGTCCAGCTGATGTCAGTTCAGCTGGGACAAACAAACGCGAATTGGCAACGAAAGAAGACGGATTGGATGACATTCTGTCACCAGCCATACAGTCCGTTAGTCACAGATGTGTCAGTGGGTTCTGTCACCGAATTCCTACATGTCGTAATGTAAATCTCTCTGATTTCGTTTTACAGCACTAATGTTGGGAGACCAGTTTCATCAAAAAATACCCAAGAACTGGGATGGTCTGTAATAAAACTGATGATGCACTAAGACAATGTAATAATAAATAATAGCCTGCAATACATGGCGCTAATAGCAGCCTACAAAGCATGTCCGCCCAACGGGGGATCGAACTTGCTACCTCTCGCACTCTACGCGAGAGTGTTATCCATTGCAAATAATAAAAAAGGTCATGTGGACTTTACTTCTGCAACTGCTTATTAAATGCCTCAGAGAAGCAATGCACAAATGAATATCAAACTGGTCTAAACTAGAACCTCTAAGGCCATTTGAAAATGTTTGCTCAATGCAAACAAACATGCAAACATACAGTTTAAATATACATATATTTTATATACAAAATCACACATTACATCAATAAGATCATACACACACATATATAATATATCATATATATAAATTTTTGACCATATTGATATATCTATATACTGTATTATACACATACATCACACAAATCTACATCCATATTTACATAAAATTATATAAGAGCAGAGAGAAGCATACACGTGGGAGTTCAACTGATGAGTGTAGTTAAGAGCATAACTTAGCATTACCAAGTAGATCAGGGTGTTGTAGCAAGAGGTTTAATGTAGCAAGAAGGTAGGATCGACTAAAATGGAGCAGAGACTTCATTGCTGCAGGAAACACTTTGTGGCACATATTGCCTTCATAGGAATATGGGTAGTTATATTTGTATGACATACACATGGACAGATTAGTAAGGAACTGTAGCTTTATGGGTCAACTTTAAATTGGTGACAGGAATAATTCCATGAATGCAGACAACATCCATTATGAAGCCACAGTATATTACGAGTTGACTACCAAACAATGACAGGAATCAACAGCAGACAGATAGACAGACAAACATCGACAAGGCATAAATACAAAGACATACTGACCTATACACACAAAGACATATTGACCTATACACACAAAGACATATTGACCTATACACACAAAGACATATTGACCTATACACACAAAGACATATTGACCTATACACACAAAGACACACTGACACATACACACAAAGACATACGGAGTCTGACGACATACACACAAAAACATGCTGACACAAACAACATATAACATGCACACACACACACTCAAACATACAAACAGGCACACCGACATACAGATACATATAAGCTACACACACAAAGGCATATAAAAACATACACCTGATGCTGACAAACACACACACACAAATACCAGGGAAGAAAAAACAGATACACATGACACTGACAAACACATCATACAGATACCAGGGAAGAAAAAACAGATACACACACGTGCATACATGTTAAATGTGTCAGAACAAGTTTATCAAGAACTGGAGACCAAAGAGCCATCGGATAACAGATTAAAGTCATTGAATGACTCAGTTTAGGCTTCGTCTGTCCTAATTGGTCAGCTCCCTCAATGAGTGGTTGGGGCGATTAGACTGAAGTGGATGACAGGGGGAAGGAAATTAGAAGAGGTTTCCATGGATTAGGATGACATGGTGGTCACAATCACTATACATCATCTACAAACTGTCATAACTAATTACCATAAATTAATAAATCACTAATTAACATAAATTAATAAATCACTCATTAATTAATTTAGTTATTTTAAGTGACTGAACTTATTTCAAATGTTGGGTATAAAACCAGACCTCAATGCCAAATTATCAAGCTATCACATTGCAACACATTCGGCACCTACGTATATCATGCAACATATCTTAATTCATTCAGTAATTCATTCCATACATGTACATTGTACAATGTACAATTTGTACATGAATGTATGCTTATTTGCTTGCAGCTATGTAAATATAACTAAATGCATATATCAGGACACAGATAATATTATATAGAATATTATATATATCCAAGGGATCCCATATAACCGCTGGTGTTCAGTGCAAAGATCATACCTGCAGCTGATTCACATGATTTTAAAGTAGAGATGGCATTATGATGACAGCCAAAAATGCAATCATCACATATCTGTTACAAATGCTTATACATGAAGCCGTCTTTACATCTCTATGCCTACTGACAAAAACGCTTTCCCATGGTTATCTTTCCATATTCCCATGGACTTTGGCACATCCGGGTGTAAATCAACCAGCAGAACGTATACGACCGTTGGAAAGGAGTGAGGGACGAAGGAAGGAAGGAAGGAGTACACAAAAATAACTGCTCGCAAGCACAGTGGGGTGACAACATGAATAGCTTGCATCAAAATTAAAGTCTCCATAGATCTTTTAAAAAAATCTTTTCAACACATATAGTGTTTCCTGCTTGCAAAAATATTTGTATTTAAGCATTCATTGCATTTCAATGCAATTCTGACAATCTGGATATTTACAGAGATTAATCATTCCAGTGTGCTGACCTCTATGCAGTGCTGCACTGGATTCTAATCATGATTATCTTCAAATCCTTAACATGGGAAGAGCTTCTATACGGTTGGTTGCTGAGGTCCTTAATACACCAGATCGTTCTATATTCCTGTTCATATATAGTCAGCCTGCTCAAGGGACAAAGTGTTCATTGGCCCATGGAGAATGTTGGTCCCACACTTCCTTTTCCTTGTGTACTGGACAATCAATCATTCTGGAATATAAGATCTCATCACTGGACATAAGGCAACTCATTGGAGAAGGTTGTTTTTTAATTAGCATCAAACAAAATAACATGGGGTCACAGGTACAAATTATTTAAGAAGTCGAAAGGAGAGAAATTCTTCAGTGCAAGAGTTGCATAGACTTGTGAAACAGTTTGGATGACAGCACTGTGTCGGTGGACACCGTCACAGCATTTATGAGGAAGCTAGGAAATTGAGCTAAAATATTAAGTGTTCAAAGTTAAATTGCAGGGGTTCAAACACAGACCTTGCATCTTTTGACCCACTTAAAACCCTTGTTATGTTGCCTTAATGGTCTTCCACTACACATAAGCAAGCCTACACCTATTGAAGTCCTGAGTCTTTCCCCTATAGACATTATTATTATTTCGTCACAGGCTGATCAAGTGACACCTTCAAATAAAATCCACCTTACAACCTCAGTGTTAGTCACGTTAGCACTCTAGCAAAAATGCGCAATACAAATAGCCAAGACCTATACATACAACAGACTCACGGAAGATTTGCATTAAAAGTTAATCCTTTCCTGAGGAAATAGCTGCATCTAAGTACCGATAGCTTAATTGCAATGCGGAAATCGGGAACGTTTTCAGTAAGTGTGCGAATGCTGACCTGCATGTGTTCGTCTCTCTGCATATCTGTGTGTTTGTCCCTGTCCCTGTATTTGTATGGTTTAACGTCTGTGTGTGTGGTCATACTTTGTCAACAAATTCCACTTATCCTCTGAAGATGTCACCACCCTCTTCCTTCTGCTCCCATTTACTGGGTACATACAGTGGGTGGCCACTTGTGATAATTCCCTGTGCTCTAATATTAAAGAAGCTGAATACTCCAAGAAGCTGGAGACTACATGGCCACACCGGTTGCTAGCAAATGGAAAAGTCTTACGATATAGGGTACTAGTATCAAACCTTTGACAATTGACAATCGTAAAACCTATAACCTAGCCTTAACTGCTAACCTCATTGTAACCCCCCCCCACTCTCACACAGGGTCACAGTTTTAGGAATAGAAACAGGACTCTGGGGAATCTGGACTCACCCTATGAGAACATAAAACTGTCATCATTTCCAGTTTTATGTTCTCAAACCACAAGCCAAAGTAAATCCACCTTCAATATCAGACGGACATTTTTTGGAAGCAGGCATTCTAACCAAACTTCTGTCAAGTGCTTAACAGCTGTTAATAAATTATGCTGTAGTGACTTTTATAGGAAGTCTGCCCTGGTTGCAATACCATAACAACACACTGTAAAAGTGATATATTACAAGAATGAATACAGCAGATAACAAACACCATCAATTAAGCACACAGCTAGTTCTAATTGCCATAACCATACAGATGACACAGCAATTATTACTGTCACCAAACAATTAACCCATAAACAGTGCAAAAGTGTCTTCTAGAGGTTTCAATTAGAACTACAGTCTCAATGTGTGCAGCTAAGTGGGAGCCTGGGAGGTTTGGTAAGTTCTTTATGACCAATCTGCAATTTATACTCTTAAAAAAGTCTAAATATAAGACAAGATAAGAAAAGAATATTCTTTATTTAACTAAAATGCTATCCGCATTTTGGTGTACAGACATGGTAATAAACATTACATATATAATTAATAAAATCGGTAAATGCAATCAAATGTTAAAAAAACACAATGTTAAATCCAAAATCATAACTGTCATCCATGACAATGTGTTGGGCAACAGCTGCACCTGAATGCAATTTAACATAAGTCTCTCCTTTGTTCTGTCTCACAGTCTGCATATAATAACAATCTTATTCATCTAACTATCATGTCTCACTCATTCTTTCATTCCAAGAATTCATATCATAAGCATCTCTCCTGGAGACTGCTCAGAGGTGCTCCAAGCCTAGCCATGGCTAAAATGTGTGCTTTGAGAGATATATAAAAGGCAGTTCAACTGTGGGTTCCGCACGGTTTCATTCTTTGACCGACTGTGTATGCCTGGACAAATCAATGTGGAAATTTCTAGAGTGCATTTTGTGAGTCTGTATCTCAGAGCCCCTTCCAATACAATTAAAACCCCATCCATGTCTATACCCTGCCACAGACCAAACACACACACACGCGCACACACACCTTTAGTCAACACCTTCTCCATTATGTGCCAATACAGTGTATAATCATGCATGACTAGTTAGACTGTACAGTTTGTAATCATTGGCTATGAAACAGTCAATAATAATTCAAAGATATTCAAGTCAGGTAGACAGGATTCAACTGGAGTCTGGTCTGAGTACCTGTGCACAGAGCACAATCAGAGCAACCATGGAACATTGGGCGATTGCATTTAGGTCAAGGAGAGATATTATACACTGCCACTAGTGTTCAGAAGGCATATTGAAGGATACAGTTGGCGGACTAGCTTTGCATATACTGCAATGCTGGTGACTATAGGTGTAACACACTAGGAATCTTGTGTGGTATATGACAAACCAGCATTCCAATCAAGAGTGCATCATTAAAATACAAATACATAATTTCTCAAGCAACCACCATAGCTAAACCACCACCTATGCCTGAAGATAACCATTTCGTTTCAAACTCTTCAGTCACTTGCCAAATCGCCTTCGACTCATTACAGGAGTTCATCGATTTTCCTGTAGTCACTTACATGTACCATGCTGACCAGATAAGTAAGTACAGTAAGGATATTCTTTATCACACTACTAGCAATCACACAGTAGTTTACAGACGAAATAAATAATAGAAATATTTTTGCAGAGTCATACAACATTCTCATAATAAAATTTAATCAACACCCGGAAGGGTTAGATCATGTGGCCTGGGCTGAGTATTTTCTGGAGTGACCTTAGGAAGAGGGTCGTGAAGAACGTGACAAGGATTTAAGAGGATAGAGGGGAAAAGAGCAGAGTCAGCTCCAGAACGGAGTTCATCAAACTAGGAAAAATCTAAGAAATTGATGCTACCTGAGCCATTCCTCGTAAGCCAAAGTCCTTTGAGGACCACATGAAACTTTCCTATGGATTTGAAATTCATTGACAAACAGATGCTGTGAGTTTGCACAGTTTGACCCAGACCAATGACAATCGAATACAGACATAGAATAGTGACAACGCGAAGCACAGCACTGGCAAACATCAGGCATCTATAATTCTACCTACTATAATATAGGTTGATGCAGCTGGCATTGGTTGCACATGTGCCATTCGGTGTCTTTCAGAGATGCCATATCAAGTTCCTATATACATACATTTAATCTAATGACCTCTACTGTAGCATTGTCATCTTAGGTAAGCTCGTTCCCACACACACCCTGCGCAAATAACCACCTCCAACCATTACCTACCCACCAGAGCCTTCTATTAAAGTAATATAAGGCTCTGCTACACACTATATACTTATCAACTATACATTATAATTCATTATCGTGCTACGTATACATCCTAATAATAATAATATTACAATGACAATTTCTGCGGGGCAGCAACACAGCCATACTGTTACAAGGATGTCTCACATACATAATTATGTCTTCTACAGCACCATAATCACCTAACATAAACTTAAACCATAGTGCCATTATATCATCATCCAACATACCCTAATGTTTTTATTGGTCATTAGCATCCAACATAACCTAATGTTTTTACAGTACCATTACCAGCCCACATAACCTAATGTTTTCTACAATTCCATTAATTATCATCCAACATGATAAGTTCTATTCTGAGTATAATTTAATTATCATCTAACATACACCAATGTCTTTTAAAGTACCTTTATCATCCAAAAAATCCACATCTTCCACAATTGTCATCATTAACCCTAATGCCATTCGAGGCACATGAATCACTAGGCCTATATGTATGACTTGTACCCTCAACACAGCACCATTCTAATCAATTACTGTATGTTCTCTGTCTCATCCTTTTTTATCTTTGGAATTGAAAAACAGTTGTTCTCAATCACTAATCTGTTTGTCCAATGTGTAAACTAGAGTAGCCTAGCCTAGCTACTTTAGCAGTAGCAGATGACACATACCCAACTTTTTTAATGTAGCATTGGTTCAACCCTCACCCCTAGGTACAATATAAGTCATGACGCAGGTATTAACAACACGAAGAAACAAAAATGACTGATAACAGCCACAAAAACATCATCAACCGTAATGAACCATTTCCTCAAAATAATCTCAAGGATATGGGACTATTCTAACATGACATGTTCTATTCTGAGATTAATTATCATCTAAAATACACCAATATCTTTTAAAGTGCCATTATCATCCAAAAAACCTGTACAGTCTTCCACAATTGCCATCATTATTCAAATGCTATTCGAGGCACATGAATCACTATGACCTGCACCCTCTTCAACACAGCACCACTCTAATCAATTGCGGTATGTTCTCTATTTTATCCCTTTTTGTATCTTTGGAATTAAAAAACAGTCGTTCTCAATCACCAATCTGTTTGTCCAATGTGTAAACTAGAGTAGCCATAGCTACTGAAACAGTAGCAGCAGACACATATCCAACTTTTTTTAGGCAGCATTGGTGCAACCCTCACCCCGATTTTTGGGGGGATAACTTTAAGTACAAGATAGTCATGACTCAGGCGTTAACATCACAAGGAAACAAAAATGACTGATAACAGCCACAAAAACATCGTCAACCGTAATTAACCATTTCCTCAAAATAATCTAAAGTATACTGGCCAATTCAACATAATTGGGACTCAAGAGTCCCAGGGAAGAGATAATAAATATTTGCCTGAATGATTCTATATCTGTCCATACATGTCTGTATGTAAGTTAATCTGTTAGCCTGACTGTTAATTCTCTTTGTGGTTCTCCCTGTATCCAAACATTTAGCACTGTAGGATTCTCACAAAACCCTGTGTGTATGCACATTCGTCTGTATGTCTTTCTGTCTGTCTGGACACCAATCTACACATGTTAACAAAAGGCAAGAGATGGAGTACCTGATATACCCAGATGGCATATACAAAGGCATGGTTGCAGACACAGTCATGGAGTACATTTCGAAGTCCAGGACACAGTATACCTGACATAAACCATCTGACCCACATAGACAGTTCCAGCCACCTGCCTCTAATTTAGAGCACCAGACCTTGATGATTTGACCCCCAGCTCAAGGCAAACAGTAATGTTATCCAATTAACGAGGACAGTGTGTATCTCATTATCATTCATTTACAGTATCCAGTTGCTAGTAAACATATACCCATCCCATCATAGAAGCAACTGAATAATTATAAGTACTTGACCAAGCCTGATAAACAGCCTCAGGGTCAAATTTTCTCACCAGATAAATACTTGGGAAACAAATTCATGTATGTTTGATACACAAGAAGAGTCAACTTTAACTTAACAATTAGGCTATATCATTACCTGAATTTTTGTCTATTTAATTTTTTACAAAACAAAACTAAATTAATGAAATGGATAAACAAGTAACAGTAAAATATCAGGCTCAAAGTGTCAGTGATTAACAGGTACAGGTAACATGCGAAGGTAAAAAGGCAACAGTAAAATGGAAAGATAAAAATTAGGTAAATGTAATACTGCAAATGTAAACAGATAAAATTGAAATGTAAAGGTAAAAAGGAAAGGATAGACAATGTATAAAAGCAATGCATTTTATACAAACAGATAATGCCTTTGTACAAAAGGAAATGCCTTTGTACAAAAAGCAATGCTTTAATAATAATATTAATAATAATAATAATGACGACAATTTATATGGCGTCGCAACACAGCACATGCCGTTACAAGGGTGCCTCTACAAACACAAACAAACCGAGCGCGGCACACTCTAACTCAGCTTTATATACAAAAAGGCTTTTGATTTTTTTATCTTGAAGCCAGTAGATTTGTCAGCTGATTCGTACACATGACCACATCACTCTCTAACCTCATCACCTATGTCTGAACCCATCTCCCACCACTGCAATTGCACTGATTGGCACAGCAGCAGCAGTAACTATATATCGAAAGATTTTAAAATATGCCTCCACATACCTGGGGTAGTTGGTACAGTAGTCAGCGTAGATTTTGAATTCATCGCTATCATCAACGAAGCACTTTCCGATCTGAACCGGATCGAGATTGCTCTTCTTAAGTCGATCCAGAAACTTCCTAAAACGTCAAAACACACGAGTCATCACCATTTTTTATTTCGACAATTTCAACTCAATGTAATCACTGTAGCCAATCTACTTTGATATAGCGCCGGTGAATAAGCTGGCCTCCCTGATATGACTTTTGCGGGAGTTGAGAAATTCTCAGAGATCAATTTTACAATTACATTACTTTTTTCCCTACCTGCAGACTACAGAAGTTAATTTAAGTCTCATCTCTCCCTTACCTACGTGACTTAACTTTAAGACTCATCTTTCACTTTTTGGCTCGAGTTAAACTGACATCTGACAGATAACTAACAAGCTTAAAAATTCTAAACAGATGCACGTTCAAATGTCATAAAAATCTCAATAAAATAAGAGTTGACAATTTATGCAACAATTTACCCTCAGTCATTTTGACCAGAACCGAAATTTACAAACACAGAACTGTTTGACTTCGCATTTTTGCACGAGGTTTTTGGTTATTTGCTGTATAACGCTCGTCACAAAAATATGGTTAGCGTGACTCTCCTCTTTCCTAAATGCCTGACAGGGCTTTTTTTTAAAGAATTTTTAGAACTGGACAACCCCTTCTTTCCCTTACCATCCTCCGTGATAAATTACTCCCAATTGGAGGACAATGACCTTTTTTTACTAGTTTTTACTGCACAGTAGTGCTTCTACAACTGCACAAATCCACTTAGAACTGCACATTTTGCGTACAACCACATACTAAAAAAGCCCTAACGTCTGAGACTGGCTCTGCCAGAATACGAGAAGTGGTTGAATTTTTAACACTTGAATCAAACAGGAATGGACTTGAAATACCACACTCGAGCACCCTAGCACCTCCAAGCTCTACCAAGATGGGGTTAACCGTGACTGTCTCAGAAGATGCGCATAGCAGTCAACATACACATGACCTTAAATCCAAGCAGGTTCAAACAGTACCATGGTTATTATTTCACCCACGGGTCAAGTGCAGTCAGAGCTCAGCTAGCAAACCCTACCCCATGTCAAGATTACTCAATCCCATTTAGAAATTCTTTTCACCAGACTGAGTAATCGAATAAATTAAGATGTCTCAGGACTGGAATTTGGTCTGACCTGTTGAACTTGTAGATGGCCTTAATGTTGCCAAACAGAGCATGCAGGTCCTCACGAGGAACCTGCATATCCTTTGCCTTTGCAAACGGAAGCAAGTAGCCCTGTCAACATAAAAACACACTGCTAATAATTAATGTCAGACACCACCAAGTTAAGTTAAATTAATGGACAAAATAAAATAACATGTTAAACATGTCTTAAATGAGCTAAAGTCACAATAACCCAGTAATGTGTCACTATGTACACTATGTATATGTTTGTTTGTATGCATGCATGTGGACTTGTTCAAGCTCTCTCTACTCAGAGGTGCTCCCGAACGCAGCTAGCGGACACTGCATCGGAGTTTCACACCAAAGCGCTGAGCAATTGTGAGTGAAGGACTTGCCCAAGGTCCTTACGCAACGAGGTGGATTCGAACCTCGAACCTTCCGGCTCCAAGACAACGACGCCATCACAACACCATCGCGCCCCACACTATGTACACTATGTATATGTGTACACAAAGCATGTGAGAGTATGTGCTGTTGTGGGTGCGTACGCAAGTACATGTACGTAAGCACATTACAAGCGTGCATATATCAGAGGCACTTTATATATAGCGCTGTTAAATAACTCTTGACAACGCTACAGTACATCTCATAAGTGGTCGAACACACAGAAATTATAAATTTTTAACAACTTGTATATCAAAAATTGTGCACTCAACATTGAATATCTTCAGCAGAAAGCAATCATAGGCAACTAAGTGGATTGAAAGTCCACCAAGGGCATAGAGTTCACAAGTAAGCAAGGCTTAGCAAGCAGCACTCAGCGACACACTGCAGGTTTGCTGCATTGGTTTGACGCTGTCTTCTCCTTGGCTCTGCTTCGGCCTATCTATGTGAATCTATTAAATTTATCCATGCAAGTCAACACCACATATTCATCACTTATCAATACCATAATATCAATAGATCCCCATCTGCTCACTGAATCACGATTAAACCCCGGCCCAGTGACCTGACAAGACTAACAACAACAACAACCGTATGTCAACCGTATTTAGATGAAACAAACAATACAACATTCTCACTTGCACAGAATGAAGTCTCACCTGTCTCGGGTGGGGCGGGGTGGCTTTAGAACAATAGTAACACTCTGCTGGTGTGAAAAGTAGAAGACACCAATGAGCACAGGATCACTCCCCCTCCTACCCTCCCACATTTCGACTCAAAAGTCTTTCATTAGCCACATTGGCTGTAATAACTTGTGATCATTCATTCTGCATACATTCACAGTTACTCCATTCATACCTTTCAGACCAGTCAGAGATACCCAGAGCATTGATGACATTCTTAACTGCTCTCTAAAAGTACTCCAATGCATAAATTAAAACGGCCACATAAAAAGTAGAGATTTTCTCCAAAGAAAAAAAGATTGTTAAAGGAAACCTCAAACGCTGCAAAAGAGGGCTAAGCCTGAGCATTGAGACAAATTATAAGTAACCTAAATGAATGAATGAATGCAGACTTACAAAATTATTATTAATTAGAATGGAGCCAAAATTAACTTAACCCTTTACCAGTTTGCCCCGAGAATATCCGCTGAAAAGACAGGCTTAACGGGAAAAATGAACGGGTAAAGCGTTAAATACCCGAATGATGTCTTTGAGATCTTTCACGTAAAGTTTCTCCGTATCCACCGTTTCCTGCACGACTTTATCCAGATATGACGACACAACGGCAACAGGAGCAGCAGCCGAAGAAGAAGAAATGACAAGAGGTAAAGATGGAAGACTTTGATTCGACATGCCCGACGCTATCTTTTCCGCACGAATCCTGGCGCGGTCTTCCTTCGTCCGGCGTCCATAATATCCACTGCGTCTCTGGATCCCAGAAGGCGGCCCAGAATTGATGGAAGCATCCAAGGACACTGGATCCGAGAGTGACGAGGACAAACCGGATTCTTCCGCCACCTGGATTTTCTGCGACTTTGGCGTGCTCTCCTTGAATTCCTCCGTGACGGGCGTGTCAGGATATTCTAATGATGTTTCTGACTCGCTGCTGGGTCCGTAGCTAGTGTTGTTCTGTTTCTTCGACCAGGATAATGAGGACGAGGATGAGGAGGATGAGGATGGAGAGCCGATGCTCACTGGACGTATCTTTTCGTCTGTATCCCCGTTCACCTCTACGCCAATTCCAGATCGAGAGAGTGATCGGTCCGTCATTGTGTTCAGCAGCTTATCGCCTGTTTGCAAAGAAACAACAAAAAAACAGAAAATAAATTGTAATTCAATGACTGATTGGTTTGATCTTGATTTCTGTGTGTCTATGTGCGTGTGTGTGAGAGAGAGAGAGAGACAGACAGACAGACAGACAACCCAGTGATTAGCATGAGCACTGGATAATAAACCGAAAGGCCAGAGGTTTAATACCCAGCCAGAGGAGAAACTTGATTCAAGATTTCTACACCCAACAACACACCTAGACAACTCAGCTGTACGCGCACTTGCTATAGCGACCTCTCAAGATATCTACTCAGAAGCGCTCCTAATTACAGCGTGGACACTGAATTGGAGTTTCACGCCAATGCACCTGAGCAATTGCGAGTGAAGGACTTTCACAAGGTCCTTACGAGGTGGCTAGAGGTGGATTCGAACCTGCAACCCTCTGGCTGCAAGGCGACGAACATACCCACTACACCACCGTGCCCCACATGCGATAAGCTGCTGTAACGTGTACAGTTTGTACACTCACTGTACACTGTCAGTGAGAAGATGAGATGGTAAGGGGAGGACTGGCCAGTAGCCTTAATATGCAGAGGCTACAAAAATGAAGTACCGTAGATGGTTTTCAAAGCCATGGCCACTTTAAAGAACTGAACTTCTTCTGTGCCCGATATCATCTGTAAGTTTAACAACAATGTCCACAGCAACTTTATAGCCCTTCATACCACAAAAATGGTCACATAAGGCATCCAAAAGCTACTCTCAGTGTAGCAAGTTTGCAAAAGTGTACATTGATCTTCAGCTCAAGCAGAATGTTGACCAAGTCACAACAATACATGCAGCCTATACACTTCAAAGGTAAAATTTGCACAGCATTGCTTACACTGGATACAAAACTGCAGTCAGGGTTTGAAGTGGGTGGGAACGCCTGAGAGCGGCTTTCCCACTGCTCTCGAAATTCTTGGCATGCGTTCCCACTGCTCACCATGCATGGAACCCTGAAAGCATGGGTGTTCCACTAAACTCTTCTTCGGTGTTCCCACTGCTTGCTCACACATTCAGCGCTCCCACTGCTCTCATAAACCACTTTAACCACTGACTGCAGTCTAAATTATCAAAAAGTCTATGGTGAAATGCCGGATTAAAAACTAATGTTTGGTGATTTCTAATCAAAACATACAGTATTTTTTTCTATAACGCACACATGGCACAATATGTTGCGATATGCTGTACTTTGACGTTACTTGAATCAGTTCATGACAAAATAAAGCACATAAGAACCCTATAGCCTACTGACATGAATGCTGCTGTGCTTATGAATAAGAAACTGCCAGAAAGCCTACACACAGCTCTAGTTGGAGGCTCTAGCTACCAGAGCACAGGCGAATCATTGTCAGCCAGTCACAATCACATACATGTAGTCAAGCAACAATGAATTTATTTACTCAAGCGCATCAATCATCCATTCAGCCTCTGATTCGTCCATCAATGCATTTTGTTCATTCGGCAACAATGCAAAGTGTGCAATTTGACAGACTTTTCAATGTATGCACCTGTAAATCTGTTTTATAAAATGTATGTACGGCATTCGTATGTCACTGCAGTGAGTAATGTATGTTCGCCCATTGGTATGAATCAAGGCATTGCAATCGAAATTATCCACATATGTTAAAAACGATAAAAGCAGAATAAAAATAAAATAAAACGTTTTGTTTCCATAAAATAAAAAAAATAGAGAAAAACACAAAAAGGTTAAACAAAAATAATGTACTTTGAAGTTTGAACAACATCTTCTACAGGCAATTGAAAATCGAAAACCTAGTTTACACAATTTTATTTTAATCAGCAGGCAACGCAACTTTATTAATAAACACTAAATCTAGGCTTTAACATAATTCGACAACAATTATTTTGTCTTATAAGTTTGGTTCAATATGAAATTGAGAAATCAAACATATTGAAATCATTTCAAATTTTAAATTATTATTTTTTAAACGAAAAAACTAGACGAGAAAAAAAAGAGGAAAAAACAAACTTTTTCTGAGAAGAATAAAAAAAAACTAAAAAAGTTTTTACAACTATAGGGTGATTCCGTGTCAATTCAACCAAATTTGCAACCAAAATTGACATGACCGACTCAGATTTACTTGAAATTTGGCACACATGTTGGGCTATATGAGACATGTAAAAACCTGCAAAGAATTGTTTTTGGCTCAACTACTTCCCGAGATACGGGTCGACAAACTTTGACCCAAACCGGTCGACCACGTTCCTTTGGACGTCTGTATCTCAGCATGTATGAGAGCTAGAAAGGTGTTCTTGGTGTCATTATTTAGCTCTTTTGTTGAACTATTTGAGTAGATTTTTATGACTGTTTAACATTTTAAGATAGTGACCATATTTGACAATTTAGCACTTTGACCTTGACCTTTTCAATCTTTTTGTAAAATCTGAAAAAAATCCCACTTATTGGGTGAAGGGACTCGAACATCCTCCGAAAAAATCAGAATGGGATCTCTAATGGTTCCCTCGCTATAATTATTTTGTCTATAATTCCACTCAAAATTCGAGTTCAACATTATGGGCGATTCCAATTTCAGACGACTGGACATTTAGTAGAGCGGCCTGGTGAAAAATTGTGCACTTTGTGATACAAGCATGAAATTTGGTACATACCACGAAAATGTCACTAGAAAAAGATTTGGCTATAGGGCCATCGCAGATTTGGCCCCTGGCCCCAATGGCAGCCATTTTTCAAAATGGCCGACCGGTTTAAAGATTTTAAATTATCTCAGCTTCCAGTGCGCTTAGAATCGTCATATTGGTGTCTAAACATACATAGTGAGGGGCGAGGATTCCAACAGAGCCATTACAAATGTTCCCCATGGTTCCAATGGCGGCCATTTTCCAAAATGGCGAACAAAAAACGAATTTTTCAATATCTCAGCTTCCAGTGCACTTAGAATCGTCATCTTGGTGTCTAAACATACATAGTTAAGAGCAGGCATTTCACCAGAGCCATTGCAAATGTTCCCCATGTCTTCTATGGCGGACATTTTCCAAAATGGCCGGCCTAAGAAAAGGATATTTCAATATATCAGCTCCCAGTACACTTTGAATCGTCATCTTGGGGTCTAAATATGCATAGTTAAGGGCGATGATTCCAACAGAGCCATGTAAAAAGTTCACCTGGGCTTCAATGGCGGCCATTTTCCAAAATGGCCGACCTAAAAAAGGATTTTTCAATATCTCAGCTTGCAGTTCACATAGATTTTTCATCTTGGTGTCTAAACATACATAGTTTGGGGCAAGGATTCCAACAGTGCCATTGCAAATTTTCCACATGGCTTCAATAGCTGCCATTTTCCATAATGTCATCTTGGTGCCTAATCCATGCTATTTGTTGCATCATACTATTTCTGAAACTTCTGATTGAGTTCATGTTCATTCGGCAATAAACAAGTTTTAGAATATATGCAATTCAAGATTTTAGTGATGTTCTCGTAAATGTGCATTGTGACATATTTAAGTCTACATATGGGAGCCTTTATACAGACAGAGGACTGAACACAGAATTATACAACATCATAAACGTCATTCACGGTCGCATAGGCCTCTATAGAGACAAAGACCAGTACACTGTAGAGAAGCTTTCACACATTTGCACTGTCCCCTACATCCCTTCTCACAGCCACATCTGAGCAGTTCACGACAGGCACGAGACGCTTCGGGAAGCGTTGTCCACTTCACTTCCCAGCCACCTTCAATCGTTTTCAGCCACCTCCATTGACCATACACGACATGGTAGTTTAGGAGCAGCTATATAAACGTATGTGCCCAAACGTGACCTGCTTGGTAGGCAGCTCTCTTTGTGTGTTCCACCAGAGCAGCTTCAGTTGGAGGAAGGCCATTCATAGGTCTGTCTTTCTGTGCGAACAGCTGCTTCCCTGCCTCATTCACCTTTTCCTCACCACTAGCACGGTCGTACAAAAGAACCACAAAGCGCTCAATTATATCGAGTTGATCATAAACAGAGTTGGGAGTTGATGCTAAAGTACATAAGGCTGGGGTGACGTCTCTGAATCAATGTTTTCCAAATGTCCCAGACAGTCCTTTTCCACGACCAGCAAAGGATGATACTGTGTCACATCCGCTGAATGCGTGTAGGAAGGGCAAGGCTATGCACTTTTCTGGACCGAGGGCACGCGCCATCTCATGGGTTGGTAGATATCTGAAGCTTTTGCCTGTGGCAAACCTACCCACAGTTCATCAATGCTCAGCTGCTGAACTACTGCTATTGCCAACACCAACACGTCAGAGTCAACGCCTCAACGGTGCGTATCGTCACCTTACGATAACCATGTTTAGTGGCATCGGAGACATGCAGAAAAATCCTTGTATCAGTATCCTCCTGAGTACATGGAACAAGTCCAGTTGTGTCTCTTTGACGAGTACAGAGCACATCCTCGTGGTAAGTGACTACGATCTGTTTCCTGTTTCTATTTCTAGCTTTGCTATTTGCAGACTCAAGAAAGAAAACAACTCTGTCTTGTTTTCGTCATTCCTCAGTAATTCCTGCCAGTTTCTGGATAGAGCACTAGAAGATTAGACGCACCTTCGACTTCACTTGCCCCTCACACTGCGTGTGTATGTCTTCAAGCTGCCACCCACATATTCGTCCCATACAACATCTACATGTACTCTATGCACATGCTCCAGCTGTCTTGCGATGTAGGGCAAGAAAATATGGGATGCATAATCCGAAAAGGGGCATGCAGTGCCAGGTTTCAGCATGTTGACTATGGCGGCTCCATCCAGTATAACAGCGTCAACAAATGGAACACCCAATGAATGGCATGGTTGGATATCTGCCGTGGTCTCGTTTGTTGAAGTAGGAATCAGTTCTTCCAGACAACTCGCAATGTCTAACTTAGTTCCCAGCCGTAATTTGCCCATATTCGAGAGTGATGGTGGACACGCCTGGTTCTCGTGAGCAAAAAATTCGTCCAGGTCTCCTTCACGTGTCTGACAGGAAAGGTACAACCTGGAGAATAGTGAACTGTCCTTCTTCACAGATAACAAATGTTTTGCTCGTGACTTGACCCGTACAGGTGGACGACTGAAGAGAGAGAAATTAGTTGTTTTTTTATCAGTGACAGGTCGCGTTTGGTTAATGAGACGTTCCTTGATGAATGTTTCGTACTGCTCTTGTCCAGTTTTCTCGAGGATGCATATGGTCTTTATCACTGCTTGATCGGCCAGATCTCTTGTATCCAGGACAAGTAGGGCATTGCTGTCGTCAATAAATGGGTTTCCCACCTCTTCGATAACATTGCCGATGGCAGAGATATTGAAAAATTCATATTTTGGTCAGCCATTATGAAAAATGACAGCTATTGAAGCCATGTGGAAAATTTGCAATGGCACTGTTGGAATCCTTGCCCCAAACTATGTATGTTTAGACACCAAGATGAAAAATCTATGTGAACTGCAAGCTGAGATATTGAAAAATCCTTTTTTAGGTCGGCCATTTTGGAAAATGGCCGCCATTGAAGCCCAGGTGAACTTTTTACATGGCTCTGTTGGAATCCTCGCCCTTAACTATGTATATTTAGACCCCAAGATGACGATTCAAAGTGTACTGGGAGCTGATATATTGAAATATCCTTTTCTTAGGCCGGCCATTTTGGAAAATGGCCGCCATAGAAGACATGGGGAACATTTGCAATGGCTCTGATGAAATGCCTGCTCTTAACTATGTATGTTTAGACACCAAGATGACGATTCTAAGTGCACTGGAAGCTGAGATATTGAAAAATTCGTATTTTGTCCGCCATTTTGGAAAATGGCCGCCATTGGAACCATGGGAACATTTGTAATGGCTCTGTTGGAATCCTCGCCCCTCACTATGTATGTTTAGACACCAAGATGACGATTCTAAGCGCACTGGAAGCTGAGATAATTTAAAATCTTTAAACCGGTCGGCCATTTTGAAAAATGGCTGCCAGTGGGGCCAGGGGCCAAATTTGCGATGGCCCTATAGCCAAATCTTTCTCTCGTGACATTTTCGTGGTATGTACCAAATTTCATGCTTGTATCACAAAGTGCACAATTCCTTCACATTTTGGTTCCAGGCGGCTCCACTAATTGAAATTTGCACAGAATTATAGATAAAATAATTATAGCGAGAGAACCATTAGAGATCCCATTCTGATTTTTTCAGAGGATGTTCGAGTCCCTTCACCCAATAAGTGGGATTTTTTAAAGATTTTACAAAAAGATTGAAATGGTCAAGGTCAAGGTCAAAGTGCTAAATTGTCAAATATGGTCACTATCGTACAATGTTAAACAGTCATAAAAAATCTACTCAAATAGTTCAACAAAAGAGCTAAATAATGACACCAAGAACACCTTTCTAGCTCTTATACATGCTGAGATACAGACGTCCAAAGGAATGTGGTCGACCGGTTTGGGTCAAAGTTTGTCGACCCGTATCTCGGGAAGTAGTTGAGCCAAAAAAATTTCTCTGCAGGTTTTTGCATGTCTCACATAGCCCAACAAGTGTGCCAAATTTCAAGTAAATCTGAGTCGGTCATGTCAATCATGTTGGTTGATTTGACACGGAATCACCCTATAAAATTATCATTAAAAATAGGCAAAAAAATTAATGGAAAATGTCAAGACTCAAACATTCAGTACGTCATACAAACTGATTTTCTTAAAGTTGACCCGATTACAGTTTTGTTTTGGACCACTATCAGTTTTTGCTTCGAAGATGAAACACTGGTGCTAACTAGAAGTTATAAATAATAATTTACAACAGCTTGACAAATATGTCAAACATCTGTTGGCATAAAACATAAATGCATCCTTACCATAAAAAATGCATATTTATGATATGTCTGACTAGATAAATGTAGCACTTTTCAGCATGTTTGCAGTATGATGATGCAACTTCCGATCTGTCTGGAAGTAGCATGATGGGTGCATACATGGGTGCGTAAAAGTACTGGGCTATATGAAAGAAACCAAAAAACTAAGTACTCACATCCACAGGTCAGTACAGATGATAGAGAAAGTCAGTTGGGAGTCCAAAAACATCAGCATTTATATGGAAGCACTATCCATGTATGTGCGGGGAAGCACTATCCATGTAAGTGCGTAACTGCGTACGTATGTATGTATGCATACATGTATGTGTATGATGCATGTCTGTCTATAGGCAGTTAATGCAGCTCCTTTAAAGGACCTCACACACAAGTGCTGCATTTAAGAAACTTGTGCATATGTGGTAATTGCTTTAAAACATCACAAATGCACTGAATGACCTTAAAATCACAGCACTCCTTGAGTTTTAATCTACACTTTATCTGAACTAAGATTTGTTATTTGATTTCAAACCGATAACTCTATATCTGGACATCGTACACAGCATATTCTACAAACCTCTCCAATACATTCCTCAACAGACCCTAACTGATACAATCAGCATTTCTTCAGCCAAAATATCAAGCTAAGATAAACGGTCCTCCGCCCTGAAAGGCTTGCCAGACTTACCATTGTGAGAAGCAACCAGCACTTGATGCATTTCATCAGATACTTAAAGGCATTAAAAACTATATGCTTATCCATCTGTTGTTCCATTTGTAGAGTGGCAATTCAAAGTGTACCCTTCATTCGGTGAGACTTTTCGCATAGACTTTCTCTGACAGCAATTGAAATTCACCAGTACTAAATGCTTATAAAATGCTACATATGTTATTTAGATGCAGTAAATTTTCAAAATTTCTAAGTGACACACCACCATCAACCTCACTATGATTACTGTCCAGCGCTCTAAGCCCAATGCCACGAAGTCAAACCGTAATTCCTTGTCAGCAATAATATAATGGAAACAGAGGCTACCCACAAAAGCTATATAATTGAATTAGAGCCTTCCTATAACTTGATGTCCAAAGCTATTCACAGGAATCTCATCCCCAATTCATGGTAAGTGCAACTTAGCCATTAATTAATGAATGAACACAAAGGAAAGTGGGATTCTTCAGTTATGAATATGTCCTAGGCTCCGAGCTGGCATGGGGGAAATTCCAGCACACAGTGAATTCAGTTCCTATGCCCTACTTTTCAGGCACACTCAATCCTCAGATAAAGACATAGACGTTCAGATAGGGTCTTGTTCAAGACTTGAACAAATCAAAATATTAGTGTCTCAAGATATTGGTTCCTTGATTGAGTCCAGACATCTGTAAAGGCATTTAAAGTCACCATCAGGACATCAGCCAAACACATTCTCAGCCGGATGACTACACAATACACATATGCACTCTTGTCGCCAAGTTCAGTCTTGCACTCAAGCAATGAAATAATACACCACCCCTTATACTTTAACCCATACTTTTGTTTTAAATATACCAGACACAGAGTCCAAGCATATGACTTCACCAGTGCTGTAACGCTGATATATTGACATTCAGCTTGTAAATTTTGGAAAAATGACTAAAATTTAATAAAAAGGTTCTAAGAAATTTTCAGTCCAAAGGGCACTAGATTAAACATTGCTGGTTGTGCAGTTATAAAATTCATTTTAAAAAGCCCTGGTATGAAGTGCTAGCAGTAGCTCAATAATTGCTAAAATTGGGGGGAGGGGCATGCCAGAAATGAAAATGTGAAATGAGTCCACATTCCACAGGAAATATAAATTAGTGCATAAGAAAAGTAACAAACCAGTGATGACATAAATAATCCGTACAAATCGTTAAAAATTCGCAAGGACATCAATTGAAATCTAAGCAGGCTATTAGTAATCCACTCGGAACATAAACAGTCATAAATCAACGACTGTTGCACGAGAAGAGCAATCCATTTTTTCTAGCTATTCCTGAAGTAGATATGGGTAAAGCACGGCTTTTTTAACGTACAGTTGCACACAAAATGTCCAGCTGTAAATGAATTTGTGCAGTTGTAAAAGCAATCTTGTGCAGTGAAAACAGTAAAAGGGCTGTCATCCGAGTGTGGGTAATTTAACCATGGAGTACCGGAATGGAAGAAAGAGGTTGTGCAGAAACAATATGCTAAAAGGCTACACGTTGTGTTTGTGTTAAGTTCAGGGAGAAAGACTCAAAAAAGGTCATCAGATTTTAAAGCAGGAAAGTTGGTTCCTTACTGTGGAAAATTTTGGGCAAATGACTAGGTAAATAAAAAAGGTCCTAAGAATTTTTCGGGATAAATGGCACTAGATTAAACATTGCTGGCTGTGCAGTTATAAAAAATTTATTTCAAAAAGCCCTGGTATGAAGCGCTAGCAGCAGCATTTTCTTAACCTTGATATATAGAAGGGCAGATGGACAATTCTCTCCATGGCCATCTTTTCTTCCCCGTGTATGGTCAGCGTACTCATTATAGCATGGTTGACTAGATTTGTACGAAATGTCAGTTTTCACCCGTTTAAAAACCCACCGTGAATAAATTTGTGATATCAGTTTGCAATGTGGATACAGTGAAGTTAATCAATACAACAAAGAGATTTGAAAATGGACTGGTGACTGTCTATACAGACCAGCGGAGGAGCCAACTCAGTCTGTCATCCTCTGGGGTCAGTATATGAGTAACAAATTAAAGGGGAGGGCAAAAGTGGCATCTGCCTGCTGATTTGTCATTGACACCAAGGTTATGCTAAAATTATGCTGTGTCTCATAGTACCTAAAATCAAATACAGAGACCCAGCCTCTAATTGGCAAGCAAGCCAGTGTGCGGCAACCCTGACCTATTACAAATCAAAGACTACCAATTGATAGTTCAGTCATGCCTGCAATGTCTTTGTGAGATACTTAAAATGTGTCCTATTAAGTCTTAAACACGTACATGCCATAAACATTCAGGCACACAAGGTGCACACATACAACATAAGCCAGTTCAGTCATGCCAGTCAATTCAATTATCTATGCCATCTATCCTCTGCTCATTCAATGTTCAAGACATGAAGCACCATATCATGGAATTTACAATATATGCCTGGCTATAAAGTATTGTGATAATAATAATAAAGTTACCATTGTTATTGTTACTACAATTAATTCTGTTATTAGAGGTTAGTATAAATTCAAGTCGTTTCTCACAAGTTTGCTCTGGAGCTGATGCCAAGCAGAAAGAACAGACAGCAGGAGTTGTTAGAAGGAGAAGAAAAGTGGTCCCTGGAGTAAGCCTGAATGGTAGAAACATGTATGAAGTGTTAGCGACTTCATATTCTTAGCCTTGGCATATGAGGCAGGTGGCCAGTCCTGTCCTTTCCTACCTCCATCTCAATATATGGTCAGTGTACTAAGGGCCATTTAAAGGTTGTTACAACCCTAGGGACTCCTGCATTTGTAGACCCCCCACCCCAACTCAGTTAAAGAAGGCTGAGCGCATAATTTATTCACATTATTTATTGACATCATGTTTTTAACCATGATTCATGAAGATACCCGGGTTTGGTTCTAAATCTCAATTAACACTTGTAATACTGATGTTGTGAGATATCATATAAATTCAACTTAATGTCTGACCCATGTATATCGACCAAGGTAAAAAGCAATATCTCCACGATGATCGCACGCTAAGAAACCTTGCAACTAGATGGACGGGGCTAGGTTGAAGCGATGGAAAAAGGTTGGAAGGTGTAATGGGTCGGGTTGGGAGCTGTGTCGGGTGGCGTGCAGGATGCAGGAGTGGGGTAGGGCTGGGTTGGGGCCACGACAGAAGAGGCCAGGTGAGAAGGCTGGAGCGGGAGCGGGGCGAGGCGTGGGCAAAAAACCAAAATTTCAAGGGAAATGCCAGGTAATTCCGCACGTTACATATAATTATGTTAAATGTATAATTTTCAGATCTGCATAGGTCGCTGAAAGGTTGGTAGTTCCTAGGCACAGTATTCATTTAAGAGATTTCATTTTATAGATTTATATTGCGCCCCTTCGTGACAAAATCTACTCAGAAGCGCTCTCGACCCAACCCTGGGTAAAGAGAGCACAATGCAGCCTCAAGGGTCAAGGCGCTAGATCATAGGGAGTGCATTCCAGATTACAGGGGGCCAGCGACAGAAAAGGCTCAGCTCTGCAAAATAAAAGGGGGACAAAAAGCTCAGCCTGCTTAGAAGAGTGGGGAGTACCACGGCGCAGGACGCTTATGGTGGAGCAGCAAAGCTCCTGTAAATAAATAGACACACCTGCAAGACAGAATCCCTTAAATTGTCAAACTGGCAAGCCTGAGCTATTCCAATTATGACGGGAAATGTTGCTATATTTAGACATCGTTTCAATAACAACAAATAAAATCATAGAGGTGACTTCAAGACAATCTATCATCCAGCGCTGTCCGCTTATTAATTTATGCAGCTGAACAATAGAACATTACGAGCAAACTACCGAATGTCTGTCAACAGTTCAAAATAATGTATCATGTATGATCAAATTTGTATAGTATACATACTATACATAGGTGAGAATAGAGTGGTATGCAAAAGCACCATAGGTCTACTAACATTTTCAAGCAGAATATCGTTCAAACGTAAAATCCGTAATAATCCAAAAACAGCGAGTGTCAATAACGGCTAATACGCACTGAGCAAAATTTTATTAAAACTTCCGATAGCTCCATAGATGTCGTAAATCGTGCTAATCGATGAAAATCATAACTTTAATCCTCTGTTGGTTCACGATAAAACCCTTGTAATACCTTTACAGGTGATGAATTTGTACGTCACTTGGTCACGTGGGCATGCAGTAAGTAAGTATGCAAGTAGTCGCAATTCTTCGGATTTCATTAATAAACGCTAAATATGAATATTTTTAGGTCGCTGGAGGTAAGTACAGCTTTGGCAATTCCAGATTTTAAAACGTTTTAGTCACTCTGGCATTCCAATCTGAGTTCGTTTACCGAAGCCCCCGGTCGAAGGATAGGCATGATTTGTGTGCTGCTATTAGCATAGGCCTATAGCCTACCCGGTAGCCGGGTAGCCTAAGATCGTAGATTCATAGGCATATTATATAGCCTAAATTTAACTAGATCTTGCTCGTGTCGGCTAGAATAAAGACCTATACAAATCTTATTTATACGGCGTACATAAAAATTTGGCAAAATGGACGAGCTGTAGGCCTACGTACGGAAGGCTAGGTCATAATAATCATAGGCCTAGACTTCTTGTATGGTTTCGGCCTCAAATAAGACGTCTGGATCCGAGACAGCTGCATGTTTGCCGATGCCTCGGTCTCTGAACCTATTGTCTAATTCGTAGGCCTACAATCTCAAAATTTCTAAGGCGCCACTCGAAAGTGAAGTGCAGGACACCAACAGTGACCAACTCATTCACAAGAGCTGTGTCAGGTCAAAAGAGTTTTCAAGGGTAAGCTTAGGCCAGTTAGTCTGACGGAAATCGCAGTTCCGTTAGGCCTAGGCCTAGCCTACCTACAATAATCACAGGTGGCAGATCGATTGGCTGTTAGGTTGGGTTGCGTTTAGGTCGAGAATCGAAAGTTGGAAGATCAGATGAATCAGGGTCAGAGATCCAAAAGAAATGAAACTTTTGTTTCGAACGGGAAAACACGAGTATTATAGGCTAAAGCGATGAATAAAAGAGCATGAGGAAGGTGATGGAGGGTGACTATCAAGAATTGAGGCATGATTTCTGTCATTTTACTAAATTATTGGCTAAAGCTGAAAATTACAGTGACAACTAGTAAATCGGCAGTGCTAAAAACATCGTAAGTATAGGCCTAATTAGATATAATTATATCCCTCCCTCTCTGTATGTGTCTGTCTGTCTGTCTCGTATGCCTAAGCCCACGTACACTATATTTAACACAAATGATTGAAATGAAACGAGCAATAATGCAATATCAACTTTATTTACATTTCCTATGTGCACAAAAATCATAAAATGTCTCGTTACGAACCTAGAATAGTCAAGTATGCAATCACGAACAAACAACAGAAATGTAGGCTATTGCAATTTAATTCCCACTGGTAAGCCTATAATAGCCTACAGAGCCGCCGACCATGAGCGCAACGATTACAAAGGAACAACAATTAATTAATATTAAGTAGCCTACAACATCTAGGCTTATAGTTTCTCATGGCGAATTAGCCTATGTCGAAAATTTCATAATCGTTCAGAAGCTTTGAGAATCCTGATTAGATCAGTTGGAACATAATTATAGCGTCCGCTGTGGAGCGACGAAGGCAGAACTTTCATTGCATGCAGCCATCATGGTGCAGTTGGACTGCATCCAAAATTCCCAATCCTCAGTCAGTGTAGAAGGAGAGATGCACACCAAGTCAATCGCTGACCATGACTTCGCAAGAGGGCGACAGTCGCTGCGAAATGATTTCTCGGAAACTCGTTTGAATAGATCTGTGATATAAAACATCGACATAATTGGTTAAAGATTGTGTTGCAATGAACAAAAATAAATGTAATATGAAAAATACAAAACTAGTCGGTCGGTCGGTCGGTCGGTCAATTAGGTCAATAAAAGTCAGTCTGAATGTCATTCAGTCAACTAGTCCGCCGGTTCGCCCGCAGTCTAATTCATTCATTCATTCATTCATTCATTCATTCATTCATTCATTCATTCATTCATTCATTCATTCATTCATTCATTCATTCATTCATTCATTCATTCATTCATTCATTCATTCATTCATTCATTCATTCAATCATTCATTCATTCATTCAATCATTCATTCATTTATTCATTCATTCATTCATTCATTCATTCAATCAATCATTTATTCGTTCAATCAATCATTCATTCATTCATCCATCCATTCATCCTCCCATCTATCAGAAAGTAGGTCAGCCAGCATGCTGGACCATTTTTGGTCAGGCAAAAAGTCAGTAAGTAATTCCGTCGGTAAGTGTGTCGTTCAAGAAGTAAGCCAGATCTAAAGACCGACCAATCTACTAACCGACCGATCTACTCACCGACCGATCTACTCACCGACCGATCTACACATCGACCTACGGAAACAACGACCGATCTACACACAGACCGATCTACTCACCGACCGATCTACTCACCGACCGATCTACACACCGACCGATCTACACACAGACCGATCTACACACAGACCGAACTACACATGACCGATCTACTCACCGACCGATCTACTCACCGACCGATCTACTCACCGACCGATCTACACACCGACCGATCTACTAACAGACCGATCTACTCACAGACCGATCTACTCACCGACCGATCTACTCACCGACCGATCAACACACCAACCGATCTACTCACAGACCAATCTACTCACCGACCGATCTACACAACGACCTACGGAAACACCGACCGATCTACACAACGACCTACGGAAACACCGACCGATCTACACACCGACCGATCTACACACCGACCGATCTACACACCGACTGATCTACACAACGACCTACGGAAACACCGACCGACCTACTCACCGACCGATCTACACACCGACCGATCTACTCACAGACCGATCTACACACCGACCGATCTACACAACGACCTACGGAAACACCGACCGATCTATTCACCAACCGATCTACACACCGACCGATCTACACACCGACCGATCTACACAACGGCCGATCTACTCACCAACCGATCTACGCACCGACCTACGGAAACACCGACCGATCTACACACCGACCGATCTACTCACCGGCCGATCTACTCATCGACCGATCTACTCACCGGCCGATCTACTCATCGACCGATCTACACACCGACCGATCTACTCACCGGCCGATCTACTCATCGACCGATCTACTCACAGACCAATCTACACACCGACCGATCTACACAACGACCTACGGAAACACCGACCGATCTACTCACCGACCGATCTACACACCGACCGATCTACTCACCGGCCGATCTACTCATCGACCGATCTACTCACCGACCGATCTACACACCGACCGATCTACTCACCGGCCGATCTACTCACAGACCGATCTACACACCGACCGATCTACACACCGACCGATCAACACACAGACCGATCTACACACCGACCGAACTACACACCGACCGATCAACACACAGACCGATCTACTCACAGACCGAACTACTAAACGACCGATCTACTCACAGACCGATCTACACACAGACCGATGTATACAACGACCTACGGAAACACCGACCGATCTACACAACGACCTACGGAAACACCGACCGATCTACACACCGACCGATCTACTCACAGACCGATCTACACAACGACCTACGGAAACACCGACCGATCTACACACCGACCGATCTACTCACCGACCGATCTACACAACGACCTACGGAAACACCGACCGATCTACACAACGACCGATCTACTCACAGACCGATCTACTCACAGACCGATCTACTCACAGACCGATCAACACACAGACCGATCTACAGACAGACCGATCTACACACAGACCGATCTACACAACGACCGATCTACTCACCGACCGATCTACACACCGACCGATCTACACACCGACCGATCTACACACAGACCGATCCACACAACGACCGATCTACACAACGACCGATCTACACAACGACCTACGGAAACACCGACCGATCTACACAACGACCTACGGAAACACCGACCGATCTACACACCGACCGATCTACACACAGACCGATGTATACAACGACCTACGGAAACACCGACCGATCTACACAACGACCTACGGAAACACCGACCGATCTACACACCGACCGATCTACTCACCGACCGATCTACACAACGACCTAGGGAAACACCGACCGATCTACACAACGACCTACGGAAACACCGACCGATCTACTCACCGACCGATCTACACACCGACCGATCTACTCACCGGCCGATATACTCATCGACCGATCTACACACCGACCGATCTACACACCGACCTATCTACACAACGACCTACGGAAACACCGACCGATCTACACAACGACCTACGGAAACACCGACCGATCTACACACCGACCGATCTACACACAGACCGATGTATACAACGACCTACGGAAACACCGACCGATCTACACAACGACCTACGGAAACACCGACCGATCTACACACCGACCGATCTACTCACCGACCGATCTACACAACGACCTAGGGAAACACCGACCGATCTACACAACGACCTACGGAAACACCGACCGATCTACTCACCGACCGATCTACACACCGACCGATCTACTCACCGGCCGATATACTCATCGACCGATCTACACACCGACCGATCTACACACCGACCTATCTACACAACGACCTACGGAAACACCGACCGATCTACACACCGACCGATCTACTCACAGACCGATCTAATAAACGACCTACGGAAACACCGACCGATCTACACACCGACCGATCTACTCACCGACCGATCTACTCATCGACCGATCTACACAACGACCTACGGAAACACCGACCGATCTACACAACGACCTACGGAAACACCGACCGATCTACACACCGACCGATCTACTCACAGACCGATCTAAAAAACTACCTACGGAAACACCGACCGATCTACACACCGACCGATCTACTCACAGACCGATCTACTCACCGACCGATCTACACAACGACCTACGGAAACACCGACCGATCTACACAACGACCGATCTACTCACAGACCGATCTACTCACAGACCGATCAACACACAGACCGATCTACAGACAGACCGATCTACACACAGACCGATCTACACAACGACCGATCTACTCACCGACCGATCTACACACCGACCGATCTACACACCGACCGATCTACACACAGACCGATCCACACAACGACCGATCTACACAACGACCGATCTACACAACGACCTACGGAAACACCGACCGATCTACACAACGACCTACGGAAACACCGACCGATCTACACACCGACCGATCTACACACAGACCGATGTATACAACGACCTACGGAAACACCGACCGATCTACACAACGACCTACGGAAACACCGACCGATCTACACACCGACCGATCTACTCACCGACCGATCTACACAACGACCTACGGAAACACCGACCGATCTATTCACCGACCGATCTACACACCGACCGATCTACTCACCGACCGATCTACACAACGACCGATCTACACACCGACCGATCAACACAACGACCTACGGAAACACCGACCGATCTATTCACCGACCGATCTACTCACCGACCGATCTATTCACCGACCGATCTACACAACGACCGATCTACACACCGACCGATCTACACAACGACCGATCTACACAACGACCTACGGAAACACCGACCGATCTACACACCGACCGATCTACACACCGACCGATCTACACAACGACCGATCTACACAACGACCTACGGAAACACCGACCGATCTACACACCGACCGATCTACACACCGACCGATCTACCCACCGACCGATCTACACAACGATCTACGGAAACACCGACCGATCTACTCACAGACCGATCTACACACCGACCGATCTACGCACCGACCTATCTACACAACGACCTACGGAAACACCGACCGATCTACACACCGACCGATCTACACAACGACCGATCTACACAACGACCTACGGAAACACCGACCGATCTACACACCGACCTACGGAAACATCGACCGATCTACACACCGACCGATCTACACACCGACCGATCTACACACCGACCGATCTACACACCGACCGATCTACACACCGACCGATCTACACACCGACCGATCTACACACCGACCGATCTACACACCGACCGATCTACACACCGACCTGTCTACACAACGACCTACAGAAACACCGACCGATCTACACACCGACCGATCTACACATCGACCGATCTACACATCGACCGATCTACACATCGACCGATCTACTCACCGACCGATCTACACACCGACCGATCTACACATCGACCGATCTACACATCGACCGATCTACACACCGACCGACCGATCTACACACCGACCGACCTATCTACACAACGGCCGATCTACACACCGACCGATCTACTCACCGACCGATCTACACATCGACCGATCTACACAACGACCGATCTACACACCGACCGACCAATCTACACACCGACCGATCTACACACCGACCTATCTACACAACGACCTACGGAAACACCGACCGATCTACACAACGACCTACGGAAACACCGAACGATCTACACACCGACCGAAATACACACCGACCGATCTACACACCGACCGAACTACACACCGACCGATCTACACACCGACCGATCTACACAACGACCTACGGAAACACCGACCGACCTACTCACCGACCGATCTACACACCGACCGATCTACTCACAGACCGACCTACACACCGACCGATCTACACAACGACCTACGGAAACACCGACCGATCTATTCACCGACCGATCTACACACCGACCGATCTACACACCGACCGATCTACACAACGGCCGATCCACTCACCAACCGATCTACGCACCGACCTACGGAAACACCGACCGATCTACACACCGACCGATCTACACAACGACCGATCTACACAACGACCTACGGAAACACGGACCGATCTACACATCGACCGATCTACACAACGGCCGATCTACTCACCGACCGATCTACTCACAGACCGATCTACGCACCAACCGATCTACTCACCGACCGATCTACACACGACCGATCTACACAACGGCCGATCTACCCACCGACCGATCTACACAACGACCTACGGAAACACCGACCGATCTACACACCGACCGATCTACTCACCGACCGATCTACACAACGACCTACGGAAACACAGACCGATCTACACAACGACCGATCTACTCACAGACCGATCTACTCACAGACCGATCTACTCACAGACCGATCAACACACAGACCGATCTACAGACAGACCGATCTACACACAGACCGATCTACACAACGACCGATCTACTCACCGACCGATCTACACACCGACCGATCTACACACCGACCGATCTACACACAGACCGATCCACACAACGACCGATCTACACAACGACCGATCTACACAACGACCTACGGAAACACCGACCGATCTACACAACGACCTACGGAAACACCGACCGATCTACACACCGACCGATCTACACACAGACCGATGTATACAACGACCTACGGAAACACCGACCGATCTACACAACGACCTACGGAAACACCGACCGATCTACACACCGACCGATCTACTCACCGACCGATCTACACAACGACCTAGGGAAACACCGACCGATCTACACAACGACCTACGGAAACACCGACCGATCTACTCACCGACCGATCTACACACCGACCGATCTACTCACCGGCCGATATACTCATCGACCGATCTACACACCGACCGATCTACACACCGACCTATCTACACAACGACCTACGGAAACACCGACCGATCTACACAACGACCTACGGAAACACCGACCGATCTACACACCGACCGATCTACACACAGACCGATGTATACAACGACCTACGGAAACACCGACCGATCTACACAACGACCTACGGAAACACCGACCGATCTACACACCGACCGATCTACTCACCGACCGATCTACACAACGACCTACGGAAACACCGACCGATCTACACAACGACCTACGGAAACACCGACCGATCTACTCACCGACCGATCTACACACCGACCGATCTACTCACCGGCCGATATACTCATCGACCGATCTACACACCGACCGATCTACACACCGACCTATCTACACAACGACCTACGGAAACACCGACCGATCTACACACCGACCGATCTACTCACAGACCGATCTAATAAACGACCTACGGAAACACCGACCGATCTACACACCGACCGATCTACTCACCGACCGATCTACTCATCGACCGATCTGCACAACGACCTACGGAAACAGCGACCGATCTACACAACGACCTACGGAAACACCGACCGATCTACACACCGACCGATCTACTCACAGACCGATCTAAAAAACTACCTACGGAAACACCGACCGATCTACACACCGACCGATCTACTCACAGACCGATCTACTCACCGACCGATCTACACAACGACCTACGGAAACACCGACCGATCTACACAACGACCGATCTACTCACAGACCGATCTACTCACAGACCGATCAACACACAGACCGATCTACAGACAGACCGATCTACACACAGACCGATCTACACAACGACCGATCTACTCACCGACCGATCTACACACCGACCGATCTACACACCGACCGATCTACACACAGACCGATCCACACAACGACCGATCTACACAACGACCGATCTACACAACGACCTACGGAAACACCGACCGATCTACACAACGACCTACGGAAACACCGACCGATCTACACACCGACCGATCTACACACAGACCGATGTATACAACGACCTACGGAAACACCGACCGATCTACACAACGACCTACGGAAACACCGACCGATCTACACACCGACCGATCTACTCACCGACCGAACTACACAACGACCTACGGAAACACCGACCGATCTATTCACCGACCGATCTACACACCGACCGATCTACTCACCGACCGATCTACACAACGACCGATCTACACACCGACCGATCAACACAACGACCTACGGAAACACCGACCGATCTATTCACCGACCGATCTACTCACCGACCGATCTATTCACCGACCGATCTACACAACGACCGATCTACACACCGACCGATCTACACAACGACCGATCTACACAACGACCTACGGAAACACCGACCGATCTACACAGCGACCGATCTACACACCGACCGATCTACACAACGACCGATCTACACAACGACCTACGGAAACACCGACCGATCTACACACCGACCGATCTACACACCGACCGATCTACCCACCGACCGATCTACACAACGATCTACGGAAACACCGACCGATCTACTCACAGACCGATCTACACACCGACCGATCTACGCACCGACCTATCTACACAACGACCTACGGAAACACCGACCGATCTACACACCGACCGATCTACACAACGACCGATCTACACAACGACCTACGGAAACACCGACCGATCTACACACCGACCTACGGAAACATCGACCGATCTACACACCGACCGATCTACACACCGACCGATCTACACACCGACCGATCTACACACCGACCGATCTACACACCGACCGATCTACACACCGACCGATCTACACACCGACCGATCTACACACCGACCTGTCTACACAACGACCTACAGAAACACCGACCGATCTACACACCGACCGATCTACACATCGACCGATCTACACATCGACCGATCTACACATCGACCGATCTACTCACCGACCGATCTACACACCGACCGATCTACACATCGACCGATCTACACATCGACCGATCTACACACCGACCGACCGATCTACACACCGACCGACCTATCTACACAACGGCCGATCTACACACCGACCGATCTACTCACCGACCGATCTACACATCGACCGATCTACACAACGACCGATCTACACACCGACCGACCAATCTACACACCGACCGATCTACACACCGACCTATCTACACAACGACCTACGGAAACACCGACCGATCTACACAACGACCTACGGAAACACCGAACGATCTACACACCGACCGAAATACACACCGACCGATCTACACACCGACCGAACTACACACCGACCGATCTACACACCGACCGATCTACACAACGACCTACGGAAACACCGACCGACCTACTCACCGACCGATCTACACACCGACCGATCTACTCACAGACCGACCTACACACCGACCGATCTACACAACGACCTACGGAAACACCGACCGATCTATTCACCGACCGATCTACACACCGACCGATCTACACACCGACCGATCTACACAACGGCCGATCCACTCACCAACCGATCTACGCACCGACCTACGGAAACACCGACCGATCTACACACCGACCGATCTACACAACGACCGATCTACACAACGACCTACGGAAACACGGACCGATCTACACATCGACCGATCTACACAACGGCCGATCTACTCACCGACCGATCTACTCACAGACCGATCTACGCACCAACCGATCTACTCACCGACCGATCTACACACGACCGATCTACACAACGGCCGATCTACCCACCGACCGATCTACTCACCGACCGATCTACTCACCCACCGATCTACACACCATCCAATCTACTCACAGACCGATCTACACACCGACCGATCTACACAACGACCTACGGAAACACCGACCGATATATTCACCGACCGATCTACACACCGACCGATCTACTCACCGACCGATCTACTCACCGACCGATCTACACACCGACCGATCTACACAACGACTTACGGAAACACCGACCGATCTATTAACCGACCGATCTACACAACGACCGATCTACACACCGACCGATCTACACAATGACCGATCTACACAATGACCTACGGAAACACCGACCGATCTACACACCAACCGATCTACACAACGACCGATCTACACAACGACCTACGGAAACACCGACCGATCTACCCACCGACCGATCTACACACCGACCGATCTACACAACGACCTACGGAAACACCGACCGATCTACTCACAGACCGATCTACACACCGACCGATCTACGCACCGACCTATCTACACAACGACCTACGGAAACACTGACCGATCTACACACCGACCGATCTACACAACGACCGATCTACACAACGACCTACGGAAACACCGACCGATCTACACACCGACCTACGGAAACATCGAATAATCTACACACCGACCGATCTACACACCGACCGATCTACACACCGACCGATCTACACACCGACCGATCTACACACCTACCGATCTACACACCGACCGATCTACACACCGACCGATGTACACACCGACCTATCTAAACAACGACCTACGGAAACACCGACCGATCTACACACCGACCGATCTACACACCGACCGATCTACACACCGACCGATCTACACATCGACCGATCTACACATCGACCGATCTACACAACGACCTACGGAAACACCGACCGATCTACACAACGACCTTCGGAAACACCGACAGATCTACTCGCCGACCGATCTACACACCGACCGATCTACACATCGACCGATCTACACATCGACCGATCTACACAACGACCTACGGAAACACCGAACGATCTACAAAACGACCTACGGAAACACCGACCGAACTACACACCGACCGATCTACACACCGACCGATCTACACACCGACCGATCTACACAACGACCTACGGAAACACGGACCGATCTACACATCGACCGATCTACACAACGGCCGATCTACTCACCGACCGATCTACACAACGACCTACGGAAACACGGACCGATCTACACACCGACCGACCTATCTACACACCGACCGAACTACACACCGACCTATCTACACAACAACCTACGGAAACACCGACCGATCTACACAACGACCTACGGAAACACCGACCGATCTACACAACGACCTACGGAAACACGGACCGATCTACACATCGACCGACTTATCTACACACCGACCGATCTACACACCGACCGATCTACACAACGACCTACGGAAACACGGACCGATCTACACACCGACCGACCTATCTACACACCGACCGATCTACACACCGACCGATCTACACATCGACCGATCTACTCACCGACCGATCTACACATCGACCGATCGACACAACGACCTACGGAAACACCGACCGATCTACACAACGACCTACGGAAACACCGACCGATCTACTCGCCGACCGATCTACACACCGACCGATCTACACATCGACCGATCTATACACCGACCGATCTACACACCGACCGATCTACACATCGACCGATCTACACAACGACCGATTTACACATCGACCGATCTACACACATACCGATCTACACACCGACCGATCTACACACCGACCGATCTACACACCGACCGATCTACACATCGACCGATCTACACAACGACCTACGGAAACACCGACCGATCTACACAACGACCTACGGAAACACCGACCGATCTACACACCGACCGATCTACACACCGACCGATCTACACAACGACCTACGGAAACACCGACCGATCTACTCACAGACCGATCTACACACCGACCGATCTACGCACCGACCTATCTACACAACGACCTACGGAAACACCGACCGATCTACACACCGACCGATCTACACAACGACCGATCTACACAACGACCTACGGAAACACCGACCGATCTACACACCGACCTACGGAAACATCGAATAATCTACACACCGACCGATCTACACACCGACCGATCTACACACCGACCGATCTACACACCGACCGATCTACACACCTACCGATCTACACACCGACCGATCTACACACCGACCGATGTACACACCGACCTATCTAAACAACGACCTACGGAAACACCGACCGATCTACACACCGACCGATCTACACACCGACCGATCTACACACCGACCGATCTACACATCGACCGATCTACACATCGACCGATCTACACAACGACCTACGGAAACACCGACCGATCTACACAACGACCTTCGGAAACACCGACAGATCTACTCGCCGACCGATCTACACACCGACCGATCTACACATCGACCGATCTACACATCGACCGATCTACACAACGACCTACGGAAACACCGAACGATCTACAAAACGACCTACGGAAACACCGACCGAACTACACACCGACCGATCTACACACCGACCGATCTACACACCGACCGATCTACACAACGACCTACGGAAACACGGACCGATCTACACATCGACCGATCTACACAACGGCCGATCTACTCACCGACCGATCTACACAACGACCTACGGAAACACGGACCGATCTACACACCGACCGACCTATCTACACACCGACCGAACTACACACCGACCTATCTACACAACAACCTACGGAAACACCGACCGATCTACACAACGACCTACGGAAACACCGACCGATCTACACAACGACCTACGGAAACACGGACCGATCTACACATCGACCGACCTATCTACACACCGACCGATCTACACACCGACCGATCTACACAACGACCTACGGAAACACGGACCGATCTACACACCGACCGACCTATCTACACACCGACCGATCTACACACCGACCGATCTACACATCGACCGATCTACTCACCGACCGATCTACACATCGACCGATCTACACAACGACCTACGGAAACACCGACCGATCTACACAACGACCTACGGAAACACCGACCGATCTACTCGCCGACCGATCTACACACCGACCGATCTACACATCGACCGATCTATACACCGACCGATCTACACACCGACCGATCTACACATCGACCGATCTACACAACGACCGATTTACACATCGACCGATCTACACACATACCGATCTACACACCGACCGATCTACACACCGACCGATCTACACACCGACCGATCTACACATCGACCGATCTACACAACGACCTACGGAAACACCGACCGATCTACACAACGACCTACGGAAACACCGACCGATCTACACACCGACCGATCTACACACCGACCGATCTACACACCGACCGATCTACACAACGGCGGATCTACTCACCAACCGATCTACACAACGACCTACGGAAACACCGACCGATCTACACACCGACCGATCTACACAACGACCGATCTACACAACGACCTACGGAAACACGGACCGATCTACACATCGACCGATCTACACAACGGCCGATCTACTCACCGACCGATCTACTCACAGACCGATCTACGCACCGATTTACGGAAACACCGACCGATCTACACACCGACCGATCTACACAACGACCGATCTACACAACGACCTACGGAAACACGGACCGATCTACACATCGACCGATCTACACAACGGCCGATCTACTCACCGAGCGATCTACTCATCGACCGATCTACTCACCGACCGATCTACTCACCGACCGATCTACACAACGACCTACCGAAACACCGACCGATCTACACAACGGCCGATCTACACACCGACCGATCTACTCACCGACCGATCTACTCACCCACCGATCTGCACACCGACCGATCTACTCACAGACCGATCTACACACCGACCGATCTACACAACGACCTACGGAAACACCGACCGATCTATTCACCGACCGATCTACACACCGACCGATCTACTCACCGACCGATCTACACAACGACCGATCTACACACCGCCCGATCTACACAACGACCTACGGAAACACCGACCGATCTACACACCGACCAATCTACACAACGACCGATCTACACAACGACCTACGGAAACACCGACCGATCTACACACCGACCGATCTACACACCGACCGATCTACACAACGATCTACGGAAACACCGACCGATCTACTCACAGACCGATCTACACACCGACCGATCTACGCACCGACCTATCTACACAACGACCTACGGAAACACCGACCGATCTACACACCGACCGATCTACACAACGACCGATCTACACAACGACCTACGGAAACACCGACCGATCTACACACCGACCTACGGAACCATCGACCGATCTACACACCGACCGATCTACACACCGACCGATCTACACAACGACCGATCTACACACCGACCGATCTACACACCGACCGATCTACACACCGACCGATCTACACACCGACCGATCTACACACCGACCGATCTACACACCGACCGATCTACACACCGACCTATCTACACAACGACCTACGGGAACACCGACCGATCTACACACCGACCGATCTACACATCGACCGATCTACACATCGACCGATCTACACATCGACCGATCTACTCACCGACCGATCTACACACCGACCGATCTACACATCGACCGATCTACACATCGACCGATCTACACACCGACCGACCGATCTACACACCGACCGACCTATCTACACAACGGCCGATCTACACACCGACCGATCTACTCACCGACCGATCTACACATCGACCGATCTACACAACGACCGATCTACACACCGACCGACCGATCTACACACCGACCGATCTACACACCGACCTATCTACACAACGACCTACGGAAACACCGACCGATCTACACAACGACCTACGGAAACACCGACCGATCTACACACCGACCGATCTACACACCGACCGATCTACACACCGACCGATCTACACACCGACCGATCTACACAACGACCTACGGAAACACCGACCGACCTACTCACCAACCGATCTACACACCGACCGATCTACTCACAGACCGATCTACACACCGACCGATCTACACAACGACCTACGGAAACACCGACCGATCTATTCACCAACCGATCTACACACCGACCGATCTACACACCGACCGATCTACACAACGGCCGATCTACTCACCAACCGATCTACGCACCGACCTACGGAAACACCGACCGATCTACACACCGACCGATCTACACAACGACCGATCTACACAACGACCTACGGAAACACGGACCGATCTACACATCGACCGATCTACACAACGGCCGATCTACTCACCGACCGATCTACTCACAGACCGATCTACTCACAGACCGATCTACGCACCGACCGATCTATTCACCGACCGATCTACACACGACCGATCTACACAACGGCCGATCTACACACCGACCGATCTACTCACCCACCGATCTACTCACCGACCGATCTACTCACAGACCGATCTACACACCGACCGATCTACACAACGACCTACGGAAACACCGACCGATATATTCACCGACCGATCTACACACCGACCGATCTACTCACCGACCGATCTACTCACCGACCGATCTACAAAACGACCGATCTACACACCGACCGATCTACACAACGACCTACGGAAACACCGACCGATCTATTCACCGACCGATCTACACAACGACCGATCTACACACCGACCGATCTACACAATGACCGATCTACACAACGACCTACGGAAACACCGACCGATCTACACACCGACCGATCTACACAACGACCGATCTACACAACGACCTACGGAAACACCGACCGATCTACACACCGACCGATCTACACACCGACCGATCTACACACCGACCGATCTACACACTGACCGATCTACACACCGACCGATCTACACACCGACCTATCTACACAACGACCTACGGGAACACCGACCGATCTACACACCGACCGATCTACACATCGACCGATCTACACATCGACCGATCTACACATCGACCGATCTACTCACCGACCGATCTACACACCGACCGATCTACACATCGACCGATCAACACATCGACCGATCTACACAACGACCTACGGAAACACCGACCGATCTACACAACGACCTACGGAAACACCGACCGATCTACTCGCCGACCGATCTACACACCGACCGATCTACACATCGACCGATCTATACACCGACCGATCTACACACCGACCGATCTACACATCGACCGATCTACACAACGACCGATCTACACATCGACCGATCTACACACATACCGATCTACACACCGACCGATCTACACACCGACCGATCTACACACCGACCGATCTACACATCGACCGATCTACACAACGACCTACGGAAACACCGACCGATCTACACAACGACCTACGGAAACACTGACCGATCTACACACCGACCGATCTACACACCGACCGATCTACACACCGACCGATCTACACAACGGCCGATCTACTTACCAACCGATCTACACAACGACCTACGGAAACACCGACCGATCTACACACCGACCGATCTACACAACGACCGATCTACACAACGACCTACGGAAACACGGACCGATCTACACATCGACCGATCTACACAACGGCCGATCTACTCACCGACCGATCTACTCACAGACCGATCTACGCACCGACCTACGGAAAACCCGACCAATCTACACACCGACCGATCTACACAACGACCGATCTACACAACGACCTACGGAAACACGGACCGATCTACACATCGACCGATCTACACAACGGCCGATCTACTCACCGACCGATCTACTCATCGACCGATCTACTCATTGACCGATCTACTCACCGACCGATCTACACAACGACCTACCGAAACACCGACCGATCTACACAACGGCCGATCTACACACCGACCGATCTACTCACCGACCGATCTACTCACCCACCGATCTGCACAACGACCTACGGAAACACCGACCGATCTATTCACCGACCGATCTACACACCGACCGATCTACTCACCGACCGATCTACACAACGACCGATCTACACACCAACCGATCTACACAACGACCTACGGAAACACCGACCGATCTACACACCGACCAATCTACACAACGACCGATCTACACAACGACCTACGGAAACACCGACCGATCTACACACCGACCGATCTACACACCGACCGATCTACCCACCGACCGATCTACACAACGATCTACGGAAACACCGACCGATCTACTCACAGACCGATCTACACACCGACCGATCTACGCACCGACCTATCTACACAACGACCTACGGAAACACCGACCGATCTACACACCGACCGATCTACACAACGACCGATCTACACAACGACCTACGGAAACACCGACCGATCTACACACCGACCTACGGAACCATCGACCGATCTACACACCGACCGATCTACACACCGACCGATCTACACACCGACCGATCTACACACCGACCGATCTACACACCGACCGATCTACACACCGACCGATCTACACACCGACCGATCTACACACCGACCTATCTACACAACGACCTACGGGAACACCGACCGATCTACACACCGACCGATCTACACATCGACCGATCTACACATCGACCGATCTACACATCGACCGATCTACTCACCGACCGATCTACACACCGACCGATCTACACATCGACCGATCTACACATCGACCGATCTACACACCGACCGACCGATCTACACACCGACCGACCTATCTACACAACGGCCGATCTACACACCGACCGATCTACTCACCGACCGATCTACACATCGACCGATCTACACAACGACCGATCTACACACCGACCGACCGATCTACACACCGACCGATCTACACACCGACCTATCTACACAACGACCTACGGAAACACCGACCGATCTACACAACGACCTACGGAAACACCGACCGATCTACACACCGACCGATCTACACACCGACCGATCTACACACCGACTGATCTACACAACGACCTACGGAAACACCGACCGACCTACTCACCGACCGATCTACACACCGACCGATCTACTCACAGACCGATCTACACACCGACCGATCTACACAACGACCTACGGAAACACCGACCGATCTATTCACCAACCGATCTACACACCGACCGATCTACACACCGACCGATCTACACAACGGCCGATCTACTCACCAACCGATCTACGCACCGACCTACGGAAACACCGACCGATCTACACACCGACCGATCTACACAACGACCGATCTACACAACGACCTACGGAAACACGGACCGATCTACACATCGACCGATCTACACAACGGCCGATCTACTCACCGACCGATCTACTCACAGACCGATCTACGCACCGACCGATCTACTCACCGACCGATCTACACACGACCGATCTACACAACGGCCGATCTACACACCGACCGATCTACTCACCCACCGATCTACACACCGACCGATCTACTCACAGACCGATCTACACACCGACCGATCTACACAACGACCTACGGAAACACCGACCGATATATTCACCGACCGATCTACACACAGACAGATCTACTCACCGACCGATCTACTCACCGACCGATCTACAAAACGACCGATCTACACACCGACCGATCTACACAACGACCTACGGAAACACCGACCGATCTATTCACCGACCGATCTACACACCGACCGATCTACACAATGACCGATCTACACAACGACCTACGGAAACACCGACCGATCTACACACCGACCGATCTACACAACGACCGATCTACACAACGACCTACGGAAACACCGACCGATCTACACACCGACCGATCTACACACCGACCGATCTACCCACCGACCGATCTACACAACGACCTACGGAAACACCGACCGATCTACTCACAGACCGATCTACACACCGACCGATCTACGCACCGACCTATCTACACAACGACCTACGGAAACACCGACCGATCTACACACCGACCGATCTACACAACGACCGATCTACACAACGACCTACGGAAACACCGACCGATCTACACACCGACCTACGGAAACATCGAATAATCTACACACCGACCGATCTACACACCGACCGATCTACACACCGACCGATCTACACACCGACCGATCTACACACCGACCGATCTACACACCGACCGATCTACACACCGACCGATCTACACACCGACCTATCTACACAACGACCTACGGAAACACCGACCGATCTACACACCGACCGATCTACACACCGACCGATCTACACACCGACCGATCTACACATCGACCGATCTACACATCGGCCGATCTACACAACGACCTACGGAAACACCGACCGATCTACACAACGACATTCGGAAACACCGACCGATCTACACACCGACCTACGGAAACATCGAATAATCTACACACCGACCGATCTACACACCGACCGATCTACACACCGACCGATCTACACACCGACCGATCTACACACCGACCGATCTACACACCGACCGATCTACACACCGACCGATCTACACACCGACCTATCTACACAACGACCTACGGAAACACCGACCGATCTACCCACCGACCGATCTACACACCGACCGATCTACACACTGACCGATCTACACACCGACCGATCTACACACCGACCTATCTACACAACGACCTACGGGAACACCGACCGATCTACACACCGACCGATCTACACATCGACCGATCTACACATCGACCGATCTACACATCGACCGATCTACTCACCGACCGATCTACACACCGACCGATCTACACATCGACCGATCAACACATCGACCGATCTACACAACGACCTACGGAAACACCGACCGATCTACACAACGACCTACGGAAACACCGACCGATCTACTCGCCGACCGATCTACACACCGACCGATCTACACATCGACCGATCTATACACCGACCGATCTACACACCGACCGATCTACACATCAACCGATCTACACAACGACCGATCTACACATCGACCGATCTACACACATACCGATCTACACACCGACCGATCTACACACCGACCGATCTACACACCGACCGATCTACACATCGACCGATCTACACAACGACCTACGGAAACACCGACCGATCTACACAACGACCTACGGAAACACCGACCGATCTACACACCGACCGATCTACACACCGACCGATCTACACACCGACCGATCTACACAACGGCCGATCTACTTACCAACCGATCTACACAACGACCTACGGAAACACCGACCGATCTACACACCGACCGATCTACACAACGACCGATCTACACAACGACCTACGGAAACACGGACCGATCTACACATCGACCGATCTACACAACGGCCGATCTACTCACCGACCGATCTACTCACAGACCGATCTACGCACCGACCTACGGAAACACCGACCAATCTACACACCGACCGATCTACACAACGACCGATCTACACAACGACCTACGGAAACACGGACCGATCTACACATCGACCGATCTACACAACGGCCGATCTACTCACCGACCGATCTACTCATCGACCGATCTACTCATTGACCGATCTACTCACCGACCGATCTACACAACGACCTACCGAAACACCGACCGATCTACACAACGGCCGATCTACACACCGACCGATCTACTCACCGACCGATCTACTCACCCACCGATCTGCACAACGACCTACGGAAACACCGACCGATCTATTCACCGACCGATCTACACACCGACCGATCTACTCACCGACCGATCTACACAACGACCGATCTACACACCAACCGATCTACACAACGACCTACGGAAACACCGACCGATCTACACACCGACCAATCTACACAACGACCGATCTACACAACGACCTACGGAAACACCGACCGATCTACACACCGACCGATCTACACACCGACCGATCTACCCACCGACCGATCTACACAACGATCTACGGAAACACCGACCGATCTACTCACAGACCGATCTACACACCGACCGATCTACGCACCGACCTATCTACACAACGACCTACGGAAACACCGACCGATCTACACACCGACCGATCTACACAACGACCGATCTACACAACGACCTACGGAAACACCGACCGATCTACACACCGACCTACGGAACCATCGACCGATCTACACACCGACCGATCTACACACCGACCGATCTACACAACGACCGATCTACACACCGACCGATCTACACACCGACCGATCTACACACCGACCGATCTACACACCGACCGATCTACACACCGACCGATCTACACACCGACCTATCTACACAACGACCTACGGGAACACCGACCGATCTACACACCGACCGATCTACACATCGACCGATCTACACATCTACCGATCTACACATCGACCGATCTACTCACCGACCGATCTACACACCGACCGATCTACACATCGACCGATCTACACATCGACCGATCTACACACCGACCGACCGATCTACACACCGACCGACCTATCTACACAACGGCCGATCTACACACCGACCGATCTACTCACCGACCGATCTACACATCGACCGATCTACACAACGACCGATCTACACACCGACCGACCGATCTACACACCGACCGATCTACACACCGACCTATCTACACAACGACCTACGGAAACACCGACCGATCTACACAACGACCTACGGAAACACCGACCGATCTACACACCGACCGATCTACACACCGACCGATCTACACACCGACTGATCTACACAACGACCTACGGAAACACCGACCGACCTACTCACCGACCGATCTACACACCGACCGATCTACTCACAGACCGATCTACACACCGACCGATCTACACAACGACCTACGGAAACACCGACCGATCTATTCACCAACCGATCTACACACCGACCGATCTACACACCGACCGATCTACACAACGGCCGATCTACTCACCAACCGATCTACGCACCGACCTACGGAAACACCGACCGATCTACACACCGACCGATCTACACAACGACCGATCTACACAACGACCTACGGAAACACGGACCGATCTACACATCGACCGATCTACACAACGGCCGATCTACTCACCGACCGATCTACTCACAGACCGATCTACGCACCGACCGATCTACTCACCGACCGATCTACACACGACCGATCTACACAACGGCCGATCTACACACCGACCGATCTACTCACCCACCGATCTACACACCGACCGATCTACTCACAGACCGATCTACACACCGACCGATCTACACAACGACCTACGGAAACACCGACCGATATATTCACCGACCGATCTACACACCGACAGATCTACTCACCGACCGATCTACTCACCGACCGATCTACAAAACGACCGATCTACACACCGACCGATCTACACAACGACCTACGGAAACACCGACCGATCTATTCACCGACCGATCTACACACCGACCGATCTACACAATGACCGATCTACACAACGACCTACGGAAACACCGACCGATCTACACACCGACCGATCTACACAACGACCGATCTACACAACGACCTACGGAAACACCGACCGATCTACACACCGACCGATCTACACACCGACCGATCTACCCACCGACCGATCTACACAACGACCTACGGAAACACCGACCGATCTACTCACAGACCGATCTACACACCGACCGATCTACGCACCGACCTATCTACACAACGACCTACGGAAACACCGACCGATCTACACACCGACCGATCTACACAACGACCGATCTACACAACGACCTACGGAAACACCGACCGATCTACACACCGACCTACGGAAACATCGAATAATCTACACACCGACCGATCTACACACCGACCGATCTACACACCGACCGATCTACACACCGACCGATCTACACACCGACCGATCTACACACCGACCGATCTACACACCGACCGATCTACACACCGACCTATCTACACAACGACCTACGGAAACACCGACCGATCTACACACCGACCGATCTACACACCGACCGATCTACACACCGACCGATCTACACATCGACCGATCTACACATCGGCCGATCTACACAACGACCTACGGAAACACCGACCGATCTACACAACGACATTCGGAAACACCGACAGATCTACTCGCCGACCGATCTACACACCGACCGATCTACACATCGACCGATCTACACATCGACCGATCTACACAACGACCTACGGAAACACCGAACGATCTACAAAACGACCTACGGAAACACCGACCGAACTACACACCGACCGATCTACACACCGACCGATCTACACACCGACCGATCTACAGAACGACCTACGGAAACACGGACCGATCTACACATCGACCGATCTACACAACGGCCGATCTACTCACCGACCGATCTACACAACGACCTACGGAAACACGGACCGATCTACACACCGACCGACCTATCTACACACCGACCGAACTACACACCGACCTATCTACACAACGACCTACGGAAACACCGACCGATCTACACAACGACCTACGGAAACACCGACCGATCTACACAACGACCTACGGAAACACCGACCGATCTACACATCGACCGATCTACACACCGACCGATCTACACAACGACCTACGGAAACACCGACCGATCTACACACCGACCAACGGAAACACCGACCGATCTACACACCGACCGATCTACACACCGACCGATCTACACACCGACCGATCTACACACCGACCGATCTACACACCGACCGATCTACACAACGACCTACGGAAACACCGACCGATCTACACATCGACCGATCTACACACCGATCGATCTACACACCGACCGATCTACACACCGAATGATCTACACACCGACCTATCTACACAACGACCTACGGAAACACCGACCGATCTACACACCGACCGATCTGCACACCAACCGATCTACACACCGACCGATCTACACACCGACCGATCTACACAACGACCGATCTACACAACGACCTACGGAAACACGGACTGATCTACACATCGACCGATCTACACAACGGCCGATCTACTCACCGACCGATCTACTCACAGACCGATCTACGCACCGACCTACGGAAACACCGACCGATCTACATACCGACCGATCTACACAACGACCGATCTACACAACGACCTACGGAAACACCGACCGATCTACACACCGACCGATCTGCACACCAACCGATCTACACACCGACCGATCTACACATCGACCGATCTACACATCGACCGATCTACACAACGACCTACGGAAACACCGACCGATCTACACAACGACCTACGGAAACACCGACCGATCTACTCGCCGACCGATCTACACACCGACCGATCTACACATCGACCGATCTATACACCGACCGATCTACACACCGACCGATCTACACATCGACCGATCTACACAACGACCGATCTACACACCGACCGATCTACACACATACCGATCTACACACCGACCGATCTACACACCGACCGATCCACACATCGACCGATCTACACATCGACCGATCTATACACCGACCGATCTACACACCGACCGATCTACACATCGACCGATCTACACAACGACCGATCTACACATCGACCGATCTACACACATACCGATCTACACACCGACCGATCTACACACCGACCGATCTACACACCGACCGATCTACACATCGACCGATCTACACAACGACCTACGGAAACACCGACCGATCTACACAACGACCTACGGAAATACCGACCGATCTACACACCGACCGATCTACACATCGACCGATCTACACACCGACCGATCTACACAACGGCCGATCTACTCACCAACCGATCTACACAACGACCTACGGAAACACCGACCGATTTACACACCGACCGATCTACACAACGACCGATCTACACAACGACCTACGGAAACACGGACCGATCTACACAACGACCGATCTACACAACGGCCGATCTACTCACCGACCGATCTACTCACAGACCGATCTACGCACCGACCTACGGAAACACCGACCGATCTACACACCGACCGATCTACACAACGACCGATCTACACAACGACCTACGGAAACACGGACCGATCTACACATCGACTGATCTACACAACGGCCGATCTACTCACCGAGCGATCTACTCATCGACCGATCTACTCACCGACCGATCTACTCACCGACCAATCTACACAACGACCTACCGAAACACCGACCGATCTACACAACGGCCGATCTACACACCGACCGATCTACTCACCGACCGATCTACTCACCCACCGATCTGCACACCGACCGATCTACTCACAGACCGATCTACACACCGACCGATCTACACAACGACCTACGGAAACACCGACCGATCTATTTACCGACCGATCTACACACCGACCGATCTACTCACCGACCGATCTACACAACGACCGATCTACACACCGACCGATCTACACAACGACCTACGGAAACACCGACCGATCTACACACCGACCAATCTACACAACGACCGATCTACACAACGACCTACGGAAACACCGACCGATCTACACACCGACCGATCTACACACCGACCGATCTACCCACCGACCGATCTACACAACGATCTACGGAAACACCGACCGATCTACTCACAGACCAATCTACACACCGACCGATCTACGCACCGACCTATCTACACAACGACCTACGGAAACACCGACCGATCTACACACCGACCGATCTACACAACGACCGATCTACACAACGACCTACGGAAACACCGACCGATCTACACCCCGACCTACGGAACCATCGACCGATCTACACACCGACCGATCTACACACCGACCGATCTACACACCGACCGATCTACACACCGACCGATCTACACACCGACCGATCTACACACCGACCGATCTACACACCGACCGATCTACACACCGACCTATCTACACAACGACCTACGGGAACACCGACCGATCTACACACCGACCGATCTACACATCGACCGATCTACACATCGACCGATCTACACATCGACCGATCTACTCACCGACCGATCTACACACCGACCGATCTACACATCGACCGATCTACACATCGACCGATCTACACAACGACCTACGGAAACACCGACCGATCTACACAACGACCTACGGAAACACCGACCGATCTACTCGCCGACCGATCTACACACCGACCGATCTACACATCGACCGATCTATACACCGACCGATCTACACACCGACCGATCTACACATCGACCGATCTACACAACGACCGATTTACACATCGACCGATCTACACACATACCGATCTACACACCGACCGATCTACACACCGACCGATCTACACACCGACCGATCTACACATCGACCGATCTACACAACGACCTACGGAAACACCGACCGATCTACACAACGACCTACGGAAACACCGACCGATCTACACACCGACCGATCTACACACCGACCGATCTACACACCGACCGATCTACACAACGGCGGATCTACTCACCAACCGATCTACACAACGACCTACGGAAACACCGACCGATCTACACACCGACCGATCTACACAACGACCGATCTACACAACGACCTACGGAAACACGGACCGATCTACACATCGACCGATCTACACAACGGCCGATCTACTCACCGACCGATCTACTCACAGACCGATCTACGCACCGATTTACGGAAACACCGACCGATCTACACACCGACCGATCTACACAACGACCGATCTACACAACGACCTACGGAAACACGGACCGATCTACACATCGACCGATCTACACAACGGCCGATCTACTCACCGAGCGATCTACTCATCGACCGATCTACTCACCGACCGATCTACTCACCGACCGATCTACACAACGACCTACCGAAAAACCGACCGATCTACACAACGGCCGATCTACACACCGACCGATCTACTCACCGACCGATCTACTCACCCACCGATCTGCACACCGACCGATCTACTCACAGACCGATCTACACACCGACCGATCTACACAACGACCTACGGAAACACCGACCGATCTATTCACCGACCGATCTACACACCGACCGATCTACTCACCGACCGATCTACACAACGACCGATCTACACACCGACCGATCTACACAACGACCTACGGAAACACCGACCGATCTACACACCGACCAATCTACACAACGACCGATCTACACAACGACCTACGGAAACACCGACCGATCTACACACCGACCGATCTACACACCGACCGATCTACACAACGATCTACGGAAACACCGACCGATCTACTCACAGACCGATCTACACACCGACCGATCTACGCACCGACCTATCTACACAACGACCTACGGAAACACCGACCGATCTACACACCGACCGATCTACACAACGACCGATCTACACAACGACCTACGGAAACACCGACCGATCTACACACCGACCTACGGAACCATCGACCGATCTACACACCGACCGATCTACACACCGACCGATCTACACAACGACCGATCTACACACCGACCGATCTACACACCGACCGATCTACACACCGACCGATCTACACACCGACCGATCTACACACCGACCGATCTACACACCGACCGATCTACACACCGACCTATCTACACAACGACCTACGGGAACACCGACCGATCTACACACCGACCGATCTACACATCGACCGATCTACACATCGACCGATCTACACATCGACCGATCTACTCACCGACCGATCTACACACCGACCGATCTACACATCGACCGATCTACACATCGACCGATCTACACACCGACCGACCGATCTACACACCGACCGACCTATCTACACAACGGCCGATCTACACACCGACCGATCTACTCACCGACCGATCTACACATCGACCGATCTACACAACGACCGATCTACACACCGACCGACCGATCTACACACCGACCGATCTACACACCGACCTATCTACACAACGACCTACGGAAACACCGACCGATCTACACAACGACCTACGGAAACACCGACCGATCTACACACCGACCGATCTACACACCGACCGATCTACACACCGACCGATCTACACACCGACCGATCTACACAACGACCTACGGAAACACCGACCGATCTACACACCGACCGATCTACACAACGACCGATCTACACAACGACCTACGGAAACACCGACCGATCTACACACCGACCTACGGAACCATCGACCGATCTACACACCGACCGATCTACACACCGACCGATCTACACAACGACCGATCTACACACCGACCGATCTACACACCGACCGATCTACACACCGACCGATCTACACACCGACCGATCTACACACCGACCGATCTACACACCGACCGATCTACACACCGACCTATCTACACAACGACCTACGGGAACACCGACCGATCTACACACCGACCGATCTACACATCGACCGATCTACACATCGACCGATCTACACATCGACCGATCTACTCACCGACCGATCTACACACCGACCGATCTACACATCGACCGATCTACACATCGACCGATCTACACACCGACCGACCGATCTACACACCGACCGACCTATCTACACAACGGCCGATCTACACACCGACCGATCTACTCACCGACCGATCTACACATCGACCGATCTACACAACGACCGATCTACACACCGACCGACCGATCTACACACCGACCGATCTACACACCGACCTATCTACACAACGACCTACGGAAACACCGACCGATCTACACAACGACCTACGGAAACACCGACCGATCTACACACCGACCGATCTACACACCGACCGATCTACACACCGACCGATCTACACACCGACCGATCTACACAACGACCTACGGAAACACCGACCGACCTACTCACCGACCGATCTACACACCGACCGATCTACTCACAGACCGATCTACACACCGACCGATCTACACAACGACCTACGGAAACACCGACCGATCTATTCACCAACCGATCTACACACCGACCGATCTACACACCGACCGATCTACACAACGGCCGATCTACTCACCAACCGATCTACGCACCGACCTACGGAAACACCGACCGATCTACACACCGACCGATCTACACAACGACCGATCTACACAACGACCTACGGAAACACGGACCGATCTACACATCGACCGATCTACACAACGGCCGATCTACTCACCGACCGATCTACTCACAGACCGATCTACTCACAGACCGATCTACGCACCGACCGATCTATTCACCGACCGATCTACACACGACCGATCTACACAACGGCCGATCTACACACCGACCGATCTACTCACCCACCGATCTACTCACCGACCGATCTACTCACAGACCGATCTACACACCGACCGATCTACACAACGACCTACGGAAACACCGACCGATATATTCACCGACCGATCTACACACCGACCGATCTACTCACCGACCGATCTACTCACCGACCGATCTACAAAACGACCGATCTACACACCGACCGATCTCCACAACGACCTACGGAAACACCGACCGATCTATTCACCGACCGATCTACACAACGACCGATCTACACACCGACCGATCTACACAATGACCGATCTACACAACGACCTACGGAAACACCGACCGATCTACACACCGACCGATCTACACAACGACCGATCTACACAACGACCTACGGAAACACCGACCGATCTACACACCGACCGATCTACACACCGACCGATCTACCCACCGACCGATCTACACACCGACCGATCTACACACCGACCGATCTACACACCGACCGATCTACACACCGACCTATCTACACAACGACCTACGGGAACACCGACCGATCTACACACCGACCGATCTACACATCGACCGATCTACACATCGACCGATCTACACATCGACCGATCTACTCACCGACCGATCTACACACCGACCGATCTACACATCGACCGATCAACACATCGACCGATCTACACAACGACCTACGGAAACACCGACCGATCTACACAACGACCTACGGAAACACCGACCGATCTACTCGCCGACCGATCTACACACCGACCGATCTACAAATCGACCGATCTATACACCGACCGATCTACACACCGACCGATCTACACAACGACCTACGGAAACACGGACCGATCTACACATCGACCGATCTACACAACGGCCGATCTACTCACCGAGCGATCTACTCATCGACCGATCTACTCACCGACCGATCTACTCACCGACCGATCTACACAACGACCTACCGAAACACCGACCGATCTACACAACGGCCGATCTACACACCGACCGATCTACTCACCGACCGATCTACTCACCCACCGATCTGCACAACGACCTACGGAAACACCGACCGATCTATTCACCGACCGATCTACACACCGACCGATCTACACACCGACCGATCTACACAACGACCGATCTACACACCAACCGATCTACACAACGACCTACGGAAACACCGACCGATCTACACACCGACCAATCTACACACCGACCGATCTACGCACCGACCTATCTACACAACGACCTACGGAAACACCGACCGATCTACACACCGACCGATCTACACAACGACCGATCTACACAACGACCTACGGAAACACCGACCGATCTACACACCGACCTACGGAACCATCGACCGATCTACACACCGACCGATCTACACAACGACCGATCTACACACCGACCGATCTACACACCGACCGATCTACACACCGACCGATCTACACACCGACCGATCTACACACCGACCGATCTACACACCGACCTATCTACACAACGACCTACGGGAACACCGACCGATCTACACACCGACCGATCTACACATCGACCGATCTACACATCGACCGATCTACACATCGACCGATCTACTCACCGACCGATCTACACACCGACCGATCTACACATCGACCGATCTACACATCGACCGATCTACACACCGACCGACCGATCTACACACCGACCGACCTATCTACACAACGGCCGATCTACACACCGACCGATCTACTCACCGACCGATCTACACATCGACCGATCTACACAACGACCGATCTACACACCGACCGACCGATCTACACACCGACCGATCTACACAACGACCTACGGAAACACCGACCGATCTACACAACGACCTACGGAAACACCGACCGATCTACACACCGACCGATCTACACACCGACCGATCTACACACCGACTGATCTACACAACGACCTACGGAAACACCGACCGACCTACTCACCGACCGATCTACACACCGACCGATCTACTCACAGACCGATCTACACACCGACCGATCTACACAACGACCTACGGAAACACCGACCGATCTATTCACCAACCGATCTACACACCGACCGATCTACACACCGACCGATCTACACAACGGCCGATCTACTCACCAACCGATCTACGCACCGACCTACGGAAACACCGACCGATCTACACACCGACCGATCTACACAACGACCGATCTACACAACGACCTACGGAAACACCGACCGATCTACACATCGACCGATCTACACAACGGCCGATCTACTCACCGACCGATCTACTCACAGACCGATCTACGCACCGACCGATCTACTCACCGACCGATCTACACACGACCGATCTACACAACGGCCGATCTACACACCGACCGATCTACTCACCCACCGATCTACACACCGACCGATCTACTCACAGACCGATCTACACACCGACCGATCTACACAACGACCTACGGAAACACCGACCGATATATTCACCGACCGATCTACACACCGACAGATCTACTCACCGACCGATCTACTCACCGACCGATCTACAAAACGACCGATCTACACACCGACCGATCTACACAACGACCTACGGAAACACCGACCGATCTATTCACCGACCGATCTACACACCGACCGATCTACACAATGACCGATCTACACAACGACCTACGGAAACACCGACCGATCTACACACCGTCCGATCTACACAACGACCGATCTACACAACGACCTACGGAAACACCGACCGATCGACACACCGACCGATCTACACACCGACCGATCTACCCACCGACCGATCTACACAACGACCTACGGAAACACCGACCGATCTACTCACAGACCGATCTACACACCGACCGATCTACGCACCGACCTATCTACACAACGACCTACGGAAACACCGACCGATCTACACACCGACCGATCTACACAACGACCGATCTACACAACGACCTACGGAAACACCGACCGATCTACACACCGACCTACGGAAACATCGAATAATCTACACACCGACCGATCTACACACCGACCGATCTACACACCGACCGATCTACACACCGACCGATCTACACACCGACCGATCTACACACCGACCGATCTACACACCGACCGATCTACACACCGACCTATCTACACAACGACCTACGGAAACACCGACCGATCTACACACCGACCGATCTACACACCGACCGATCTACACACCGACCGATCTACACATCGACCGATCTACACATCGGCCGATCTACACAACGACCTACGGAAACACCGACCGATCTACACAACGACATTTGGAAACACCGACAGATCTACTCGCCGACCGATCTACACACCGACCGATCTACACATCGACCGATCTACACATCGACCGATCTACACAACGACCTACGGAAACACCGAACGATCTACAAAACGACCTACGGAAACACCGACCGAACTACACACCGACCGATCTACACACCGACCGATCTACACACCGACCGATCTACAGAACGACCTACGGAAACACGGACCGATCTACACATCGACCGATCTACACAACGGCCGATCTACTCACCGACCGATCTACACAACGACCTACGGAAACACGGACCGATCTACACACCGACCGACCTATCTACACACCGACCGAACTACACACCGACCTATCTACACAACGACCTACGGAAACACCGACCGATCTACACAACGACCTACGGAAACACCGACCGATCTACACAACGACATACGGAAACACCGACCGATCTACACATCGACCGATCTACACACCGACCGATCTACACAACGACCTACGGAAACACCGACCGATCTACACACCGACCAACGGAAACACCGACCGATCTACACACCGACCGATCTACACACCGACCGATCTACACACCGACCGATCTACACACCGACCGATCTACACACCGACCTATCTACACAACGACCTACGGAAACACCGACCGATCTACACATCGACCGATCTACACACCGATCGATCTACACACCGACCGATCTACACACCGAATGATCTACACACCGACCTATCTACACAACGACCTACGGAAACACCGACCGATCTACACACCGACCGATCTGCACACCAACCGATCTACACACCGACCGATCTACACACCGACCGATCTACACAACGACCGATCTACACAACGACCTACGGAAACACGGACTGATCTACACATCGACCGATCTACACAACGGCCGATCTACTCACCGACCGATCTACTCACAGACCGATCTACGCACCGACCTACGGAAACACCGACCGATCTACACACCGACCGATCTACACAACGACCGATCTACACAACGACCTACGGAAACACCGACCGATCTACACACCGACCGATCTGCACACCAACCGATCTACACACCGACCGATCTACACATCGACCGATCTACACATCGACCGATCTACACAACGACCTACGGAAACACTGACCGATCTACACAACGACCTACGGAAACACCGACCGATCTACTCGCCGACCGATCTACACACCGACCGATCTACACATCGACCGATCTATACACCGACCGATCTACACACCGACCGATCTACACATCGACCGATCTACACAACGACCGATCTACACACCGACCGATCTACACACATACCGATCTACACACCGACCGATCTACACACCGACCGATCTACACATCGACCGATCTACACATCGACCGATCTACACAACGACCTACGGAAACACCGACCGATCTACACAACGACTTACGGAAACACCGACCGATCTACACACCGACCGATCTACACACCGACCGATCTACACACCGACCGATCTACACAACGGCCGATCTACTCACCAACCGATCTACACAACGACCTACGGAAACACCGACCGATCTACACACCGACCGATCTACACAACGACCGATCTACACAACGACCTACGGAAACACGGACTGATCTACACATCGACCGATCTACACAACGGCCGATCTACTCACCGAGCGATCTACTCATCGACCGATCTACTCACCGACCGATCTACTCACCGACCGATCTACACAACGACCTACCGAAACACCGACCGATCTACACAACGGCCGATCTACACACCGACCGATCTACTCACCGACCGATCTACTCACCCACCGATCTGCACACCGACCGATCTACTCACAGACCGATCTACACACCGACCGATCTACACAACGACCTACGGAAACACCGACCGATCTATTCACCGACCGATCTACACACCGACCAATCTACTCACCGACCGATCTACACAACGACCGATCTACACACCGACCGATCTACACAACGACCTACGGAAACACCGACCGATCTATTCACCGACCGATCTACTCACCGACCGATCTATTCACCGACCGATCTACACAACGACCGATCTACACACCGACCAATCTACACAACGACCGATCTACACAACGACCTACGGAAACACCGACCGATCTACACACCGACCGATCTACACAACGACCGATCTACACAACGACCTACGGAAACACCGACCGATCTACACACCGACCGATCTACACACCGACCGATCTACCCACCGACCGATCTACACAACGATCTACGGAAACACCGACCGATCTACTCACAGACCGATCTACACACCGACCGATCTACGCACCGACCTATCTACACAACGACCTACGGAAACACCGACCGATCTACACACCGACCGATCTACACACCGACCGATCTACACACCGACCGATCTACACACCGACCGATCTACACACCGACCGATCTACACACCGACCGATCTACACACCGACCGATCTACACACCGACCTATCTACACAACGACCTACGGGAACACCGACCGATCTACACACCGACCGATCTACACATCGACCGATCTACACATCGACCGATCTACACATCGACCGATCTACTCACCGACCGATCTACACACCGACCGATCTACACATCGACCGATCTACACATCGACCGATCTACACACCGACCGATCGATCTACACACCGACCGACCTATCTACACAACGGCCGATCTACACACCGACCGTTCTACTCACCGACCGATCTACACATCGACCGATCTACACAACGACCGATCTACACACCGACCGACCGATCTACACACCGACCGATCTACACACCGACCTATCTACACAACGACCTACGGAAACACCGACCGATCTACACAACGACCTACGGAAACACCGACCGATCTACACACCGACCGATCTACACACCGACCGATCTACACACCGACCGATCTACACAACGACCTACGGAAACACCGACCGACCTACTCACCGACCGATCTACACACTGACCGATCTACTCACAGACCGATCTACACACCGACCGATCTACACAACGACCTACGGAAACACCGACCGATCTATTCACCGACCGATCTACACACCGACCGATCTACACACCGACCGATCTACACAACGGCCGATCTACTAACCAACCGATCTACGCACCGACCTACGGAAACACCGACCGATCTACACACCGACCGATCTACACAACGACCGATCTACACAACGACCTACGGAAACACGGACCGATCTACACATCGACCGATCTACACAACGGCCGATCTACTCACCGACCGATCTACTCACAGACCGATCTACGCACCGACCGATCTACTCACCGACCGATCTACACACGACCGATCTACACAACGGCCGATCTACACACCGACCGATCTACTCACCGACCGATCTACTCACCCACCGATCTACACACCGACCGATCTACTCACAGACCGATCTACACACCGACCGATCTACACAACGACCTACGGAAACACCGACCGATATATTCACCGACCGATCTACACACCGACCGATCTACTCACCGACCGATCTACTCACCGACCGATCTACACAACGACCGATCTACACACCGACCGATCTACACAACGACCTACGGAAACACCGACCGATCTACACACCGACCGATCTACACAACGACCGATCTACACAACGACCTACGGAAACACCGACCGATCTACACACCGACCGATCTACACACCGACCGATCTACCCACCGACCGATCTACACAACGACCTACGGAAACACCGACCGATCTACTCACAGACCGATCTACACACCGACCGATCTACGCACCGACCTATCTACACAACGACCTACGGAAACACCGACCGATCTACACACCGACCGATCTACACAACGACCGATCTACACAACGACCTACGGAAACACTGACCGATCTACACACCGACCTACGGAAACATCGAATAATCTACACACCGACCGATCTACACACCGACCGCTCTACACACCGACCGATCTACACACCGACCGATCTACACACCGACCTATCTACACAACGACCTACGGAAACACCGACCGATCTACACACCGACCGATCTACACACCGACCGATCTACACACCGACCGATCTACACATCGACCGATCTACACATCGACCGATCTACACAACGACCTACGGAAACACCGACCGATCTACACAACGACCTTCGGAAACACCGACAGATCTACTCGCCGACCCATCTACACACCGACCGATCTACACATCGAACGATCTACACATCGACCGATCTACACAACGACCTACGGAAACACCGAACGATCTACAAAACGACCTACGGAAACACCGACCGATCTACACACCGACCGATCTACACACCGACCGATCTACACAACGACCTACGGAAACACGGACCGATCTACACATCGACCGATCTACACAACGGCCGATCTACTCACCGACCGATCTACACAACGACCTACGGAAACACGGACCGATCTACACACCGACCGACCTATCTACACACCGACCGAACTACACACCGACCTATCTACACAACGACCTACGGAAACACCGACCGATTTACACAACGACCTACGGAAACACCGACCGATCTACACAACGACATACGGAAACACCGACCGATCTACACATCGACCGATCTACACACCGACCGATCTACACAACGACCTACGGAAACACCGACCGATCTACACACCGACCTACGGAAACACCGACCGATCTACACACCGACCGATCTACACACCGACCGATCTACACACCGACCGATCTACACACCGACCGATCTACACACCGACCTATCTACACAACGACCTACGGAAACACCGACCGATCTACACATCGACCGATCTACACACCGATCGATCTACACACCGACCGATCTACACACCGAATGATCTACACACCGACCGATCTACACACCGACCGATCTACACACCGACCTATCTACACAACGACCTACGGAAACACCGACCGATCTACACAACGACCTACGGAAACACCGACCGATCTACTCGCCGACCGATCTACACACCGACCGATCTACACATCGACCAATCTATACACCGACCGATCTACACACCGACCGATCTACACATCGACCGATCTACACAACGACCGATCTAAACACCGACCGATCTACACAACGACCTACGGAAACACCGACCGATCTACACACCGACCAATCTACACAACGACCGATCTACACAACGACCTACGGAAACACCGACCGATCTACACACCGACCGATCTACACACCGACCGATCTACACACCGACCGATCTACACAACGATCTACGGAATCACCGACCGATCTACTCACAGACCGATCTACACACCGACCGATCTACGCACCGACCTATCTACACAACGACCTACGGAAACACCGACCGATCTACACACCGACCGATCTACACAACGACCGATCTACACAACGACCTACGGAAACACCGACCGATCTACACACCGACCTACGGAACCATCGACCGATCTACACACCGACCGATCTACACACCGACCGATCTACACAACGACCGATCTACACACCGACCGATCTACACACCGACCGATCTACACACCGACCGATCTACACACCGACCGATCTACACACCGACCGATCTACACACCGACCTATCTACACAACGACCTACGGGAACACCGACCGATCTACACACCGACCGATCTACACATCGACCGATCTACACATCGACCGATCTACACATCGACCGATCTACTCACCGACCGATCTACACACCGACCGATCTACACATCGACCGATCTACACATCGACCGATCTACACACCGACCGACCGATCTACACACCGACCGACATATCTACACAACGGCCGATCTACACACCGACCGATCTACTCACCGACCGATCTACACATCGACCGATCTACACAACGACCGATCTACACACCGACCGACCGATCTACACACCGACCGATCTACACACCGACCTATCTACACAACGACCTACGGAAACACCGACCGATCTACACAACGACCTACGGAAACACCGACCGATCTACACACCGACCGATCTACACACCGACCGATCTACACACCGACCGATCTACACACCGACCGATCTACACAACGACCTACGGAAACACCGACCGACCTACTCACCGACCGATCTACACACCGACCGATCTACTCACAGACCGATCTACACACCGACCGATCTACACAACGGCCGATCTACTCACCAACCGATCTACGCACCGACCTACGGAAACACCGACCGATCTACACACCGACCGATCTACACAACGACCGATCTACACAACGACCTACGGAAACACGGACCGATCTACACATCGACCGATCTACACAACGGCCGATCTACTCACCGACCGATCTACTCACAGACCGATCTACTCACAGACCGATCTACGCACCGACCGATCTATTCACCGACCGATCTACACACGACCGATCTACACAACGGCCGATCTACACACCGACCGATCTACTCACCCACCGATCTACTCACCGACCGATCTACTCACAGACCGATCTACACACCGACCGATCTACACAACGACCTACGGAAACACCGACCGATATATTCACCGACCGATCTACACACCGACCGATCTACTCACCGACCGATCTACTCACCGACCGATCTACAAAACGACCGATCTACACACCGACCGATCTACACAACGACCTACGGAAACACCGACCGATCTATTCACCGACCGATCTACACAACGACCGATCTACACACCGACCGATCTACACAATGACCGATCTACACAACGACCTACGGAAACACCGACCGATCTACACACCGACCGATCTACACAACGACCGATCTACACAACGACCTACGGAAACACCGACCGATCTACACACCGACCGATCTACACACCGACCGATCTACCCACCGACCGATCTACACACCGACCGATCTACACACTGACCGATCTACACACCGACCGATCTACACACCGACCTATCTACACAACGACCTACGGGAACACCGACCGATCTACACACCGACCGATCTACACATCGACCGATCTACACATCGACCGATCTACACATCGACCGATCTACTCACCGACCGATCTACACACCGACCGATCTACACATCGACCGATCAACACATCGACCGATCTACACAACGACCTACGGAAACACCGACCGATCTACACAACGACCTACGGAAACACCGACCGATCTACTCGCCGACCGATCTACACACCGACCGATCTACACATCGACCGATCTATACACCGACCGATCTACACACCGACCGATCTACACATCGACCGATCTACACAACGACCGATCTACACATCGACCGATCTACACACATACCGATCTACACACCGACCGATCTACACACCGACCGATCTACACACCGACCGATCTACACATCGACCGATCTACACAACGACCTACGGAAACACCGACCGATCTACACAACGACCTACGGAAACACCGACCGATCTACACACCGACCGATCTACACACCGACCGATCTACACACCGACCGATCTACACAACGGCCGATCTACTTACCAACCGATCTACACAACGACCTACGGAAACACCGACCGATCTACACACCGACCGATCTACACAACGACCGATCTACACAACGACCTACGGAAACACGGACCGATCTACACATCGACCGATCTACACAACGGCCGATCTACTCACCGACCGATCTACTCACAGACCGATCTACGCACCGACCTACCGAAACACCGACCGATCTACACAACGGCCGATCTACACACCGACCGATCTACTCACCGACCGATCTACTCACCCACCGATCTGCACAACGACCTACGGAAACACCGACCGATCTATTCACCGACCGATCTACACACCGACCGATCTACTCACCGACCGATCTACACAACGACCGATCTACACACCAACCGATCTACACAACGACCTACGGAAACACCGACCGATCTACACACCGACCAATCTACACAACGACCGATCTACACAACGACCTACGGAAACACCGACCGATCTACACACCGACCGATCTACACACCGACCGATCTACCCACCGACCGATCTACACAACGATCTACGGAAACACCGACCGATCTACTCACAGACCGATCTACACACCGACCGATCTACGCAACGACCTATCTACACAACGACCTACGGAAACACCGACCGATCTACACACCGACCGATCTACACAACGACCGATCTACACAACGACCTACGGAAACACCGACCGATCTACACACCGACCTACGGAACCATCGACCGATCTACACACCGACCGATCTACACACCGACCGATCTACACAACGACCGATCTACACACCGACCGATCTACACACCGACCGATCTACACACCGACCGATCTACACACCGACCGATCTACACACCGACCGATCTACACACCGACCTATCTACACAACGACCTACGGGAACACCGACCGATCTACACACCGACCGATCTACACATCGACCGATCTACACATCGACCGATCTACACATCGACCGATCTACTCACCGACCGATCTACACACCGACCGATCTACACATCGACCGATCTACACATCGACCGATCTACACACCGACCGACCGATCTACACACCGACCGACCTATCTACACAACGGCCGATCTACACACCGACCGATCTACTCACCGACCGATCTACACATCGACCGATCTACACAACGACCGATCTACACACCGACCGACCGATCTACACACCGACCGATCTACACACCGACCTATCTACACAACGACCTACGGAAACACCGACCGATCTACACAACGACCTACGGAAACACCGACCGATCTACACACCGACCGATCTACACACCGACCGATCTACACACCGACTGATCTACACAACGACCTACGGAAACACCGACCGACCTACTCACCGACCGATCTACACACTGACCGATCTACTCACAGACCGATCTACACACCGACCGATCTACACAACGACCTACGGAAACACCGACCGATCTATTCACCAACCGATCTACACACCGACCGATCTACACACCGACCGATCTACACAACGGCCGATCTACTCACCAACCGATCTACGCACCGACCTACGGAAACACCGACCGATCTACACACCGACCGATCTACACAACGACCGATCTACACAACGACCTACGGAAACACGGACCGATCTACACATCGACCGATCTACACAACGGCCGATCTACTCACCGACCGATCTACTCACAGACCGATCTACGCACCGACCGATCTACTCACCGACCGATCTACACACGACCGATCTACACAACGGCCGATCTACACACCGACCGATCTACTCACCCACCGATCTACACACCGACCGATCTACTCACAGACCGATCTACACACCGACCGATCTACACAACGACCTACGGAAACACCGACCGATATATTCACCGACCGATCTACACACCGACAGATCTACTCACCGACCGATCTACTCACCGACCGATCTACAAAACGACCGATCTACACACCGACCGATCTACACAACGACCTACGGAAACATCGACCGATCTATTCACCGACCGATCTACACACCGACCGATCTACACAATGACCGATCTACACAACGACCTACGGAAACACCGACCGATCTACACACCGACCGATCTACACAACGACCGATCTACACAACGACCTACGGAAACACCGACCGATCTACACACCGACCGATCTACACACCGACCGATCTACCCACCGACCGATCTACACAACGACCTACGGAAACACCGACCGATCTACTCACAGACCGATCTACACACCGACCGATCTACGCACCGACCTATCTACACAACGACCTACGGAAACACCGACCGATCTACACACCGACCGATCTACACAACGACCGATCTACACAACGACCTACGGAAACACCGACCGATCTACACACCGACCTACGGAAACATCGAATAATCTACACACCGACCGATCTACACCCCGACCGATCTACACACCGACCGATCTACACACCGACCGATCTACACACCGACCGATCTACACACCGACCGATCTACACACCGACCGATCTACACACCGACCTATCTACCCAACGACCTACGGAAACACCGACCGATCTACACACCGACCGATCTACACACCGACCGATCTACACACCGACCGATCTACACATCGACCGATCTACACATCGGCCGATCTACACAACGACCTACGGAAACACCGACCGATCTACACAACGACATTCGGAAACACCGACAGATCTACTCGCCGACCGATCTACACACCGACCGATCTACACATCGACCGATCTACACATCGACCGATCTACACAACGACCTACGGAAACACCGAACGATCTACAAAACGACCTACGGAAACACCGACCGAACTACACACCGACCGATCTACACACCGACCGATCTACACACCGACCGATCTACAGAACGACCTACGGAAACACGGACCGATCTACACATCGACCGATCTACACAACGGCCGATCTACTCACCGACCGATCTACACAACGACCTACGGAAACACGGACCGATCTACACACCGACCGACCTATCTACACACCGACCGAACTACACACCGACCTATCTACACAACGACCTACGGAAACACCGACCGATCTACACAACGACCTACGGAAACACCGACCGATCTACACAACGACATACGGAAACACCGACCGATCTACACATCGACCGATCTACACACCGACCGATCTACACAACGACCTACGGAAACACCGACCGATCTACACACCGACCAACGGAAACACCGACCGATCTACACACCGACCGATCTACACACCGACCGATCTACACACCGACCGATCTACACACCGACCGATCTACACACCGACCTATCTACACAACGACCTACGGAAACACCGACCGATCTACACATCGACCGATCTACACACCGATCGATCTACACACCGACCGATCTACACACCGACCTATCTACACAACGACCTACGGAAACACCGACCGATCTACACACCGACCGATCTGCACACCAACCGATCTACACACCGACCGATCTACACACCGACCGATCTACACAACGACCGATCTACACAACGACCTACGGAAACACGGACTGATCTACACATCGACCGATCTACACAACGGCCGATCTACTCACCGACCGATCTACTCACAGACCGATCTACGCACCGACCTACGGAAACACCGACCGATCTACACACCGACCTATCTACACAACGACCTACGGAAACACCGACCGATCTACACACCGACCGATCTGCACACCAACCGATCTACACACCGACCGATCTACACATCGACCGATCTACACATCGACCGATCTACACAACGACCTACGGAAACACCGACCGATCTACACAACGACCTACGGAAACACCGACCGATCTACTCGCCGACCGATCTACACACCGACCGATCTACACATCGACCGATCTATACACCGACCGATCTACACACCGACCGATCTACACATCGACCGATCTACACAACGACCGATCTACACACCGACCGATCTACACACATACCGATCTACACACCGACCGATCTACACACCGACCGATCTACACATCGACCGATCTACACATCGACCGATCTACACAACGACCTACGGAAACACCGACCGATCTACACAACGACCTACGGAAACACCGACCGATCTACACACCGACCGATCTACACACCGACCGATCTACACACCGACCGATCTACACAACGGCCGATCTACTCACCAACCGATCTACACAACGACCTACGGAAACACCGACCGATCTACACACCGACCGATCTACACAACGACCGATCTACACAACGACCTACGGAAACACGGACTGATCTACACATCGACCGATCTACACAACGGCCGATCTACTCACCGAGCGATCTACTCATCGACCGATCTACTCACCGACCGATCTACTCACCGACCGATCTACACAACGACCTACCGAAACACCGACCGATCTACACAACGGCCGATCTACACACCGACCGATCTACTCACCGACCGATCTACTCACCCACCGATCTGCACACCGACCGATCTACTCACAGACCGATCTACACACCGACCGATCTACACAACGACCTACGGAAACACCGACCGATCTATTCACCGACCGATCTACACACCGACCAATCTACTCACCGACCGATCTACACAACGACCGATCTACACACCGACCGATCTACACAACGACCTACGGAAACACCGACCGATCTATTCACCGACCGATCTACTCACCGACCGATCTATTCACCGACCGATCTACACAACGACCGATCTACACACCGACCAATCTACACAACGACCGATCTACACAACGACCTACGGAAACACCGACCGATCTACACACCGACCGATCTACACAACGACCGATCTACACAACGACCTACGGAAACACCGACCGATCTACACACCGACCGATCTACACACCGACCGATCTACTCACCGACCGATCTACACAACGATCTACGGAAACACCGACCAATCTACTCACAGACCGATCTACACACCGACCGATCTACGCACCGACCTATCTGCACAACGACCTACGGAAACACCGACCGATCTACACACCGACCGATCTACACACCGACCGATCTACACACCGACCGATCTACACACCGACCGATCTACACACCGACCGATCTACACACCGACCGATCTACACACCGACCGATCTACACACCGACCTATCTACACAACGACCTACGGGAACACCGACCGATCTACACACCGACCGATCTACACATCGACCGATCTACACATCGACCGATCTACACATCGACCGATCTACTCACCGACCGATCTACACACCGACCGATCTACACATCGACCGATCTACACATCGACCGATCTACACACCGACCGACCGATCTACACACCGACCGACCTATCTACACAACGGCCGATCTACACACCGACCGATCTACTCACCGACCGATCTACACAACGACCTACGGAAACACCGACCGATCTACACACCGACCGATCTACACAACGACCGATCTACACAACGACCTACGAAAACACCGACCGATCTACACACCGACCGATCTACACACCGACCGATCTACCCACCGACCGATCTACACAACGATCTACGGAAACACCGACCGATCTACTCACAGACCGATCTACACACCGACCGATCTACGCACCGACCTATCTGCACAACGACCTACGGAAACACCGACCGATCTACACACCGACCGATCTACACACCGACCGATCTACACACCGACCGATCTACACACCGACCGATCTACACACCGACCGATCTACACACCGACCGATCTACACACCGACCGATCTACACACCGACCTATCTACACAACGACCTACGGGAACACCGACCGATCTACACACCGACCGATCTACACATCGACCGATCTACACATCGACCGATCTACACATCGACCGATCTACTCACCGACCGATCTACACACCGACCGATCTACACATCGACCGATCTACACATCGACCGATCTACACACCGACCGACTGATCTACACACCGACCGACCTATCTACACAACGGCCGATCTACACACCGACCGATCTACTCACCGACCGATCTACACATCGACCGATCTACACAACGACCGATCTACACACCGACCGACCGATCTACACACCGACCGATCTACACACCGACCTATCTACACAACGACCTACGGAAACACCGACCGATCTACACAACGACCTACGGAAACACCGACCGATCTACACACCGACCGATCTACACACCGACCGATCTACACACCGACCGATCTACACAACGACCTACGGAAACACCGACCGACCTACTCACCGACCGATCTACACACCGACCGATCTACTCACAGACCGATCTACACACCGACCGATCTACACAACGACCTACGGAAACACCGACCGATCTATTCACCGACCGATCTACACACCGACCGATCTACACAACGACCGATCTACACAACGACCTACGGAAACACGGACCGATCTACACATCGACCGATCTACACAACGGCCGATCTACTCACCGACCGATCTACTCACAGACCGATCTACGCACCGACCGATCTACTCACCGACCGATCTACACACGACCGATCTACACAACGGCCGATCTACACACCGACCGATCTACTCACCGACCGATCTACTCACCCACCGATCTACACACCGACCGATCTACTCACAGACCGATCTACACACCGACCGATCTACACAACGACCTACGGAAACACCGACCGATATATTCACCGACCGATCTACTCACCGACCGATCTACTCACCGACCGATCTACACAACGACCGATCTACACACCGACCGATCTACACAACGACCTACGGAAACACCGACCGATCTACACACCGACCGATCTACACAACGACCGATCTACACAACGACCTACGGAAACACCGACCGATCTACACACCGACCGATCTACACACCGACCGATCTACCCACCGACCGATCTACACAACGACCTACGGAAACACCGACCGATCTACTCACAGACCGATCTACACACCGACCGATTTACGCACCGACCTATCTACACAACGACCTACGGAAACACCGACCGATCTACACACCGACCGATCTACACAACGACCGATCTACACAACGACCTACGGAAACACCGACCGATCTAAACACCGACCTACGGAAACATCGAATAATCTACACACCGACCGATCTACACACCGACCGCTCTACACACCGACCGATCTACACACCGACCGATCTACACACCGACCTATCTACACAACGACCTACGGAAACACCGACCGATCTACACACCGACCGATCTACACACCGACCGATCTACACACCGACCGATCTACACATCGACCGATCTACACATCGACCGATCTACACACCGACCTACGGAAACACCGACCGATCTACACAACGACCTTCGGAAACACCGACAGATCTACTCGCCGACCGATCTACACACCGACCGATCTACACATCGACCGATCTACACATCGACCGATCTACACAACGACCTACGGAAACACCGAACGATCTACAAAACGACCTACGGAAACACCGACCGATCTACACACCGACCGATCTACACACCGACCGATCTACACAACGACCTACGGAAACACGGACCGATCTACACATCGACCGATCTACACAACGGCCGATCTACTCACCGACCGATCTACACAACGACCTACGGAAACACGGACCGATCTACACACCGACCGACCTATCTACACACCGACCGAACTACACACCGACCTATCTACACAACGACCTACGGAAACACCGACCGATCTACACAACGACCTACGGAAACACCGACCGATCTACACAACGACATACGGAAACACCGACCGATCTACACATCGACCGATCTACACACCGACCGATCTACACAACAACCTACGGAAACACCGACCGATCTACACACCGACCTACGGAAACACCGACCGATCTACACACCGACCGATCTACACACCGACCGATCTACACACCGACCGATCTACACACCGACCGATCTACACACCGACCTATCTACACAACGACCTACGGAAACACCGACCGATCTACACATCGACCGATCTACACACCGATCGATCTACACACCGACCGATCTACACACCGAATGATCTACACACCGACCGATCTACACACCGACCGATCTACACACCGACCTATCTACACAACGACCTACGGAAACACCGACCGATCTACACAACGACCTACGGAAACACCGACCGATCTACTCGCCGACCGATCTACACACCGACCGATCTACACATCGACCAATCTATACACCGACCGATCTACACACCGACCGATCTACACATCGACCGATCTACACAACGACCGATCTAAACACCGACCGATCTACACACATACCGATCTACACACCGACCGATCTACACACCGACCGATCTACACATCGACCGATCTACACATCGACCGATCTACACAACGACCTACGGAAACACCGACCGATCTACACAACGACCTACGGAAACACCGACCGATCTACACACCGACCGATCTACACACCGAGCGATCTACACACCGACCGATCTACACAACGGCCGATCTACTCACCAACCGATCTACACAACGACCTACGGAAACACCGACCGATCTACACAACGACATACGGAAACACCGACCGATCTACACATCGACCGATCTACACACCGACCGATCTACACAACGACCTACGGAAACACCCACCGATCTACACACCGACCTACGGAAACACCGACCGATCTACACACCGACCGATCTACACACCGACCGATCTACACACCGACCGATCTACACACCGACCGATCTACACACCGACCTATCTACACAACGACCTACGGAAACACCGACCGATCTACACATCGACCGATCTACACACCGATCGATCTACACACCGACCGATCTACACACCGACCGATCTACACACCGACCTATCTACACAACGACCTACGGAAACACCGACCGATCTACACACCGACCGATCTGCACACCAACCGATCTACACACCGACCGATCTACACATCGACCGATCTACACATCGACCGATCTACACAACGACCTACGGAAACACCGACCGATCTACACAACGACCTACGGAAACACCGACCGATCTACTCGCCGACCGATCTACACACCGACCGATCTACACATCGACCGATCTATACACCGACCGATCTACACACCGATCGATCTACACACCGACCGATCTACACACATACCGATCTATACACCGACCGATCTACACACCGACCGATCTACACATCGACCGATCTACACATCGACCGATCTACACAACGACCTATGGAAACACCGACCGATCTACACAACGACCTACGGAAACACCGACCGATCTACACACCGACCGATCTACTCACCGACCGATCTACAGACAGACCGATCTGCTCACCGACCGATCTACACGACGACCAATCTACACATCGACCGATCTACTCACCGACCGATCTACTCACAGACCGATCTACTCACCGACCGATCTACAAATCGACCGATCTACCCACCGACCGATCTACACAACGACCTACGGAAACACCGACCGATCTACTCACAGACCGATCTACACACCGACCGATCTACGCACCGACCTATCTACACAACGACCTACGGAAACACCGACCGATCTACACACCGACCGATCTACACAACGACCGATCTACACAACGACCTACGGAAACACCGACCGATCTACACACCGACCGATCTACACACCGATCGATCTACACACCGACCGATCTACACACCGACCGATCTACACACCGACCTATCTACACAACGACCTACGGAAACACCGACCGATCTACACATCGACCGATCTACACACCGATCGATCTACACACCGACCGATCTACACACCGAATGATCTACACACCGACCGATCTACACACCGACCGATCTACACACCGACCTATCTACACAACGACCTACGGAAACACCGACCGATCTACACAACGACCTACGGAAACACCGACCGATCTACTCGCCGACCGATCTACACACCGACCGATCTACACATCGACCAATCTATACACCGACCGATCTACACACCGACCGATCTACACATCGACCGATCTACACAACGACCGATCTAAACACCGACCGATCTACACACATACCGATCTACACACCAACCGATCTACACACCGACCGATCTACACATCGACCGATCTACACATCGACCGATCTACACAACGACCTACGGAAACACCGACCGATCTACACAACGACCTACGGAAACACCGACCGATCTACACACCGACCGATCTACACACCGACCGATCTACACACCGACCGATCTACACAACGGCCGATCTACTCACCAACCGATCTACACAACGACCTACGGAAACACCGACCGATCTACACAACGACATACGGAAACACCGACCGATCTACACATCGACCGATCTACACACCGACCGATCTACACAACGACCTACGGAAACACCGACCGATCTACACACCGACCTACGGAAACACCGACCGATCTACACACCGACCGATCTACACACCGACCGATCTACACACCGACCGATCTACACACCGACCGATCTACACACCGACCTATCTACACAACGACCTACGGAAACACCGACCGATCTACACATCGACCGATCTACACACCGATCGATCTACACACCGACCGATCTACACACCGACCGATCTACACACCGACCAATCTACACAACGACCTACGGAAACACCGACCGATCTACACACCGACCGATCTGCACACCAACCGATCTACACACCGACCGATCTACACATCGACCGATCTACACATCGACCGATCTACACAACGACCTACGGAAACACCGACCGATCTACACAACGACCTACGGAAACACCGACCGATCTACTCGCCGACCGATCTACACACCGACCGATCTACACATCGACCGATCTATACACCGACCGATCTACACACCGATCGATCTACACACCGACCGATCTACACACATACCGATCTATACACCGACCGATCTACACACCGACCGATCTACACATCGACCGATCTACACATCGACCGATCTACACAACGACCTATGGAAACACCGACCGATCTACACAACGACCTACGGAAACACCGACCGATCTACACACCGACCGATCTACTCACCGACCGATCTACAGACAGACCGATCTGCTCACCGACCGATCTACACGACGACCAATCTACACATCGACCGATCTACTCACCGACCGATCTACTCACAGACCGATCTACTCACCGACCGATCTACAAATCGACCGATCTACCCACCGACCGATCTACACAACGACCTACGGAAACACCGACCGATCTACTCACAGACCGATCTACACACCGACCGATCTACGCACCGACCTATCTACACAACGACCTACGGAAACACCGACCGATCTACACACCGACCGATCTACACAACGACCGATCTACACAACGACCTACGGAAACACCGACCGATCTACACACCGACCTACGGAAACATCGAATAATCTACACACCGACCGATCTACACACCGACCGCTCTACACACCGACCGATCTACACACCGACCGATCTACACACCGACCTATCTACACAACGACCTACGGAAACACCGACCGATCTACACACCGACCGATCTACACACCGACCGATCTACACACCGACCGATCTACACATCGACCGATCTACACATCGACCGATCTAAACAACGACCTACGGAAACACCGACCGATCTACACAACGACCTTCGGAAACACCGACAGATCTACTCGCCGACCGATCTACACACCGACCGATCTACACATCGACCGATCTACACATCGACCGATCTACACAACGACCTACGGAAACACCGAACGATCTACAAAACGACCTACGGAAACACCGACCGATCTACACACCGACCGATCTACACACCGACCGATCTACACAACGACCTACGGAAACACGGACCGATCTACACATCGACCGATCTACACAACGGCCGATCTACTCACCGACCGATCTACACAACGACCTACGGAAACACGGACCGATCTACACACCGACCGACCTATCTACACACCGACCGAACTACACACCGACTTATCTACACAACGACCTACGGAAACACCGACCGATCTACACAACGACCTACGGAAACACCGACCGATCTACACAACGACATACGGAAACACCGACCGATCTACACATCGACCGATCTACACACCGACCGATCTACACAACGACCTACGGAAACACCGACCGATCTACACACCGACCTACGGAAACACCGACCGATCTACACACCGACCGATCTACACACCGACCGATCTACACACCGACCGATCTACACACCGACCGATCTACACACCGACCTATCTACACAACGACCTACGGAAACACCGACCGATCTACACATCGACCGATCTACACACCGATCGATCTACACACCGACCGATCTACACACCGAATGATCTACACACCGACCGATCTACACACCGACCGATCTACACACCGACCTATCTACACAACGACCTACGGAAACACCGACCGATCTACACAACGACCTACGGAAACACCGACCGATCTACTCGCCGACCGATCTACACACCGACCGATCTACACATCGACCAATCTATACACCGACCGATCTACACACCGACCGATCTACACATCGACCGATCTACACAACGACCGATCTAAACACCGACCGATCTACACACATACCGATCTACACACCGACCGATCTACACACCGACCGATCTACACATCGACCGATCTACACATCGACCGATCTACACAACGACCTACGGAAACACCGACCGATCTACACAACGACCTACGGAAACACCGACCGATCTACACACCGACCGATCTACACACCGACCGATCTACACACCGACCGATCTACACAACGGCCGATCTACTCACCAACCGATCTACACAACGACCTACGGAAACACCGACCGATCTACACAACGACATACGGAAACACCGACCGATCTACACATCGACCGATCTACACACCGACCGATCTACACAACGACCTACGGAAACACCGACCGATCTACACACCGACCTACGGAAACACCGACCGATCTACACACCGACCGATCTACACACCGACCGATCTACACACCGACCGATCTACACACCGACCGATCTACACACCGACCTATCTACACAACGACCTACGGAAACACCGACCGATCTACACATCGACCGATCTACACACCGACCGATCTACACACCGACCGATCTACACACCGACCGATCTACACACCGACCTATCTACACAACGACCTACGGAAACACCGACCGATCTACACACCGACCGATCTGCACACCAACCGATCTACACACCGACCGATCTACACATCGACCGATCTACACATCGACCGATCTACACAACGACCTACGGAAACACCGACCGATCTACACAACGACCTACGGAAACACCGACCGATCTACTCGCCGACCGATCTACACACCGACCGATCTACACATCGACCGATCTATACACCGACCGATCTACACACCGATCGATCTACACACCGACCGATCTACACACATACCGATCTATACACCGACCGATCTACACACCGACCGATCTACACATCGACCGATCTACACATCGACTGATCTACACAACGACCTATGGAAACACCGACCGATCTACACAACGACCTACGGAAACACCGACCGATCTACACACCGACCGATCTACTCACCGACCGATCTACAGACAGACCGATCTGCTCACCGACCGATCTACACGACGACCAATCTACACATCGACCGATCTACTCACCGACCGATCTACTCACAGACCGATCTACTCACCGACCGATCTACAAATCGACCGATCTACTCACCGACCGATCTACTCACAGACCGATCTACTCACCGACCGATCTACTCACCGACCGATCTACAAATCGACCGATCTACACACCGACCGATTACACACCGACCGATCTACTCACCGACCGATCTACACACCGACCGATCTAAACACCGACAGATCAACACACAGACCGATCTACACACAGACCGATCTACTCACCGACCGATCTACATGTACTCACCGACCGATCTACACACCGACCGATCTACACACCGACCGATCTACACACCGACCGATCTACACACCGACCGATCTACACACCTACCGATCTACACACGTATTCTAACACATGTATTCTAATTATTATATTAAAATTTGTAACGTGTGCACGCTGCACGTTCAAAACAAACAACGAAGAACAAAGAAGAATCATTATCTTTTATAGCGCTGCTTGTTCCATCTTGGAGGAGCTCTTCAGTCCATCTTCATCAGCTGCACTGTTTTCCTTCCTGATTAAGAACAATAGAATTTAAATTGACCTGTCTGATCTACAAAACCCTCAGCACTAGCACACCTCCCTACCTTCAATCACTGTTAACTCATGATATCCTTCCTCAGGGATAATAAGATAAACCTGAAGAACAATCGTGAGAACTTGATTCTTCTCATTTCACTTCTGACACCATTTTAACTGTGTTGCAGCTTGTCAACTCGATTTGCACCAAATGAATTTATATTTGTAACAACTGAGGTTTAAGTGTATTATACTCTCATCAATGCAATAATGCATATAAAGTCATAATTGTGCAGAATATATAGCAGCTTGAGAGATTAGGTTGGCAATAACCATTTCAATTTATATATCAAACAAAAAAATCAATAGATACCTCATTAGCAACGTTCTCAATGTGCAAGTATGATTCTAATTAGAAACAATATCCAGATATTTTGCATCAGATACACCACACAATTCAGTGTTATCAATGTTAATCATAGGAATTATACTGTATTCTAGCAGCTCTACCTGCTTCATATTATTTTTAAATAATAACACAATTATTGGATTTCTATACATTCAAAGATATTTATACATGAAACCACGTCGTTGTCAATGGCTTAAGTTCATAATAATAGTAATAATAATAGCAATCCTTACCTTAGACCTCAGTCCCTCCACGTGCTGCGCGAATACAGGTCTTCCATCCTTCTCTGTCTTGAGCAGCTCCAGCAGCCTCCTCCCAGTCAGCCCTCCGTCCATGAAGAACCTTGCAACAGAAAGGAAACGATAATAGTAATAATAGAAATAATAATACTACTAATTATAATAATTATTATTGTTATTGTTATTATTATTATCATTATCATCATCAATCATTACCATTATCATTATTATTATTATTATTATTATTATTATTACTATTACTATTATTTTTTTATATTATTATTATTATTATTATTATTATTTTATTTTTTATTTTTTTATTATTAACACGCACATTTATTCACTTAAACAAACAATACAAACATAACACATCCATATTATTATTATTATTATTATTATTATTATTATTATTATTATTATTATTATTATTATTATTATTATTATTATTATTATTATTATCATGACAAGTTATATAATGCGGTGACCCAGCCAAACCATTACAAGGGTGCCTGTTGATACAGTGAAATGAGTTCATAATTTTTGTATAGTCCTGTCAGTCACTCCCAGCTAGAAATACAGAAGTTTCATCATAAATTAAAACTAGTTTCAGTTTGGAAGAACAGTTGATACCAATCATACCATCACTGACAGACCTAGGATGAATCTCAATGGGCATAAATTGGACCCTTCAGGAACGCCACTTTGCCGTGAGAAAAAGTAGGGCCTACGTCAGTAAGTCAGTCCAATTACTACTAAATTGAGCTTTCTGCTGCTCAGTATGGGACTACAGAGCTATGTGAATTCAATGAACTTACTACTAATAATAATAATCATGTCTTTTCGTTAAGGATCTCAAAACTGTCCTATTTCACCGTGGTTTGGCCGAGAGTGCTATGGTAGCCTACCTTGAAAAGAGACGCTATATAAAACAACATAAACAAATAAATAAATGAACGCATGATCTGCTCATGTTTTACTTACATCTGGAGGTTGACTTTGCGACGTAGTCACTTCATCTCCTGCTGGTTCGACCAGTCTTCTGACCTTGAGAAGAACGAGTACGGTATACGTCTACTTCTCATCCTGGAAACGTTGTTTCTGATGTTCACTGGTGTTAACCGGATGTTCCCCGATGTTCACTGGTGTTACCCGGATGTTCCTAAAAGTATAACAAGAACCTATAAATTCCGTAAACCTATTATAAAAGCTTTCCGTATGACACCGCAGGCACACCGTGCATCTCACACAGTAACTGGACCATCTTACACCAACCGTCTACCATTGAACTTACAAAGCATTCCGTCAGAAACAGCTGAAGAAATATTTTCGAGTAAGTGATAGAAACACCTTTTCAGATCTGCTAGATTGTCATGTTAAGGGCCTTCTGAGATTGTACAAGACTTTTAAGCGTGCAGTTGTGCAGAAAAGGTGCAGTTCTAAGTAGATTTGTGCAGCTGTAGAATACAGTAGAAGCACTTATGTGCAGTTACAAATTGCAAAGTGGGTGATTGTTATGTGATTGGGAGTAATTTACCATGGAGGATGGGAGGGGGAAAGAAGACCTTGTGCAGTAAAAGTAATTAAAGAGTCATCCGATTTTCAAGTGCAGATTTTACTATGCTTTTCTGGAAATGTAAATAAAATTTAGTTTGTTTATTTCTTGGGAAATTTGACAGAAAGAATAAAAAAAAGGGAACACGATCGCCAGAAAAAATCGACCGCACAAAGGGCATGGTCGGTGTCTACTGGGGTTGTGCACTAGCCTATGTGCAGTTCTATGAATTCCTCTTTAAAAAAGCGCTGCAAGACGCCTCGCAAATAGCCAGAAACGTAGTATGTGGCCCGCAGGATCGAGTCGTGGCCAAAAATTATTATCACAAAAGGAAACTATTCATCGAAAATATGTTATTATAAGCGTCAATATTACTAGTGCCGATAATAGAAGCAATAAATTTCTCAAGTAATTTAAATTATAGGCATTTTTATTAGAGAAATAATCGAACTTACTGGCGTTAGAAGACGAATTCTTTGATGCAAACGACGCCATCGACCCGAAGTTCTGTCTCAGATAAAGACGTTTCTATGGCAACTCGCAATATGACGTAGGTCTCCGTTTGTACGAAAACAATAGAATTGCATAATTATTAATTTCTCGCGTCTAAAAATGTAAGTAAGTACGTTTTTGTCAATATAATAATATATGGTATGGTATGCAAGACTGCAGGAACAGGCCTAAATCGGGTGTAGTTTAACTGTAGACTAGTTGCTTCCAATTAGACGTTTACTGTTGTGTGGAAAGTTAATGATTGATTGATTGATTGATTGATTGATTGATTGATTGATTGATTGATTGATTCTTCATGTAATTAATTATGGCGACCCTGTTAGCGGAACCTTACGTTCCTTTGGGCGTACCCCTTTGACATCAATGCATGTGAGCTTTCAACTACTGCTTGTGCTATACTCAGTATACTGTATGTATACATGTATACGGTGGTCAAATAGGCCTAAAGGATTGATTGATTGATTGATTGACAAGCGGCAGGCCATACCAGCACTGCTGCTAATTATACGCAAGTTTTAAAAAAACTATTATTTATGGCCGTGTTGGAGTCGGAGCCACCTCTGAGTGCTCTCTTTTCACTACAGAGGAGCTAATAAGTGTCTGATATCTGATGAAAAGCTTGTCCCTGTGAGTGTGACATAGCTCTTGTGCAGCGCTGAGAATTCTGGGGGATTTGCATTAACGTACATTACTAACTTCCAACAGGCAACAGTTACACACTGGCGAGGTGCAATGGGGTTTGTGATACCAGCTGCAATAACACAATCAGCAGAATATTAGGACAGCCCTGAATCAAGCGATTCTAACGATGCTTCCTGATGGTACTTTGGCAAATCATCTCTAATAATTATTTATTCTGTGGTCTAATCTAGCAAATCTTTGAGTGTACAAAATCCAATCTCTGTAACCAGCTACGTGCTTTGATGATTCAATAAACGAGCCAACCTACCAGCCAACCAACCAACCAAAGGTCAGGACTACAACTCAAGCAATTGGTAATGAAAGAAAGCGTCTGAAAGGGAGGAATCTTCATAATCTACTACAAGTATCCATCCACAGCGTTGCCACTCTGAAAAAAAACCCAAGTTGGTCGGTCGAAAAAACCCAAGAAAACCCAAGTTGGCCAAATCTTCCAAATTTTTTTTAAAACCCAAGCTTTTGCCCGAAAAACCCAAGTTTTCCCCGAATAAACCCCATTTCCCAAGTTCGAAGAAAAAACCAAGATTTTTGTGGCGGAAAAAACCCAAGAAAAAACCCAAGTTCTTCGGAAAAAACCCCCAAAACCCAAGTTCTTCGCAAAAAACCCATTTCCCAAGTTAGCATAAAAAACCAAGATCTTGTGAAAAAACCCAAGGAGTGGCAACGCTGTCCATCCATCTTGTGAAACCCAATCCACATCTTTAAATCTCGTGCATTTCCATCCAACAAGCGAAAACTTGAATGGATTGTCTTTTGGGTCGTCACTGCCTATGCCAATCGTCGACATCAGCCATCATAACCTGTAACATCGTAACCTGTACGGTACCTGTAATCATTCTGCAGTCTTGTCAGATTGAGTCATTAAACGAAGATTATTATCATAAATGCTTATGGAATATAAGCATCAATTTATTTTAAATATCCATTAAAAGCATTTCATTTAAAGAAATACACTATGGAAAGTATTTCACCAAGTACTCTGAGCGTAAGAATACACAGTCTGTACACATACTTGGGTATTTCATTTGAGTATCAGATGATGCAGTACACTTAAAATAAATCAGTAGTTTATTCTTGTTATATAAAGATTAAAGAATGTCAGTGATCACAGTAAATATAAAGGTACGAGATTTATTTACAAATATGGTTGTTGTTATCGATTACATTTTCAGCTTTATGCAAATCCTGCATTAACAATCATTATCGAATTCCAGTTTCATCATAAAATTATTACACTAAAAAATAGTCACTAAAAATACATGCAAGGTTCACTCATTAGGCACGGGAAGCATACAATAGACGGTCCACAGTTTGCACCGACTAATTCAGAAGTGACATCTTAATGATTTTTCATAAGTTACATTATTAACATTGACTTTACAGTGGAATGCACCATCAAATTTATTAGTCACATGTGTTTTGGCTTAATATCATTAAATGGGGCAGCTATAGATACTACAATGTATTAATGATAATAAAGACAATTTACATGGCGTCATAACGCGGCCTTACCCCTACAAGGACGCCTCACAAACAGCTAAAAGCAGGACAAGTCTTAGCAAACAAAAACGATTTAATCATTGATTTCAAGGAGTCCATTGAGGCGGCCAATATTACTGATGTTACACTTGATATTAACTTAAAGCACTTGTAAACAAGATGTTATAGGCTAGTTAGAATTTTATGCACTCACAACCAGATGCAACAAAGCAAGAATAGCTTAAAACAAAAAATCTGTTGTGTACAAGCACAACCAAACCTGGAAATAATTCAGGCACACACGAAACTGAAAAGCAGTTGTGTGTAAACTTGTTCTTGTAATTAATCTTTGATTTTACTGGGCATATACAAAATCTCAACATTATGGACAGTGCTTTAACACATGCAAAGAGCCAAAGACTGCTGACATCAGCACTACAACAACGCTACAGAAATTAGATCCGCGATCAAAAAAGCGGCTGCACACAGCTTTCGGCAGTGCCTAGCAAATTTACGAAACTATCCATAATTCACACTGTAAATCTGATTCAGCACAGCTTCGACTTAAAATATTATCAATGAAAAAAATAATATTATCCATTAACGTTGTATCCAAGTCCATTTAAACAGTAAATAATCCACATCATAATTCTGTTAAACTGTTTTAAATGTAGAGGAAACAAAGTATTTTGCATCAAGATTGAACTGGACATAGATGACAGATGGAAGAGAGTCACAGCAGTAATTCTCCGGCTCGGTGAAACTGTTTCCGCCTTTAGTATCGTACTTCAAGAACGGTTGGCGGTGGGTTGCGGATGGCTCGTGTTGGATTTCCTGGCACGCGCTTCTGCGGGTACTGCGAAACAGCGGCTCGATAGATTTTCTGAAACCAGTTAAGAACATATATATATATATAACACCAGAAGTTTTAATAAGTGCAATAATTATAGACATCCCACTGGCTCCCGATCAAGGTGCGAATCAGATACAAGGCTCTGGTTCTAGTTACTAAGTCCAAGGGCTGTTTTAAGGAATTTTTAGAACTGCACAACCCCTTCTTTTCTTTCCCATCATCCATGGTAAATTACTTCCAATCGAAGAACAATGACCAGTTTTTACTAGTTTCAACTGTACAGAAGTGCTTCTACAACTGCATAAATCCATTTAGAACTGCACATTTTGTGTACAACTGCACGTTAAAAAATCCTGAAAATTGAGATCAGCCGTGATTTGCCAATAAGCAGAACGATGAGAAGGATATATGCATGATCTGTTTCTCTGACTTCCAGAACTTCAAGCAGATTTCTTCAAAGCCTTCAGACGTTCACAACAGCTTAACCTGAAGAGACCATCACCAATCAGTTGATGGCTTGTCATGAATTCTGACAACATTGGAGTAACTGCAATCTGCAGATTAGATTAGATTACCTTTTGTTGCGTGCGCATCTGAGCGTTGTAGAACGAAGCCGAGTCCGGGTTTTCCATCAGAAGCGCCATCTGCAGTCGATCAAATCGCTCCTGTTCGTCGTCAACCTTTCGTTCAAAATTTAAAAATAGTTTCTTGGCAAACAATCCATTTACTTTACTGATTACAAAATCACATCCCAACGAGAAATTTTTTCGCTAATTATAACGGTTTCCTCAGCTCTACGTTTACAACTCAACGGTTTTGATGGTTTGACACACCATTTGCACACCTTACTTAATATTACTATTTTGAAATTAAACTTGTTTACAGGCTTTGCTTGCCAATTAAGAGATCTACCAGCAATATAACACTGAACCAGATTTTCCAACTAATTTCTGGAGTGCAGATCCCACTCGAAACTGGCAGAAACTACCACAGAAGCAGTCTGGGATTCCAGGTGAATAAGGATAGATCTGCCGCTAACAATGTTCACATCAGAAAGCAGTAAAACTACATTGTACCTATCAATTTCTGCTAATTAATTAATGTGAATCTTACCACTGGTTCCATTTTCTGGCTTGAGGTAAGTCCCACATGGGTACCAGTCCCTGGAATCATGGACCGCTGTGTCTCCTCCTGGACTCCGCTTATGTAACTTCTTGCGTACCACGCATCAAACTCTGAAAAATTATCAATATATCACTGATAATCATTTGATGTTTTATTTAATGAAGATCACCTGCACATAGCACATTTACATGGAAATGAACGTTGCCAATATTGACATGGCAGATAATTTGGTTAGAAACTGCCTATATCATTGCACAATACGAATTCCTGCACAAACTGCTTTGCTTATTTTAGAAATAGATCGCATTGTATTGTATCCAATAGTCATACATTTATATAACGCCTCTCAGTGCTCTCACAGTGCACACCAATCAGAGGCACTCCCAGTGCATTTGGACCACAAGAAAAAAAATGATTTTGAGACAACGAAAAGAGTTACTTGACCCACCAGCTAATAAGGTGCAATGCATTGAAGAAGGAAGCTGGTTCCCCAGTGCAGGGCCAATGACGTTTTAGCCATGGTGGCCCTAGCTCGCAGGTGTAATAAATATTTAATATTTAAATATTTAATATTTAAGATGTACTGACCCTGAATAAGTTTCTGTCGACATTGGTCAACCAGTTTCTGACAGTACTGCACTTCGGATTTGATTGTTTTCAGTTCGTCAAAGCTGGTTCGGTAAACGGCTTTCAGGTCCTTAAGTCTTTTTATCTCCAGATATTCTGTTTCACTGATGACGATGTCACCGTCTTCGTTAACAGTGTCGCCTGAAAAACGAAAATTCCGTTGAGAGCAAGTAGCTTATTTAACCCTTTAACAAAGATCATATGCTAAAATGCCAAGGAAAACATAATAAATAAACTTTTATTAATTTTCTTCACAGAAAATGGCTGCAAATCTTCAAATGTTATCGCATCGTATATGAAAATTGGAAGCCAGTGGAGGTCATCCCTCATGGATGCAGAAACATGAGAAAACGGGGGATGTCATCAACCGTGAGTGCTGCGGATAGAAGCACCCTAACGAAACAAAACTGCTAGTACCTGCCGACTCTCTGTCCGTTTTGAGTTTGGCCAGTCGCGCTAAGCTCTTATCCATTTCCTCTTTTGTTGAATTGATTTCTTTCGCCAACGAAGTGTACGAAAGTTTCTTGGCAGCAAGGATCTCTGCAAGAAATTTCATAGACAAAACACAAATATACATTTATACAAACATAGATAATTATAATTATAGTGCTAGTGATCTCTAATAAATATAATAGCCGAAAGTATGCAAATGAACTAATTTTTTAACGTAGGCCCATCATATAGCGCTCTATCAAGAAATCTACTCAGGAGCACAATATGCAGTCCAGTACCCTGTATCCGAGCTACAAGACAAGTACGCGCATGCATAGTTTATCCAGGATCATCTACACACAGCAAAAACTCGGCAGGCACAGATACAATTGATGGATCACAGGCACAGTATGCTACCTAAGAGGTCAACTTGCTACACATACACTGCAGCATGACATGGAAAACAGTTAATTCATTGCGCATGGTAATGGAATACCTTTGTTCTCTGTAAGGATGCGGTTGATCTCGCTTCCTTCATCTCGTTTGAACTCTTCAAAAGCTTCCGTTCTTCCAGGAGGTGTACTGGAAATATCAGCAATTTGGTGTATCATAAATTAGTAATGGAAAACAGAATCTATTTGAGGTCTGGGAGGTCATGCTAATTAACAATACACTAACTGTATTAATCTAACTGAATTAGTTCATCTTATAACTAACTGAAGAATTACAATAAGAAATGCTGATGACATGCCGAAATTAGCCAAAATACATAAAAAATTAAGATAGCCGCAAAACATTAAAATTAGCAACATAACATCACCAGTCAACAAAATGAATTTTAAAAAAACCATTAAAGAATTCACACCAGCCTTAACCAAATGACACTAATAATTTATCACACAGAAACCAAAAATTGGTCACATTACACTGTATAATGTATATGAAAAACTCAGGTCACATCTCACAAAACTGGTCATTCAATGTCAAAGCTCTGGTCATTTTACAATTTTAACTGACCATATTATACCAAAAAATGTGTCATAATGCTGCATTCCTATTGTATTTCAGTGTCAAATGTATGCATGTGCACTTGTTATAGCGCCCCTCGAAGACTCCTAATCAGAAGCGCTCCCGCCTACGGCGCGGACACTGGATCGGAGTTTCACGCCGAAGTGCTTGAGCAATTTGCTGACCTTGGTCGTGGCGGAGACGTCTGCTCTTTTGGTCTCGATGTCGTGCTCTGACTTTCCGATTCTTCTCGTTTGTCATCTTTGTCAACAGATGGCGTCTGAGCGACGGGAACTTCTGTCATCGAAGGTTTGGCAACTTGCGTTGGACTCACTTGCTTCATCGCAGGACTGAAATGCAAATATAAAAATGTACAGTCACATCAGATCATGTAATTCAATAATAAGAAGCATATAATTTACGAAGTAAATAGGTGCTATGAGTAGCAATACTGTACCAAGTTTTAAAGTGTTTGCATAATGGTGTTTTATAAATTGTCTATATCGTCGTCGTCATCATCATTATTATAATTATTATTATTATTATTAACCATTTTTTATTATTATTGTTATTGTTATTATTATTAATATTATTAGTATTAGTATTATTATATCATCATCATTATTATTATTATTTTTATCCGAGATATCAATGAACCTTCAGGATTTTGAAAAAGTTGCTACTAAGAGTGGTCAGGAAATTTGTCTGAAGTGTCAGATCTCATCTTAATAATATGGACTTGAGAAATGACTGATGATAATAAAGATAATTTATTCGCACCTGCAACCGCCAAATGGTTGGCATCAAGAACAGATGATATTAAGTGTCAGAATAACTACCTTACCAACAACAACAACAACAACAATGAACAAAAACCACGCCTCTAACCTCGTCCTCTCTTTTGATTTTCCCTTTCTGGATTCATTCTTCTTAGCGTTGATGATTGAAGACGGAACTGGTTTCAGTCCAGACGCGGCCGGACCAACCCCGAATCCAGATGGGTCGGTCTCCCCCACCAGTTCCCCGGCGCTGTTGATCGGAAGGCCGGCCTGTTGTGCCGCTGCTATGGCCGATGGATCGGTTCGATCAATCAACGTGTACCTCGATCGCAGTCTGTCTTCGATGTCTCTGCCCATTTGACTGAAACACACAACAGTGGGTGCAGTGGGTGGGGTGTGGTGGTGTAGTGGTGGCGTCGTTGCCTTGGAGCCGGAAGGTTTGAGGTTCGAATTCACCTCGCCGCGTAAGGACCTTGGGCAAGTCCTTCACTCACAATTGCTCAGCACTTCGGCGTGAAACTCCGATGCAGTGTCCGCACTGTAGTCGGGAGCGCCTCTGAGTAGCGAGAGCTTGAAGGGGCGCTATAACAAGTGCACATACAAACAAACAAACAAACAAGCAGCATTCTAGTCATTGGTATACCCAGACATTTTTTGTCGTACAGCATTGAGACGTTGTTAATCAGAGTCATGGACAAAATTGTAAACATTAAAAACGAGTGCAATCCAAACCACTCAATGGTTTATTATTATTATGTGGAAAAACGGACATCCAAACTGCTGCTTTTAAAATTCAATAAACTCCTAAATGTTATGCACCACTAATTTAGGTAAAAATAATAATAAGCTGCTTAAGGAAGATTAATTTTAGATGTTCAAGTTTATTGAGGTTTCTCACTTTGATATATCTTTAAATGCTTCAAACACTCCTTGAATTTGTCTCAGGTTGATCACCTGTTCAGACAAAAGCAAAAGAAATATCATTAAGATTCTAGAGAGTAGCTTCACGAGCAATTGAACATCTAGAGAAATCACAATCATCATAAAGTTATCAGCAAAAACAGTTTTAAAAAAATGAGCAAAGAAATTGTAATTGGAAAATTTATATTTATTAATTATATCTGTGTTTATCTGATACTAAAGCATCAGCTGATGAAGCTGAGCAACAGTGCAACAAGGACTCAACACAGTAAACAACTCAGCAGTTAACTCAACATTACTTAACCAAACCACCTGGTCACCTCACCTGGTGCCGTCAGCTTCTGGAGCTCTGGCGAAAGCCCTGATGTATCCTCTCCAATGTCTCCTCTCCCTAGTCGCCTCTCGTAGCTCCTCCAGTCTCATGCCAGACTTTTCCTGTACCTCATCCAACCATTTCTTCCTTGGTCTTCCGCATCTTCTCCTTCCCTCACCGCATGCCGTCATCAGCTCCTTTTCCAAACCGTTAGATCTCATCACATGGCCAAAGTAGCTCAAAACCAGTAACCAAAACAGTAAAGGAAATCATAACAAAGAAACGCGACGCAAATTTCGATTATCAAGTTAAATCGATACAAAAAATAAACAAGACAAGATATAAAAAATAAACAAGACAAGATAAACAAAATAAACAAGTAGACAGTTACATAACTTGATCGTATACAAATGAATTCTCACATCGATCTCGTTGACCCTTCCTTCGAGGTACTGCCGCACCTGTTGCCGTATCTCATACCTCTGCTGCTCCGTCAGCGGATCGTAAGTGATCTGCGTTCTGTTGACCAACGTGTCGTGCATCGCTAGTTCACGCTTCAGCAGCTGCAACTCCTTCTCCAGGTTCTTCACCATTATCTAAATTCAAATAATAATAACAATAATAAAATAATAACAATAGAAATATTAACAACAATAATAACAGCCCTGTAACAGTTCCAACCATAAATTTCTTATTCCTGAGGGATTACGTTTACCGGGGTACACAACTGCTTGGTTCCTTTTGCTCGTACTGCTACCATGAAGAATCGAGCCTTTTCTGTGGTTGGTCCGGTGGTCTGGAATGGCCTTCCTTTTCAGCTACGCCTACACCCTGGGACTCTACCAGGATTGTTCCTTACTAAACTTAAAAACTGTTCTTTTTGGGCACGCTGAAGTCGGGAGCACCTCTGAGTAATTTTTTACTTGAAAGAGCGCTATATAAATGTCCGAATGAATGAATGAATAACAAAATCATAACAATTCTAATGTTGTAGAAATTGCGCCACACCACGGAGGCTGTTTAAGATATTCCTAATTTTTCTCAATTAGTAAGTAGTCAAGTCACTGAGGGATCTTATGTATCATGAGGTATAAGAAATAATAACAATAGCAATATTTAGTAATCTGCAACAGTTTAACTGTGATAATGGTGAGGTCATCAACTGATTATTACTGCTAAGCAAAATCCACATGTTGATCATATTCCATAGTGAGTTAAGATAAAAGTGAAAACAGCCTAGATTCTATGAATTCTAAATCCACAAAAAATTTCAATCCAGTACTAACTCTTCAGCAAGAAAGCTAACTCAACAACCCAGAATTGGATTTAACTAATCAAAGAAAGTGCTGAACATTAGTGTTGTGATCAACAAAAACAACAATGATGATGATGAATCATAAAGTACCAACAACGTGATTAAATAGGAAGAAAACAAAGAAATGGATGAAATAAATAATTAAATTGACTGACGTTTGGGTTGTAATGGATGTTGACTGCCGGTTCAATTGCAACGCACATCATTCGAGTTGCAAACCTCAGCGTCGAAACCTAAACCAAACAGAAACATATGGAACTCACGTATTTTCACACTTCATTCATTCATTCAGAAATTTATATAGCACCCTTTCAGAGAAGCCTACTCAGAAGCTCAATGAATAACACGCATCAATCTATTTAAAGCTAAATGAAGTCCCAGAATAATTCTGGAATTTTTGTAGTGGTGGGTTAAGTGTCTATGAGCGAGAGTGCTCCACATTCAAATTCACAAGCCGCCACGTAGGGACCCTGAGCAAGTCCTTCACTCGCAATTGCTTGTGCACTTCAGCGTGAAACTCCGATGCAGTAGCTTGAAAGGGCGCTGTAGCAAATGCGAGAAATGAATAAAATAAATTAAAATAAATAAATAAACACTCACGGATTCCTCGATTTGTGCGGCCTCTCCCCAGATGTTGGCGACGAGCCGTGTGTAGCATTTGCCGCCAATCGAGTCCTTCAGACAATGCGTCAGTTTCGACTGACGGAACGGAACGTGCTCCCGACGCTTGTCAGCCAGAGCGAGCACGACTTGTTCGAGGAACGACAGCGACTTGTTGATGTGCATCGCCTCTTCCTTTGTCTTACCCTCAGACTACAAGCAATAGTATTATTTTTTTTAAGTAACGTAAAGCTCCATATCCCATAACGATTGTGGAACCCATATATAATTATACACATCACTCATTTACTATTTTACTTAATAATAATAATTACGACAATTTATATGGCGCTGTAACACAGCCATGTCATTACAACAGCACCTTACAAAGCAGCTAACGGATAATGGAGAAATCCAAATGCCCTGGACACAAATTCAGCACATTGCAGGACGTAGATATTAGGTTTCAGCCAATCAAATTCTTTGTTGGTATTCATACAAGCCAGAATGAGTTCACTTATCATTCATTCATTGCAGATATTTATAGCAAATACTTGGGAGTGCTCCCTGACCCAGCTTTATGCATTTCTAGCATTGAATAAACTTAAAACTCTTGTTCTGCACATGAGCAATTCTTCATTTTAACCAATCATTTCCTCAATTTTCTCAACAGTTCTTTATTTTTATAAACATTTCTTTGCTTTTCTTAAACATTACTGTACATAACTCTTATCAAACACATCTTCACTTTTATTAAACGCTTCTTCACATTTATCAAACAATTCGTCACTTTCATCAAACATTTTTACACTTTTATCAAACACTTTAAATGCTTAACCGCACCACAAGTCCTGCTCACCTGAGTTTTGCCCAATCGCTCAGATCCAGCGAGATCAACAAAGTTGAGTTTGCTCAGCGTGTACTTCGCATTTGACTCCACTCTTGAGCGACTCTGCGTATTACAAAAATAAAAAAATTAACGTAGAGTTCAATGAAACGTTTTTAACCTTAAAATACAAATAAATACTTAACCAAAATCATGAATTTATTAAGCAAAAAGCATACATATATACAATGTAGCATCTTGTAACACTAATAACAAGTAATCTGTTGGTCATAATGGGGAACCCAGAAGGGACAGGAGAGTTAAGGCCATCTATAAACATGGTCTGGTGCTATATGGTTAACAGAGGTTATGCTATTTTTATAGCTATGCATTATTAGACATCCTTTATCGCCCCTTGCTAATACATTATAGGCTGCTTCTTTGTCTTATGAACTGATCCTCTGGAAAACTGATCATGGCTTGATTTAGAAGTGCCATCAGTTAAAGCCTTGTGAATTAAACACCGGCGCTACAGAAGTTACTAATTGCATCCTTGAACATTGCAACACTCTTTTACATGATTTTACCGATGGATAGAAGAAATCAGGTTAGAAGGTTTTAATAAAATTGTGGCAGGGGAGTAGCCGTAATAGTTTTGCATTGAATAATAGCCATAAAAGACATAAGAAGAAAATAACAAACGAGTAAGCCTTGCAGCTGAAGCCTTATGCTTAACAACGATTCAAAACAAAAATCAAATTAAATAAATTCATTCCTTGCACTTTTATAGCACTCCTTCAAGAGACTACTCAGGAGTGTTCCCAGCCCAGCCATCCCCCCCCCCCAAAAGACCTGAGAGATTTATGAAACAAAGTTTGATTGGTCAGATGTAATAAACATACAATACAATACAATACAGCAGTTGCCAAGCATGAAAATCTGGCAACCTTAAGAAAGTGAACTGGTTAGAAAGATACCTCGATGAAAATCGTGAAGATGCAATGCGATCGAGACGACTGCTTGTTGAGAGTATGCGCAGCTATGGCGCGATTCGTCTCACCCTGTATGCATAACAAACGACAATTTAAATACAATGCAGGGTAATAAAAATGATCGAACTCAGATGCATAGACATAATTATAATTTCATGAGGGATTGGGTTGCAGTACCACAGAAACCCTAATTATTATACACCATTGGTTTCCAACCAATTGTTGGTAAAACGCAAAAATAGATTACCAAATTGGTAATTATTGTTAAGTGTGCCACGAACATTTTCATTCTTTCTTAGTGTGCCGCAAGCCAAAAAAGGTTGGGAATCACTGTTATACACCCGCATCAAATGCTATGTGCATCTAGCTGTCTGAAACATAGAAAATTACACAACTTTAGATAAGCTGAGCATCACAGCTGGGTGAGATCCAGAACAATGAGCTGCATAGGAGTCGATAGAAACTGAAGCCAAGTGCATCCGGCCAAACAGGTCAATTGTTTTTGCTTCAATTTTTCCATTTTTTTGGTTCAATGTTTCAATTGTTTTCCTGTTCAATTGCTGTACCACAGCCAAAATACCCTTCAATACCAATACCCCATCTCTAAGCCATCTAACGACTGTAGCAAGCAAGCAGTTACCTCACATATCAGTTACCTCCCCCTAACCTCCATCTCCACCACCTGACCAGTCAATCTTTATTTCTTAAGTCCCTTAAATCTTTTTTCTTTAGTCGTGGCTGGGCTGGGAGCGCCTCTGAGTAGTTTCTTGAATGAGCGCTATACAGAGCTGAAAGTGGTTTTGAAAAGTTGCCGGGTCTCACCGCCGTGCGAAAAAATTGATGACATTTTACCGTCCGAAAAACAGGGACGTAACAAGGATTCTTCGTTTTGGGGGGCTTAAGCCTTAAGTATGACCAGTGCTTAAAGTGTAACAAAAGTGCCAGGACGCTGCATTGTAATTGGTCGTGAGTGGCGGCGCCGAAGGCGCGAAGTTGCGAGTGCCGAAGGCACGAAGCCCGTCCCGACTAGGGGGTCTGGGGGGAGCGTCGTAAGCTCCCCCAGCGGGGTCTGGGACGGAGCCCCAGCGACCAGCGCATTTTTGGCTGTGTCGACCTCAAATGGAGCCATTTTTAGGCAGTTATGGCCGGTCGTCCGTAACTGCATGGACGCCGTCCATGCAGTCATGGACGACCGTCCTGGCAGTGCTGGCCAAATAAGTCATAGGACGGCGTCCTGCCTTGAAAATAAGTGCCAGGACGCCGTCCATGACCATGGCACACTTTAAGCCCTGAGTATGACGAGTGCGGTAGTCTATTTAGCCGTAAGCATACAACGGCTTGATTCATCTGGGGGGGGGGCAGTATGAGAATTGTGGAAAAATAACTGGGGGGTTGGCCTATGATAAACTTGAAATTGGGGTATGAAAAACATACTTTAACATGGGGCTCAAAAAAGACTGGGGGGTTGAACCCCCCCAACCCCCCCGGCAATTCTCACCCTGGGGGGGGGGGCTTCAACTTCGTTTGGGGTCTTAAGCCCCCAGGCCCAACACTAGTTACGTCACTGCCGAAAAAATTGACCTTTTTTAGTCATTCGCTTCGAAATACGCCTGAATAAATGCATGCACTCTCATTTCCTCGCGTGTACCCCGTATAACCTGCCTTTTACAAGCGTATACCCTGCCCAAACTTATCCAAAATTCTACCATTTTTACCTACTTTTGGCACCTGGCGACCTTGTCTGCGACCTTGTCTGCGACCCGGCTGAGACCCGGCAACAGCAGGTCTCGAAAATCGATGCCGGGTCGCAGACCCGGCTCACTTTCAGCCCTGGCGCTATATAAATTCTAATAATGAATGAATGAATATCCTGATCCAATTTTTAAGAATTGTAAAATAGATGGTGACCTCAAACAAGAGATTTAAAGCTTCCTCCTCGTTCTGCACCACGTGGCTCTGAAGACCCTTGACATAAACTCCCTGCTCGTCCTCGACTATCGTCAGTGCATTCAACTGCGCGGCCTTCACCGACTCCGGCAAGGTCGACAAAAGGTCGCACATCGCTTCGTTGTAAATTTCCATGTACGAAATTCTACGAGCAAAAAAACAAAACCTTTGTAAATTTATACGTGAAACATAAATAAAATTATCATACATCTGTTTGTTTGTTTTTGTTTGTTTGTATGTGTACTTGTTATAGCGCCCCTTCAAGCTATCTCTACTCAGAGGCGCTCCCGAATGCAGAGTGGACACTGCATCAGAGTTTCACCCCGAAGCGCTGAGTAATTGTGAGTGAAGGACTTGCCCAAGGTCCTTACGCGGCAAGATGGATTTGAACCTCGAACCTTCCAGCTCCAAGGCAATGACGTCACCACTACGCCACACATATACTAGACATGTGCTGCATCTGTAACTTAGTTTGCTGAAAAAGGAGCTAAAGAAATATCACGATGAACAATGAATTTCAATACCTAAGATTGATGGCATAGTCCGGTCTTTCGTCGATGTCTCGGAACAGTTGGGACAACGCCCTCGGAATGAGTCCGCGATGTTTGTAGTTTTCCGTGGCACCAGTCATCGTAAACGTTTTTCCCGCTCCAGTTTGTCCATAGCACATGATGGTCCCTGTAAACACAAGAATTCAACCCAAAACTCATTTGCTGTCATCAAGACCTTGAGACTTTTCTTTTTCCTGGGGCTTCAGTGCTGTAAACTTCTCTGAAAAGCCTAGGCTGCAAGAGGTGCTATATAAATTTCCAAACATGATACGATACGATATGGCTTACTGGAAGATTCAATGAGTGCGATATAAATTATGCCATAAATGGCACTTTAATAAAACACTGTTTAGCCTCATAGGTGCCAAGATTCAGTAGTATTTATCCCATTGTGTGCATAGCATTCATCCCATTGTGTGCACAGTATTCATCCCATTGTTCTCTTAACACAAATGTGCAACACTTAACAATCGCAGAAAACAATGTTGATGCTGCATCTAGATGTACAGTAATCCTACAAGTCATAGTGTAATGAGATATCCAACTGTTTTAAATTCAGCAAGAAAGAGTTAATTCTGAGTACCCGGTATGTCATTGTCATAGGAGGGAATAATGGAATGACATCTTTAGTACTTTTGTTGTTATTATTGCCATTATCATTGCCATTATTACCAACATTATTAATTATTATTACTATTATTAATTATTACTATTATTATTATTATTTTAAAAAAATTATTATCAACATCATTTATTAAACACAACGTTCTTACAAGAAACAGCACGAAATGTTCTTTGTTATTATCATTATTATTATTATTATTATTATTATTATTATTATTATTATCATTATCATTAAATCTGAGAAACAAACCGCTGTATCCATCGATTGCGGCTCTGACGACATCGAAGGCGACCGTTTCGTAGACCTTCTCCTGATTCGCGTTGTGCAGAACACCATCGAGTCGAAACGACCAATCGACTATCTGATTGTTTACAACGCCCTTCTTTGGATCTCGATAGCAGTGAACATCAATTGTCTGCAACAAAGACAATTATTTTATCGTTCAATCTGACACCTCAAGGTCTGACATAATAGTGAAGAGTTATATTTCTTACAAGATGTTCTGCAACTGCGATTACATCACTGCCTACATCAATACATTGCGCGAAGCTACATACTCGCCATTCGGAGCAGAGGTTAAGGGATTTGCAATTCTTTAGGCGTTAGACAACAACTGATTATTTCATATAATAAATTTGATAGAAATTAATAAGCTTATGTTTACGCTTTATGACCAATGGAGAAGAGTATTAAAGACCACAAAAGAACCTTAATGGCCACTTGAAAAAACTGTAAACAGTCAAATCATAGAGACATATGTGTGTATAACCTTGCTTAGAAATAATCTGGTACATTGAAATAGGAAAATGCATGTCTGTAATTAAAAAATAAACTGATGAACAGTTATATAATTACTTCTCTTCAAAGACGTCATAGGATGTCATTAAAGTTTCAAAATAAATAAATAATTGAGTTTGTTAGAACTCTCCGTCTTTTACACCTTTCCATCTTGTTGTAGGTTGATCATGTTGTTGGCAAAGTTGGAGGTTGGTTTGGTTCGCACCCAGACTGCAGCTCTTGAACCATGGTTGTTGTGACTGGCTGGAAGCAAACAGACCCATAGACTTGACAACAGAAAAATATTAAGACAAATACCATTAATCCTCTACCCATTTATCAAGAAATTTCAAGGTCTGCCTGCATTGTTAAATTTGTTTGCATAAACATGCAGTGTTCAGGTTGAATTTAACTTGGTTAGTCTTTTAACACGTTGGCCGCTGATTTGCTGTGTTCAGTGACTCAATTTGGGATGTGTTAACATGTCCCTCGCGGCCAACGTGTTAAAGTCTTAACTGAAAAATCAAAATGCAAAAATTGTTTGTTGTTGTTATTTGTATGTGCACTAGTCTCTGACAATAATGGTAAAGAAATATATTTGAAAATAAGTAGGAGTTGCAACTCCAGAAAGAATCCATTTCCAAACAGCAGGACCAACAACACAAAATGTGTGATGCTGCAAAATAATAATAGAAGTCTGCGTGAAAGGTACCAACAGCTCACCATGAAACTAAATGCAGTTCTCCTATAAATCACAAATTGCAGGTCACACCAATATCCATGAACTAATATCCAGCAGCCAGTTTTTTTAAGTAAGTAAGTAAAAGTCCAGCTTTTTCAATTGTTTTAAATCCAACTTCTGCTTCAATAATGATTATTTTTCATCAATCCAGCTCCCATTTAAGGTAGAATATTTTTATTAATCCAGCTCCCATTTCTCGCCCGTGATTGTCGTCAATCCAGCTTCTATTTCAGATATTAAAAAAACCCTCATCCAGCTTCCATTACTGAACCGTTTTTCATTAATCCGGCTTCCATTTCATATCGAGAAACACCGTCATCCAGCTTCCATTTATCATTTTGAACTTAGGACCGAAGTTTTGACGTACACGCCGATGGTTTAGGCGCGTACCCCAACTTCCGGTCATATGTTGTGGTTCAATGGCGATTCGAGCGGCGATTTCGCATGGGAAATGTGACAATTTAAAAGCTCATTTTATGTCAATATTCTTGTTCTTAACAACTTTTAAGCATGCGGTTCGACGAGTTGGTCAAATTTGAGCTGTTTGGAATAATTTACGGCACTTTTTGAGTCATTATAAGCGTAAAAATAATTTACCATACTAAAATACACGTTTACCCAATTTTAATTAGAATTCCAAGCTCAGGATACGCCTCGCTTGAATCCACACTTAAACATCTGCATTGTGTTCTATTGTATCCCCGGCAAATTTAAATAGCATGCCTTACGGGAAACCTAGACCCTGGGAAACCTATCAGAGGAATGTAATTTATATACGAAAATGGAATTTAAATCGACTGTCTTATACCTATGCTCGTATAATCGTAATTCATACAGCGCCACAAAAACTTCATAACCTATAACAATTATTATTATTACTGGTTCATTAAAAATAATGTCGATGAATTTGGGTTCCAAATTGCGGCTTCACTAAACAATTCAAAGGCGGTTGTTTACGCAATGACTGCCGTTACGTACGTTAGGACGTTAAGTAAAACGTTAATATCACATTGTCAACAAATAACAATCGCATCAGTACAATTAAAACAACTTATTTATTATCAATTAAAAACAACCCAATTATCAGAAGAATAGATACTTACAGGTATTTGCTGACATTTTCGGATGTAATTAACGTCTTTAACCAGTAACTGTTGGCGTATGGTTGCTATTAGTGACGCGCATGCGTGACACCGGCCGCTGAAACAACCAGTCACGAGGTGGCAGTGCGATCATTGGCGCGAAATAGGCGCCATGCTTAGAAAGAAATTATAGCGCATTCATTTAGTAATAGTCTATTCTACTTTTGACCTCGAGCCTGCTTATTTTTTAAATGAGTCAAGGTTAGATCCTCTGACTGTCTGACACCTCTGACGGTTTTTGACGGCCTCAATGAGCGAAGAACAATAGGCCGGTAAAACTGTATTTTAGCGTATTTTATTCAAAACTGCTTAGGTCAAAATAAATAGCGTATTTTATTGTTTGTTTGCGTTTTCGAACTTCCGCAGGTATTTTAATCAATCCGACTTCTACCTTGGCATGTATGACTGTCGGAAATCCAGCTTCTGTTGCAGCAACAATTTTTTCATCAATCCCGATTCTATTTAAATAACAATTAGGCTAGCCTATTTGTCATCAGCCAAGCTCTCGTTTCATTAAGTATCTGTTCAGCAACCCGCTTCTATTTAAGGGAAATAATTTTGATCAATCCAACTTCTATTTCTCAGGCAATCGTTTCATCAGTTCCGTTTCCATATCTCGGGCGTTATTTTTGTCCATCCAGCTGCTATGTCAGCCATTAGATACCTTAATCCAACTTCCATTTCTCAAGTGTTTTCTCATCAATTCAGCTTCTATTTCACCAAGACGTTTCCACCAATCCAGCTTTCACTATACTTTTCAAAAGAAATATGAATCGATATAACGATTGCATCAACGAAATATGTAAATACATACGCTAAATAATAAAATACGCTAAAATACATGATATCGATTTTGAGATAATAAAATACGCTAAAATACAGTTTTACCCAATAGGCCTAATTATATAATGAGTCTACGATCAATTCATTAAAAAATTGGACGGGTCTACCGCATAGGCCTATAGGTCTGTGTAGGACATTATGCCTACTTTTGTATCATGTATGCAGGCCTACATGTGCACTTGTTATAGTGCCTCTTCAGCGTGTTTCCAAAAGCCTGCACGGCCCAACGCCCACGACCTCCCATTGGGCAGCAACACTGGAAGAGGCGAAGACCGTAGGGGGAGAAGGTAGTTGATGTTAGCAGTTGTTGGTGAAGCTGTAGTGTTGGCTATTAGCTTGACCAACAACTGCTAAACAACCAACGCAAAAATCAAGAATCTAATGACGACACTAACCCTAACACTAACCCTAACCGACCCTCACGACGCAAAAATCATAAGAATCTAATGACGACACTAACCCTAACACTAACCCTAACGGAACGTCACGACGCGAAACCTTACCCTATACGCGAAAAACACTATAGGTCTTCTATGTTATAACCATGCTTAAATTTAACGACAAAGAGCGCTAAAGATTACCTGTGCAAAATGTTCCTCCATACGTAGGGTCATTTGTAAGAAATTTTAAACGTTTTACATTGCAATTCGTCAAAAATCGTCAGAGCCTGCCGATCACGCACGTGTTGTTGATAGTCTACGAAGGGATGGGCCAGACATTGAGCCAGACATTGTACTCGACAACCTCCTCCCCTACGGAAATCGCCTCTTCCAGTATTACTGCCCAATAGGAAATCGCAGGCGCTGGGCCACACAGGCCTTTGGAAACTCGCTTCCCTCTTCAAGCATCGATCATACTCAGAGGCGCTCCCGACTACTGTAACAGAATAGGACACTGCATCGGAGTTTCACACCGAAGCGCTGAGCAATTGTGAGTGAAGGACTTGCCGAAGGTCCTTAGGCTATAGCCTACGTTGCCATAAGTCGATCAGAGACTCAGAGGTATCCAAACTGCCGTCCGCGGATCAAGAGAAGAATCGCGAATAATAAGCTTATGGCGGGGGTCCTCGAGAGCAATCTGAAAATGATATTTTTGCCTTACATTATGATTAAGTTATAAATTTTAACTTCTCAAAGCAGACGTAGGCTATGTCTGAGTCCGCGAGCTCAGTTCAGCCTTGAAAAGTAGGCTATACAGGGTAATGTCAGGGTTCCCTATAGTTTTCTAGCAACGCGATCTCATAGGAAATTTACTATCGAGAATGCAACAGTAGGCCTACTAGGCGGCTTATCAGACCTGACATTGTTGGCTGAACATCGGATGCTGGGCAGCATTATTTTAGTCTGGATTGAAGCCTTTAAAACCACTGACACTACTCACTGGCATTGTGTCCTATGTAATGTCAGTCTGTTTTAAAGATATTTTGAAGACAAAATTAGGCTTCTTGTCTTTTGACGATTCATCTGCAGCAGCCTGATTGTTAGCGATTAGGCTATGTTTAGCTGATTGCAGTGCTACACGACAGTTGTCACATTGTGCACTGCAATCAGCTGCAGATGAATCGTCAAAAGACAAGAAGCCTAATTTTGTCTTCAAAATATCTGTAGGCCTATATGTGGACAGTGCATTTCGAGGAACTGTTAGTGTCTCGCAGGGCCGGATTTGAACAGAGTGAGGCCCTATAGGCAATTTCAATTATGAGGCCCCACTTAAGATTAAAAACAGAAAAAATGCATATTGCTACATCTAAGTATATTCCTAATGCATATTGCGCCAGTGATCCATGTTTGATCAGCTACTGGTAGTCTCTAACGCGTCGAGTCGAATTGTAATTGATAGGCCTACACTCGTTTTATTCCAGTTTTTTATGGTATAGGCCTAGCCTACATACTAAAAATCACAATGAAGTTATACATTACATCAATTTTCTCCTGCAAGAATTCATTTTAATCAATCCCGCTTTTGTTTAGGCAGGAATGTTTTCATCAATAGGGCCTATATCACTTCTACATTATTTAATTAGAAATCTATTTAATTAGAAAACATTATTCATGAATCCAACTTCGATTTCAGTAAAAATTATTTTTATTAATCCGACTTCTATGTTGCAAGAATTATGTTCGTCAATCCGACTTGTATGAAGTTGTAGGCTATCTGATAAACACTGAAACGGTAAAAACCGTGAAACCCATGCAATGGCGAATAATTAAATACGCTAAGATGCACTTTTACCGTCGCTCAAACATTCAACTAGTTGGTCTACATGTAAATCCGGCCCTGGTGTCCCGGAATGGCAAAATCAAAAGTTGGCAGCCCTACTCTTTCTGGAAAGTTGCGAGTGTTTTGGTGCAACTGCTCTGCCAAGAAACAGAATTGCTTTTGCTCTCTCTTCCCTAATGAAGAACAAAAACGGGTGATCAGCGCGGAATTCCACTGGTTCTTCTTTTTCAAAACAACACCCCTTCTCCCTCATCATAGCAGTTGCAGCAGCTGCCTCCGTTCCTTCCTCATTCACATCAACAAATGCCTTATGCACCACCTTAGAAGCATTCAGCTCCTTTGTTCCATCAATTCCCGAGAGATCCGCAGATCCAGTCTGGAAGATCGATTTCATTCCCATGTCGGTGAGGACTTCCTTCAGCTCCAGATTCTCCTCCATCTTAAACTTCGGAAGCCAAAGATTCACATCAGGACGTTGTTTAAATCCGCTGTCGATGTTGGCAAGATGCTCAGCAGTCAGCTTCTTCTCGAGATCGTCCAGCGAAGAAGATGTTTTGTCTGGCAGAAGAATGAACATGCTCAGTGCTCCATAATTGTATGGCAGCTTCAAGACTTGACATGAAAGATCATTGGAATAGTAGTAGGCTGCCCATTTAAACTTTTGAAACATCAGCTGTACTTTAATTGTTGCGTCTTTTGAAACAAAGAAGTCGGCTTCTTTGGTATCGTACTTCTCGAATGGGTCTCTCCAGGCACTCTTGAAGTAAATGGCATTGATGAGGACAAGAACGGTTGATGCATCAACGCTTTCTGGTGTCACGATGTTCTTTATCTTTTTGTTTGTGCTCTCTTCAACCCAGTTGTTGATTTCTGTGATGGCCTTGTCACTCGCATTCCTTTTCAGCACATAACAAAACATGAATTACTACACAATTGCAAACGAGACTTTGGATTTTGACACACGTGAAGAAAATTTTTGAATTGTGCACACAATAATTATGTTGATTCATTCTTGGAATTCTGTGCACCAAATATATGATCAAAAAATATTTTAAAATCATTTGCTCGATTTACAAATAATCGAGGAGCTTTCCGCTCTACTGTTTCACTGTCTTCACAACCATCTTTTGCAAAACCATAGCCTATTCTGGAAAATTTCAATAAATCTTTTAACTATGCCATCAAACCATGGCACGTTTCTTTAAATTATAGCCTATGTAGTTAAAAAAATATGTAGCGTAATCAAACATGAATATTGCTATACAGAACCGTTTTCAAACATACAAAATGATACAACATTACTGTCTTCCCACCAAATCTGATATAATAATATGGGGACTTGAAAACAGCTGCTATTAGCTAAAACAAATGAACCGTCTCCCCCACTGTGAAATCTGTCCAGTCTTTATGCGTTAGAGAAAAGTAGTCAAAAGATACATGGGTTGAAGACAATGGAAGACAGGTTGCTGTGGTGCACATATATAGGCTACCAGCTTGCCAGTTTAGACCACATTTTATGGGATAGACAGCAAATTCAAAAGGTGTTCAGGCATCGAGAGAAAGACAGTAGAAATCAAAACCTTACACAAATGAGGGCATTCTTCTGGTACTGACTGCTTTTACAGTGCAATACAACTACCTTAACTGCCGAAGCACCACTGATAAACTACTGAATCTGTACGCTAGCACTGGCTATCAAGCATTGAACAACAATAAAAAAAATTGTAAGAGCATGGCTGTATCAATAACTAGGCCTAATTGTACGATGCAAATTGTTGTCATTGTCATGATCCTAAAAAGACGCAACGTCTGAAGTTCAGAATTGCACATGTGACCATATAATTATGACAGGATGGCGCAGAGAACTGCTTTGCGGACTTTAAGGTCCTTTCACAGGCCAAGCGTTCTCCATTCGGCTATTTAGCTCCAATGCTCCATCATATCTGTACGATTACAAACCATATTCAATAAACTGACATTCTAAATTTAAACTGAATAAGCTCTTCAACGAGCATTTTGCTGCAAAAATGTTATTATGCACTCAATCACTCATCTCGACCTTTGATCCCTGGAATCTTTTTTGCCTCTGGCTTGGAGATTCTGAATAATTTACAGCCTTTGCAGGTGTAATTTGAATTGGAAACTCTAGAGTCTAGAGTTACTCTTGCAAGTTTCTGACTGACATATGCGACATAAAATGATCAGCCCAGAGAATTACACAACAACGCACCTGAAACTGACAGGAACCAGTTTCGCGTCGTAGTGTTTCCTGCAAGCATTCTGAAATCCATCCAAGACCTTAAACGACTCCTCTCCATACAGACGATTCGCCATGTGCAGCTGGAACGCCGACTCCTTGCTGCACTTCTTCAGGTACTTGACGAAGTCACTGAATGCCTGATGGATCCTGGCATCTTCGAGATCGTCGAAGCAAAGCGTCTTCTTCATCTCTTCCATGGTCTTGTCTCTGGCGCCCAAGTATGCCATGCTCAGAACAGCCGAGATGCTGAGGGGCGACATAAACAGGTTTCCTTTGCTTCTTTTCCCCTGCTCCTTGTACAGTTCCAGGGCGAATCTGGAAATGGCAAAGACCAGGTCCTGGCCATCTTTCTCATTTTTAAACACTTGGTCTGCTCCGGCCATGTCGCGGAAGTTGATTCTGCTCTGGCGATGACTCTTAAAAAAATTAATAGATCTTTCTGGAATCCTCACCCGGTGGGTGCTGCACATGCCAAATAGGAACAAGAGAGGCACTTGCCCCAGAAATTTGACAACTATAGTTTAAATTACTACTTTTAAAAACAAATTTCTTCGCACTAAAGCAAACATAGGTGTAATAATATTGATACACAAGTGAACGTGAGAATTTTAAAGTTAGACCTCTGTATGAAGAATAGCCAAGTTCTTCATCTTCTTCTTTGCATTTTCCCGCTCTTGCTAAATTATGTAAGTAGGCCTAAGTCCATTGTGCTTCCGCTTCACCCCTCATGAAAAAATATTTACGGGCGTCGATGCTCACTCCACACAGTTCTTAATAATACTAATATTATAGGAGAAGTCAGGGCCTACTATCCCCCCCTGTAAGGTGGAAGCAATCCCCCCCCCCCAATTTTTTGGCCTATATTGGAAGCGCCGAAGGCGCGAGTGCCGAAGGCACGAAGCCCATAGCGACTAGGGGGTCTGGGGGAGCGTCGTAAGCTCCCCCAGCGGGGTCTGGGGCGGAGCCCCAGCCACCAACGCATTTTTAGCCCTGTTGACCTCAGCTAGAGCTCTTTTTAGGCTCTTTTTTGCAAGCTATTTTATGAACGATGTAATCATGAAAACTTCAATAAGAAGTCGTTTTTGCAGAGTCGCAGACTGGCAGTATAAGAATGTCAAAATTTTATTGTAAAAGAAATGGGTTTCGTCTTTACTATAATCACAGAAGTCACAAGTGTAGGCCTATAGCCTAACAAGTTTATAAGTATACTGTCATATGAGTAGGCGTACTGTATAGGAAAACCCTAAAGGCATGTCATGTGTAGGGGGTTTTACGGGCTCAACCCACCCAAAGTGTGTAATTTCGTAATTTTAAAAACTAATTCTGTGAAGGTTTAGCCTATACTTTTGTGTATTTTGCAACCATTGCTTAGTGTTGAGGGATGAGTTCGGGGGCAGGAGATATATATGCCCCTCCCCATTATCAACATTTTTTAATTTTCACGCTGCAATGGTAGCCGTTTAGCATGGGCGGAGTTTATCAGGGGCTAGGGGAAGCTAAGCCCCCCAAGAAGGCACGGATTCAACTTTTTTTACCATGAAAATGGTATCTTTTTCCGGGTTTAACCCCTCCAAGAAGGCATTAGCCCTCCCAAGAACGGAAACCAAACTCCGCCCATGCCGTTTAGACTGTCATTTAACGAAAATGCTCATAATTTCAGTGCTTTCCTATTAGGCTACGAAGCAAGCAGTTGTAGATATTTTCCGATTTTTGCTTTGTGGGCTGAACCGCATTTAGAGGGTTAGCCAACCCCCGCCCCCTAGTCCCGTTGAATTTGTATCCAAGTTGTTTTTCACTTTTTGGGATTTGCACGCTGTAATTGTACCTTTTAAAACTGTCGTCTTCACAAAATTGCTCGTGAATTCAATGCTCAGAAACGTGGTTTATGATATCATAAAATATCCCCAACCCATTATTTAATTTTTTTATTTGCACAATATAATGGTAACATCATAAAATTTCTCATTATGGGTTAACATAACAGTGCATTTAACACTGTAGTAGTCCTGTGAAGTTTGGAAAGGTCCAGAGTTCAGCAAAATATCAACTCTTTTGGTATATCAAATTGCATGAGTAGGCTAGTCTACATGTACCGTCAGTTTTACAATGCTCAGCAACATCCATTTTGGGATCCAGACAAATCCCATGGACATTTTCCCCGGAGAACTCCTTGTAATTTTCTCTCTGGATTCCACTAGAGCGTTTCAATAGGACGATTCCCCGAACATTATCCCCAAATGTATGCTACCCAAGTGTAAGCAATTTGCATTTGTTTTGACTTTAATAGTGCTTTAATGTTTGAGGGTGGAATTTATAAGTCATTTGCTTAACTTGACTTTGTACTTCAATTTTTGAGCAACCAAGCTTTTATTGCTTGATTAATGTTTACTTAAACAGACTATAAAAACCTATATATGCTACTAGAAACAAAAGTATTCATTTACTGTTGCTTCCCTGCCTCATATCACTAAAATTCATTATTAAAATATCGTTCATTTTATTTGAGACCTATATTATAAAACCAATGCATTGTCAGTAGATATAAAATATATTTTAACGACATTTTCACAGTTAATGTAATAAATTATGAGTTGTGAGAGCGAGCGCCAATTAGGTGCAGGGACAAATTTAAGTGACTGTAAAGCAAAGGTCATACTAAATGAAGATCTACCCTCGAGATGGCAGGAAGAACGTTCAAGAGAATTTACTGTGGGTGTGGGGTAGGGGAGGTTCAGAGGGAGATGCCGGGGAGATATCCAGAAGGAACTCTCTTATGCCCATCTATCATTAGAGGGGGTTTCCTTCTGGTACAAGTTGGATCAGGTTACTTACTTCCCCCTCCACGTGGCAGGCCCTGATGGGTGCGAATGTGATGGAGGTGCAAGGACAAATTTAAGTGAATGTTAAGCAAAAGTCAAATTAAATGAAGATTTACCCTGTGTTATGACGGGGAGGGTATTGTTCGGGAAATTTACCAGGAAGAAGTCCATGGCAAATGCTAGGGAATACCGGGGGGGGGATGTTCAGGAAGAAATCTTCTACACTCAACTTTTCACTAGGGGGGGGAACTTTCCCCCCTAGTGAAAAACGTTTTCTTTTTTTAAAAATTCTTTTTCACTAGGGGGGGCCCAAATTGGAAGCAGTCTGATTCCATCCCCCCATGGCGTAGTAGGCCCTGGAAGTAGACATGATTATAACCTCGTACAGCAGCGCGCAGTAGGTCAGCGTGGTTGGCATGCAATAACAAAGATACCAGAGAAGACCAGAAAGGCTAATGGTAACCTGTAGCAGATGATATTCAGGTGCAGCAAGAAAAGAAGGCAAAAGGACCGACGGGTAAGTTCGAAACGTATCACCAAAATATTCAAATTAAAATTCAGAAGTTTATGATGACAACTTTCGTGATCAAATTATTCATAGGCTATAATTTTAAGCATAGAAATGTCTGATCAAACTAGGCCTATTCATATTCAGTCAACCCAGCAAATAGGCCAAACGCACAATTCATAGGTATCCGTCACAGAGCATGTCAACGCTGGAGTGTAATGCTCTGATCTGATCTGATCTGATCTATTCACTTCGAAGTTCAAACTGTGCATAACCTAATTTACGCTTTCATTTCCTGAGTTATTGAAATTATGCATTCAGTTCGGATTGCACAGGAAAATCACAAACGCGTTTCTCCGAATTAGCGTGAATGACAAGGCAGATATCAAAATTTTGTTAAAAAGTCTAGACAACATTGAAACAAACCTTCATAGAGAAACTATGCTTATAGCTATAGGCTACGCAGGAGTTGCCGGAACTAAACAATATGGCCTATTATGTTGCGCGTTTAGTAGCACGTCAATGAGCGTGTGCTCTCGATACATCAGGTCGACAGCAGAACCCTCACGGCTTGTACAATGATGTGCAAAATGTTTTTCATGGCCAACTTTTTCTGCCGTCATTAATGGTCACTCGTTGAAGAACGTCGAACTGCTAAACGATCACCATGGTAGCCCGATGCAGTCGAGTGTCCACTGTCCACGCTGGCCAGGGGAGAGAGAGAGAGAGAGAGAGAGAGAGAGAGAGAGAGAGAGAGAGAGAGAGAGAGAGAGAGAGAAAGAGAAAGAGAGAGAGAGAGAGAGAGAGAGAGAGAGAGTGAGAGAGAGAGAGAGAGAGAAAGAGAAAGAGAAAGAGAGAGAGAGAGAGACTGTGAGAGAGAGAGAGAGAGAGAGAGAGAGAGTGAGAGAGAGAGAGAGAGTGAGAGAGAGAGAGAAGAGAGAGAGAGAGAGAGAGAGGAAGAGACACAGAGACAGATAATTATGGCTACACTGCAGATACGCAATGGCCAATAACAAAAAAAGAAAAACAGAGACAACGGTAGAAAGAGAGAAAAATGGAGCAAGATAGAAGGAGGAGAAGTAAATGTATACAGTGAAGAAGAAGAGGAAAGATACAGAGGAAGAGGAAGGGGAATATGAGGAATATGAGGAGTGATATAGAAACAGATAGATAGATATAGGGATAGAGATAGATAGGAACAGAATAATTATCGAGGAAGGGAGATTGAGATGGAGACAGTGATAGAAGGATGGAAAGGGATCAGGATAAGAGTGCTACAAGGAGGCAGAGATACATGTATAGACAGAGACATACAGAGCACGCGATGAAGAGAGAGACATATACACAGACAGAGAAAGAGAGAGAGAGAGAGAGAGAGAGAGGGAGAGAGAGAGAGAGAGAGAGAGAGAGAGAGAGAGAGAGAGAAGGAGAAGGAGAAGGAGAAGGAGAAGGAGAAGGAGAAGGAGAAGGAGAAGGAGAAGGAGAAGGAGGAGAAGGAGAAGGAGAAGGAGAAGAAGGAGAAGGAGAAGGAGAAGGAGAAGGAGAAGGAGAAAGAGAAAGAGAAAAAGAGAGAAAGAGCTGTGACAGGACGGTAACACCGAGAGGTCAGTACTATATCCAATCCCTCCCTCGTGGTCTGTTTGACAACCGGCGAATATTTGTTATGGATGCATCTATGTCGGAGAAAGAGAAAGGAGGCATCTAAAACCTGGTACGCTGTCTAATAGGGGAAGGATACGGCGTTTGTCATCCAGAGCAGTCTGAACATTTTACTTGTTATTTTGTTGAAATTTGTGGCTGCCAGTTTACTAACACCCCAGCCACACAACTAGGCCTAGGCCTATCACACACCAACCGTCACGTTTTGACAGTTGGATTGACTTTCTCAAACTGCCCATTAAACTCAAGATCACCAGCGAATACATATTCAGAGAATATATTATAAATCCTAGAGGTAATAAGAACAGGATATAGGCCTAAACCAACGACCTCTAGGCTAATTTTATATAGGGCCTATAGAGCATAATTATTATAAAGCAATGACTCCTAATTATTACCGGACTGGTAACTCTTGAAAATAATGTGCAGGTCCATTTCACTTTCAATCATAAGACTTATATTTCGATCTTCTTCAAATTCCGTTTCGAATTATACTAGACTAACTAGAGATTAGGCTATGTTTTGGGTCTCCAAAGACAACTTTTTCATTGCAAGCATAATTATAACAATTAATGAAACATTAATTAATTAGCCTATCATAGACCTAATTATCAAATCATTTACTCATAAATATTATCAGGGTCGTGCTCTTTACATGAGGGCAACGAACTCGAACAGCAGAGCCCCGTTCGGATTGACCTCGCAGTCAATCGTGTGCCAGGGTTTGTGGAGACCGTAGTTGACACCAGAGAAGCATTCGGTGACGTTGAAGACGGGCGCCGTACGTATGCCGAGGTCGGTCAGCTTGAAGGAGACCTTGCTCGGTCCACCGAAGATGTTCGTGTAGAAGATGGCCAGAGCGAAGCTCCCAGATGGAAGGATCGACTTCCGCCAGATGTGAACCTCACCGATCTGACAGAACAGAACAGAGTAGGCCTATCATACATTATCAATACAAGAAGTGCGAATACGTTGACGAATTATAGTGATTGCAAACATAGTTTTGATAATTGAAGCTGCTGCTGCTGCTGCTGCTGTGACATTTAATAGGACATTCAAGTGATCCAACGGTTCCAACCAAATTGTTGAGCCCAATACAGAATATATACAGACAGACAGACAAACCAGAGAGACAGACAGACAGAATGAGACAGAATAGTGAACTCACAAAAGCTTGCAGCTGCTTAAGAAGTGACAGTCATTGATAACGTGTATTTATGAACTCATCTGTTGATAGTTGCATAAGATTCGTGAAATACGAGCACGAGGAGTCGAGGACGATGATTAGAATGAGCTAAGGATGAACGATTGTAAGCATGAGCGTATTGACATACGACAAGTATCTCGAGCCCGAGTTGTCCCAGTGGGTCTTGGTTGATGGCGATGGCTCTGCTGTTGAGAAGGATCTTCTTTGACTCCGATCGGATGGCTCTCAGGTCGGAAGAGACGAATAGTGGAGCCGACAGAATGGACCAGAGAGCCATCTGAAACTGTTGTTGGTTGACGCTCAACCCATAGCCACCTATCAGTAACTAAAAACAACACCAACAGTAAAAAGTGTGTATGTATGTGCACTTGATATAGCGCCACTTCAAGATTACTACTCAGAAGCGCTCTCGACTACAGTCTACAGCGCGGACTCTGAATCGGAGTTTCACGCTAAAGTGCTGAGCAATTGCGAGTGAAGAACTTGCCCAAAGTTCCTTTGCGGCGACTTGAAGTGGATTTGAACCTGCAACCCTCCGGCTGCAAGGCAACGAACATACCCACTCCATCACTGTGCCCCACACCATAAAAAACAACAACATTGCAGCACAGTTTTATCATCTAGGAGTAGTGCTCAGAGTGCTTTATATACCCTATCTTTTAACTGTGGGTCAAGCCAATAGGTATATAATTAATTAAGCTCATAATGCTTTTTTCAGGCCGAACTAACTGGACAAATTAGACAATATCCAGGTCTAGTTAATTAAGCTTTCTGGTCCTACCTGATCCGGATCACTGAAGCTGCCTGGACCAGAAAAGTTGCGAAACAGGTAACTCAATCTGACATGGAAGTTGAGAATGCTCGAAAGACTCTCCCAACTGTCTGTTATGTCGTCGAAAACTCGATATTGGTTGCAGGTCTTTGCCACCTGAGCGTAGTCTACCTATAATATTATATTAAACGATTTACATAAACGGTGTGATTGTAAAGTGGCTTGAAAGAAATAGGAATAATGCTATTAGTTTTTTTTTATTTACGCAGGAAAGACCGAGGTTGGTTGTAGCAACGGTATTTAAATGACGGGAACTGATATTTTTGCAGCAGAGGCAAAACACATAGGTCACGGTATAAAAATTTAACAAGAAATTGAAAATACAAGGCAGGATAACACTTTATACAAACAACCCAGGTAGGCCTACTCAATAATTATTATTGAGAGCCTGGGTTGTTTTTGCATGAAGGTTTCTAGATGCACGTAAGTGTATTGGTAGGCATATCACTTTGTGTATTATTAGTGTCATCGGTGCAAAGAAAGTTAATAAAAAATGTAAAACCAAAGAGTAGCCTAGTAGTTAAAAAGTAGGTTCACGTTTTCCAAAGGGGACAAGTGCCCCTCTTGCCCTACATGCATGTGCGGCACCCACGTGCTCATCCACATACAGCTACCTCTCTATCTTAGTGATCCTTTGGATATTGATCCCGACTTGGTTTTCACGCATGCGTCATCATTTCTTGACACCAGTCCTTGTGCAATAAGGCCTATAGCCTAAACGTTGGAGCAATATAGCAATTGCAAATGCAGTTCATGGTGAAAATAAGCAAACAAACAAAAAATTGTTATTAATAAATAAACAATTCCAAATGAACAATGGGAATACAGAAGCAGACGAAGACACAAAAATGGCGACTGACCGATCCTCCTCCCTTTGAAGTGACGGCTTCCGGCCATTCGCAGAGATAGAGCATCGGACGTCCGGTCGAATTCAGACGCTGACCGAATTCAGGATACGCTGAAACCATCGTCAGGCAAGTCAGAAATTTGTCTTATATAAGACTCAGAGGTGAGAATTGCCTTGGGAGTTGTGTGGTTCTATTCCCTAGCCTTTGTCAGGACACAAAATGAAAATGTCTCATGTTATAGCGAAGTCGTCATTGCTTACTTCAAACTCGCATGAACGAACGTCTGAACCTCTACGTTATTTTTCTACCTTCTCACACTTATAAGACTAAGACAGTAGGCCTATGTCCTTCAAATTAGGCTTATCATTTAAATTATAGGCACATAATTATTTATAATGCATTGAAGACATCCTGAGACCTTTGGACGCCGGTTAGATACTCATTGCAGACGTTGTATAATGCTCAGTTGAAGTTACTATTATTACGATCGAGGTTTTCTGGATTGTAGGACTGCGTTCTCTTCCGCGCGACTTATCTAATAGCTTCAAAAACTGCTCAAGACTTTCCTCTTTGACCGTGCCTGGGTCAAGAGCGCCTCTGAATAGATATATCCTGAAGGGAGAGGGGTGGGCTATATAAATTTCGCAGAAACCGCAGACAGATAGATACTTTATCTCACTTTAGGCTACATTCTCTTTCACTACGCAAGATCAGATGCTAGTTAGGCCTACTTGCCTGAGTTACACGTCCGGAAGTCTGAAATGCCACAGGCGCCGACCTTGACCATGTCGACCTGCCAGTCGGACATCGTCTGCGCGTCCAGGACGAAGTTTCCAGCACTCCCTGGAAAGCCACCGCACGTGACATTGCCAAGGTCTAGGTAGAGACCGACCTTGAGCTTCTTGCTATGAATCTGCAAAGGAAACAGTCAATCCAAGTCGATCAAAGCATAATTTTATTTGTCAATAAATTTTATTTTCAATTTGTATGTAACCTCATCCTTTTTTTACTTGCTAGAGGACTTACCTGTGTGATCAACATCTTTGGCCAAATGTAAGCTGGACAATAATTTGTTATAGGGCCTAATGGCGGCTGCTGCTTAAGGGTCTAGGCCTGCGTCACAGGCCTAGCTTAGCAACAAAAATTTCTTCTTTTTATCTCCTGAAAAATTCAGTTTTTTCGTGTCGTTTTCTTCTTTTATTTTTATTTCTTTCATCTAACCTCATTCTTTATTTACTTTACTAGAGGACTTACCTGTATGCTGATAAATATATATTACGGTAGTAATAATAAATGATAATGATAATATTAATAGGCCTAATAATAATATCAGCACCAAGTAACACATATTATTATTATTATGAATAAGGCAATGATAATATTAATAGCCTAATAACAATAATGATAATAATAACAACAACAATAAAAAAGCAATACGGTAATAATAAATTTTTAAAACTAGGCTACTAATAACAACAACAATAATAATAACTAACAATACAGCGGCTTAACGCAGCAGCAGCGGGTTGAAGCATTCTCGAGGAAACATTGTAGGCCCTATAATTCATTATTTAAACAGTGTAAATATTATTAGTTCTCACGTATGAGATGAGACTTGGCATTCCTGCTGGAAATCTCTTGAGATCTGCTTGCAGTCTGTTCTTTGAGTCTCTGCTTTTGTCCATCCAGCAATCGTCGATGACCACGTATTGGAATCCAGCTTTACGGAAGCTGGACAGCGAGAGGATGTCGGCTGTCGACTTTATCAGACGCTCGCTGCATGATCAAGACAGATCAACAACGATAATCATTGGCTATTACTCTGAACTTTTTGAGTTTGATTATGATGATGATTAAGGCGATGAATAAACGTTCAATAAATAATAAGGCTTAAATTCAACCAATGCTGATAATTAACAAAGAATTCACAATAATAGCTATAATCACATTAAATATTGCGATGATAATGTTGATGATGGTGGTGGTGATGATGATGACGACGACAACGAGCACGACGACGACGACGACGATTATGATGATGATGATGATGATGGTGGTGGTGGTGGTGGTGGTGGTGGTAGGGGGGGTGATGATGATGATGATGATGATGATGATGATGGTGGTGGTGGTGGTGGTGGTGGTGGGGTGATGATGATGATGATGATGACGATGATGATGATGATGATGATGATGATGATGATGATGATGATGATGATGATGATGATGGTGATGGTGATGGTGTTAATTATGATAATAACAATGATGATTATGACGAGTATGATGACAATGGCAATGATGATGACGCCAACCTGATGCAGTCATCTGGATAGTTATCGCAGTCAGTCTGGCACTGGAATCGCTCTCCAGACATCCAACCCATCGGAGGCGTCCGAGCCAGACCGTTGTCAAGGGCAACCACACCAACGATCATCAGCATCAGCAGCAGCAGACAATGCAGAACGAAGCAACAAGGAACAACGACTCCAGACAATCCGATCGCCATTCCATTCCGTACGCGTATATTATTCATAGCGTAGACCTACTATACTCAGCTCAGCTTGGCGCATATCGACTGTATAGAGGACAAATGGGTTATGTCCATATTTCATTATTTCGAGAAAATCGAATTTCAAATTTCAAGTGCTTATGAAAAATATAACAAAGTAACATAATCATACTTTCTTGGTGTCATTGAATACGTATTTAAACAGGGAACAATGTTAACAGAGCAATGGTATCATGTGACATGAGAATAACACGAAAAAAATGAAGTTTGTAAGGGTGGGGTGCCCAAAAATGGACATACGACCTTTGTGCTTTACAGAAATCTTTGTAACATGGACATATCACATTCAACAGATCATTAATAAAGCATGGTTACTGGGCTTGTTTGCTACTTGAAAGGTCATAACAAAGTTAAGCAAACCTGACAATAAGCAAGTAAGTAAAATTGGACATGTAAACCTGTTTTTACACAAGTGACATGCTCAAATTTCTGTTTCAGGTCACAAATAAAACTATTATTGTTTTTGAGCTCATAGAATTTGAGCCATTGTAAAGATTCATTGGAAAAGAGAAGTGCTAGCAAACTGGATTTGATTTTTGTCTAAAGAGTTCATGGAATCAAACAAATGGATGAATGATCTATGATAATGACATTTATTTGTGAAAATGTTTGCTTTCTGGTAAAAAGTCTTGAATTACTGAACGTTAGGCAGTCAACCTTCCGTATATTGGCGACCTCGATACAATGAGGAGATAATGTTTTGCTGAAAAGCTTCTTACACTCTTTTCCTTCAACCATTCACCATAAACAACACCCATGGCTCATTTTTATGCTTATCAGGTGTTCTAACTAGTAGCTGACTATTCCTGGACAAAGTTGCGCAGGAAATGATTCTTCATATTGAAGTATGACTAAGTCCCCTTTTACCATCTACAACTGAATCAGCATTTTTCACAGTCTACTGGTCTTTGTTGCTTGCATATCTGTAGGCCTATGCTGCCCTCTTATCCTTCTTTTGATTATTGTTTTCCGATCAGTCTGCCTTTGTTGTAAGTATCCTGTAACAATAAACAGTCCCGATCTTTTACATCAATTGGCCCCTCTCTTTGAAACACTCTGTCTCCATCTACTCGGTATCAACTTCAAACTGGTAATCCCTCCTCCTCAGTGTCTTTCCTCAAAACTTTTTTCTCGTGGCCTTGCGCACTGGGGGCGCCTCTGAACGGTTCACCCTATAGTATAGGCGCTTTAAAAATGTTTTAATGCAATACAATATACAATACAATAATTGCAAACAATAAGTTTAATTGTGATATATGAAAGAGAATATAAAAAATTCTACTAGTTTTGACAACTCAAGAGACAAAGCAAGAGGCAAAAAACATTAAAGGTTTAGGGGTTAATCAACCATTGGCTTATGAAAAAGTTTTTTAAAAGGTTATTTATCCACTTAAATAAGAAAAACAAAAACGATTGTGTGTAGTAACAATTGTTTTTCTTACTTTGTACCCTATCTTAATTTTTTCCTTTTTTATTTACTGTAATGCTGTTTGGTTGGTGTCAGGAAGGACAGGCAATAAACCCTCCCATTATAAATTTCTGGCAACGCCATTGATACTGATGCAATAATTATTATGGCCAACTTACGATTGGTTTTCACACTGTGTGAAGTCGAACTCGAGATTAATACCATTGACGATGACGACTTCGCAAGTTAAGCGAACATCGGATAATCGCGACTGAACTTTATAAAATCATCTTTTGATTACTTTAGACCGACAAGCAGATATTGTCTGCCATTTAATATGAACTCTTTATTACAGTATTTACTAAAATAACCAACCTCCGAACCGTCAGCATGCCAACTGGCTTGACGCCATCTTGCATAAAATTAGCGTAAACAATAGCTGATTGGCCATATTTCTCCGAGCACAAATGTCGTATGTCCACATAAGACCTTTGTGCTCTGCGGATTTGTACGAAGATGACATATGATATTTGTAACTTGTGTATTGCACCATGAAAACGACTTTGGCAGGACATATAACTATTGTGCCCTGAAGCCTTATGCCATTACCTATAAGAATCGCTAAAAACATGGATTTTGAAAAAATGTGGACATAACCCATTTGTCCTCTATACAGTCGATATATACGCCGTATACTTATCAGAAGTTATCAGCTATAGCCCTTTTATAATAATTGCGTAGACCTACGTGTGGTGTATTAATGGTTTTGATGGGAATCAATGCGCCACATAATTTTTATGGTCGAGTTTATCAACGCGATGCTCCTTTTAAGTCCTTTATCCGCAGGACTTGGAGCTGGTATAGTCAGTAACTCCGACACTGTTTGCACTCTTACAGTGCCAGTCCCAAGCCTGGATGAAAGAGGAGGTCAACGCTAATGATCTTTGCTCTCACACAGTGACGTTATACTCAAACTACTACTGGTGACCAGCGATCCAAGAAGCGGATGTTGTGGATGAGCTGGAATGCTGGATTCGTCAATCGGATCCGATGGAGTCTGGATGGAGGTTCAGATACGTGGCTTCCAGTCCCTGTACTTAGATTCAGTCTGCTCTTCGATGATCTGGAAATGTCAGAATAATTATATTAGCGTTTTTGGTATTTCAACGTCACATGGTATGGTGCTAGTTAGTTTTTGTGGTCATCGCACTCATTATATTCATCATTGGCGTCATTGTCGTCATCATCATCGTCGTCATTGTGACAGCGAGGCTGAACTTTGCTTTTGATAATGATCATTGTGGTCATCACCGTGACCACCACCCCCAACCTGCAGCTGTTGTCATCCTTTGATTATCATCATCATCATCATCATCATCATCATCATCATCATCATCATCATCATCATCATCATCATCATCATCATCATCATCATCATCATCATCATCATCATCATCATCATCATCATCATCATCATCATCATCATCATCATCATCATCATCATCATCATCATCATCATCATCATCATCATCATCATCATCATCATCATCATCATCATCATCATCATCATCATCATCATCATCATCATCATCATCATCATCATCATCATCATCATCATCATCATCATCATCATCATCATCATCATCATCATCATCATCATCATCATCATCATCATCATCATCATCATCATCATCATCATCATCATCATCATCATCATCATCATCATCATCATCATCGTCATGGTCATCATCATCACCATCTTCATCACCATCGTCATCATCATCTTAATCATCGTCCTTATTCAGTCATTCAGGTATTAATTTTATAGCATATAGCACCTCTTTAAGCAAACTGCTCAGAGGTTCTCCTGACTCCAGCACAGTTGAAAAGGAACAGTTTTCAAATGCTTACAGAATGTGTCAGAGAGTGACCTAGGGAGAACGTGCAGCTCAATAGGGAGACCATTCCAAACCGCCAAGCCAACCACAGTTTAGTGTCATCGTCAACGAGATTGATGTCAAGTTTATCGAGCATATTTCTGTAGGCCTGCATAGGCTATAGGGAGTATAGGCGGCATAGGCCTATACACAATTATATTATGTGAAACTTGTCTTTTCCAACTTACCCCAGCCGCTGTTTGCAGATTACTAATTCTTTTCCATGTGTAAGCTACAGACTGTGTCAAAGCTAACGTCTTGGCCTGATGCACAACGCATAGGCCTACACGCCTTTAGTCTGTCTATCAGCAACAATAGTAGGCCTACATTGGCCTGTTCACACGTAGTGCACGTTTAGAACTTTGAAGGTATATATATATATATTATATATATATAATATACATATATAGTAATACAATGTACGTACTCACTTAAGTGGCTGTGCAACATACATGTACATGCATATGCAAAGAGGCATCAAAACTATGCAAGTCTTGAACTTAAAGCGCTGTTGTATGCCTATGCGTAACTTTCTGCCTCAGCGCACCCATAATATCAATATATAAATATATATATACATGTATATGCAAGCAGGCATATACATGTATGCCATATATATCTGCGTGAAAGACCGACATCTATTTATAGATAGGCCTATATGTACAGGCGTACAGGCAAGATCGTGCATGACATTGTATTCAAAGAACCTTTCTATACATAGGTGTGTGTATACCTGAAGGCCTCCCAAGCCGATATATTTGGATTATAACTGTAAACGATGACTCATTTGCAAGCCACAATCCAAAATATATTAAGCATTTTGTTATGAGAATATTATATATAATTATACATATTTACATTCTCATAATTATTATTGCATAGATAGTTTTAGATACTCTTTGAAAAAAACTCATGTATTCCTTATGAGCACGCGTGACTATTATATAAATGGATTATTATGACTCAACGACCCTCCATGGGTGGGCATCAAACGCCACCGCCCCTCCATTCGGCACAAAGGGTGCTCTTGGTTCCATTCGCACGTATTGCAACTGTGCAGAATCGAGCCTTTTTCGTGATGGGCCCAGTGGTCTAGAAAAGGGCTCCCACAGGAGCTACATCTGTGTTCTGGCCCTTCTGGGGCTCTTACTGAAGCATTTTTATTCGACTCAAAAATGTGCGTATATCGTGCTATGAAGTTGGAAGCGCTTCTTAGAAGTCTCACTGAATTGGCGCTATAGAAGTTCTTGAATGAATGGATGAATAAGTCTATTAGCGTTGTAACAATCACTTACATGTATTTTATACTGAGAGAACAGAAATCTTTCGTCTACATGCATAAACATATGAATTAGGCTATATAGTATATATAGACTATAGACCGGTGGACTAGGTTATAGAGTTTAGGCTATTCAATGTTTATACATGGGCCTATCTGTAGACCTATAGTCAGAGTCAAAAAGCTTCTTTTGATGCTTTCGACAATAACGACCATTATTGTATGCACTCATAAAATTTGTTTCAAACGTGTCAGACCACTGCAGGGCCTTTATGTTGTAACAAAGCCCCTATTCTCATTCCTTCATTTTCCTTCCTCCTCCCTACCTCTGTCTCTGTCTGTCCCTTCTTCTGTCTGTCTGCCTCTGTTTGTTTCTGTGTATAATTTATGATTTACAGGCCCATAGAGTCCGCATGCCTGTTAGACACAATGCCTTCGGTAAATCACTCATCCTATTATTCTATATCGACTAGGGGGAAGGTTCTGTTGTGACCCAAGTGATATAGCCACAGGTCGACCTTCAACCGATACCGCAGGACCGGATGTTGTTGTCATAAAGTACGCCAGTTAATGATATAAGGGTGAGCTATGGTTATCATTTCCACTCCTAAGGCTTATGAAAATAAATGTTGCGGTTGTTATGAGAGCTTAAAGATTCTGTTCCAAATTAGAGGTGTAGAGTAGTTTCATTGACTAAACAGTCTATGTAGTTTAGGCTTTATCTCACTATTTTCAGTTGACCTTTCTTTGGATCATGCATACCGATATAATAGACACAGCCTATGTGTCAGCTAATTTAATCAGTGCACGCCGATTGTCGTACAGCGACGTAAGTAGGCCAGGTGCAAATTGCCGCGCGGCGTCTGCACAGGTGATTGTCTGGACAGCACGTGACGTCTAGACGAGCGTACGTTAATTGTACAAGAAGGGAGTGGAAGTGAAGAAGGAGAGTTGCGTGTTGAGAGCCGTTGAGATAGGCTGTAATAGTTGTTGTTGAGTTGCGATAGAGTAGACTGATGAAGATAGTAGTCGTGTAGTTGTTATGATAACGCAAGTGTAGTCATTGTTGTGTTGTTGCTGATCGTTTTACTTTATATCGGATTTTGGAGTATAATAAGAAGAGTTAAACACGTCGTCGTTGTTGGTTAACAAAACAGTGAAAGACTGTAGATTCTTTAACCTAGCCATTTAGCTAATGAAACAGTTATCTAGGGATAGGCCTACGCTACCACGAACTTATACGAAGAAGCTTCCGAAGAGACTGAAGGTCACACGTAGAGAAGAAGAGGGAAAAGACTTGTGACATTTGGTGTCGTTGCGGTGAGATAACGATCCAAGTTGCAGGATAACGATCCAAGTTGCAGGAGAACGATCGTAGTTACGAACGGTGGGTCTACGTGCCAAGTTACGAACGGAGGGATTCTATTCAATCAACAGACGTTGTGGAGAAACGGACGCTGTGAATTTATCGAGGAGCCGAGCACACGGGAGAAGCAACGATACATCGAGCATCCGTACGACAGTGAGAAACGACAACACAACGACTACAAGGTAGAAAAACTTGCTTGTCTATTGAAGTGTGCATAAAGAATTGAAGTCAGTCAATTGCAAACATTTGAAGAGTAGTCTACTAATTTATCGAGCATCTGTAAAGTAAAGAAGTAAGATGGAGAAACTTACGGAGAAAAAGCAAGCAAATATTAAGAAAATGTCTACTGATAGACTGATAAAACTGCTAATTGAAGCAGATCTAGACGCAGAAGAAGTCGAACAGATGTCTAGGGAAGAATTGATGAGAAATTTAGCCGAGGTTTGGGCTAAGAAAGAAGAAGAAGAAGAAGGTGCTGTCGGAGGCGTTGCGGAGAAGCCAGTGGAGAAGCCTGAGGCACCGATGTCTATAGAGGCGTTGCTACAATTCATGATGATGAGTAGACAAGAAGAGAAGCAGAAAGAAGAGCAGCGCAGACAAGAGGAGAAAGAGCGTAAACAAGAAGAAAAAGAGAAAGAAGAGCAGCGCAGACAGAAAGAGAAAGAACGTCGCCAAGAAGAGAAGGAGAAAGAAGAGCGACGGTGCCAAGAAGAGAAAGAACGTAAGCAAGAAGAGAAAGAACTGCGACAACAAGAGATAGAAAAAGCAGAAAGGATGAGACAGCAAGAGATAGATATGCAGAAGCAGCAGTTCCAGCTTCAGTTAGAACAAATGAAATTAGATCGTGACGAAGCAGAACGACGAAGGATGGAGTTAATGATAGAATACGAAAAAGCAAGAAAAAGCGATGAAGAAATACGAAAACAGCAGATCGAAGACAAAAAGGCTCGTGAGGAAGAAAAGGAAAAGATGCGTTTACAAGAACTGGAGAGAGCAGAAGAAATTCGTCAGGAAGAATTTCAAGCTGGAAAAGACAATTTGGAAAAAGCAGAAAGAGAAAGAGAAGAGCAGATGCAGTTAGAACAAAAGAAACTTGCTATCAAGGAGGCTCAACTTAAAGAAATGGCCATTGAAAAAGAAGAACGCAGAAAGCAGTTAGAACTGTTGCAGCAGAAGATAGAACAAGAAGAACTGCGGAGAATCGAAGATCAAGATCGACTGAAGAAGAGAGACGAAGATGATCGTAAGAGCCGAGAAGTGTCAGAACAGATTAGGCTCAGAGAAAGTGAGACAATGGTGTCCAAGATCAAGAAGATTGGTGATGCCATGAAGCATGTATTGCCTAAGATGCCGTATGATATGATGGAAGTGCCATTATATTTTGAGACCGTGGAGAATGCATTCAATAGCTTCGCTGTGGAAAAGCAGTACTGGGTGAAATTGTTGTTGCCATTGATGACCCCGAGAGCACGAACGGTATTGAATCGATTATCATTTGAGAATTTAGATAAATACGATGCAGTGAAAGAGCACTTGTTGAAGGAATTCAAGTTAACAGCTCGTGAGTACAGGTCAAGGTTTGCAGATGCCAAGAAGACAGCCGAAGAAACGTATACGATGTTCACGGCTAGGCTGAAGAACCTGTTGAATTATTATGTCCGAAGTAGACGAGTGGACAAAGACTACGAGAAGCTGTTTGATTTGTTAGTGGCGGATAAGCTGAAAGAATGTTTACCACCAGGTCCACTGCAGTTTGTCTTAGCAAAAGAGGGCACAGAATGCTTGGAAGCTAGTAATGTTGCAGATCTCGCAGATATACATGTAAACAATCGGATTGGTGTGATGTTCCAAGACAAACCGAAATTTGAAGCATGGGACAATAGTCCAAAGCAACCCAAGTGGAACAAGGATAGCAAAGACACCGGAAGCCAAGCCAAGAGTAATGATGCAAAGAAAGATGATTATTCTGGAAAGCAGTGGTCGCAAGATAAACAACAGTCAACGTGGGACAGACAAGCCTACAATCGAACTCCGCCGCTGGGACGCCCAACAGAAAGTAATGCATCTTACACGCCGTACAACAAGTGGGAGAACAAGGAGCAAAGAAGTTTTATCAAGAAGCGTTGCCACAATTGCAATTCTGATAAACACCTAATAAAACATTGCCAAGCACCAGGAGCGGCAAATCTGAGGAAGAACTTTAGCAGAAGTGCAGAAAATCTTCGAGTAAACCAGATACAAGTGATAAATGCACCTCCTGGTTGGGAAGAACAATGCAACCAAGAAACAGAAGTAAAGTCAGTGATGAAGTGTACGCCGCAGTTCACCATACTGAAAGAAGCGATAAAGACTACTTCCATTGCAGAAAATTGTCGAGAAACAAAAAGTAAAGAGGAGTGTCAACGCATAAAGAAGATATCGTTGCAGCATGTAAATGTGGAGATACGTGGGACTGATGGGCAGCCTGTGCAAGTCGAGGCGTTGATTGACTCGGGGACCGAGATACCAGTAATCAACGAGGAACTACTGAAAGGAACGACAGTAGAAGAAATCGGCAGAGTTCATTTGCAATGTGTAGCTGGAGAGCCGATTCCAGCTAAGTTGGTGAAAATCGAAGTGCGGATGAGCGGTCGTAACGAAGGAACAGCTACAGAGGACAGGACAATAAATATCGCGCCATATTTAACTTTAGTGTGTGCCAGCATTTCAGCAGAACTGTGTAAAGAAAATCCAGAAAAGTTCCTGCTACATCCAGAGATAATTGCAGAACTGAAAGAGGTTCCACCAATCAGTATATTGCAAGGAGAGCTACAAGCGAATGTGACTACAAGAGCACAAAGTCGGAGAGCAGAAGTCGAAGGCGGAGAAGATGAAACGATAAACGAAAGTTCGCAAGAAGATGACACGGACAGCGAAGATGAACTCAGCATTCAAGATGACGAAAGAACAACATCTGAGAACAATGAAACTGAAGAAGAGATGGCTGCATGTGAACGAAATGATAGTGAAGATTCCGGAAGCGACGCTGAACTGGAGACAAGTATGAGGGACTTGTTCACAGAGAATTCGAACGATGAAAGACAGCTGGAAGATGCGAAGAAATTCGAGGAGCAGCAGAGAAATGACGAATTCGGATCAGTGGTAGAGCTACCATTGAAAGAAGACCATGCAGAGACGACACAGAAATCGCTGCAATTGGACTATGAACAGATCGGACATCTTACGAGCGAGCAACAGAAACAGCTACTGGATGTACTGAACCGTTATGCAGACAGATTTTCGGACAAACCTGGATTATGTACATTGGTAGAACAGGAAGTGGTGCTGAACCCAAAAAATCCTAACACTTGCTAACTAATTGATTGATATTTTTTGGTTTCTACAGACAATTTATTTGTAATTTTGCTGAAATTGCTAAACCATTAACGGATTTAACTAGCAAGCAGACACCTGAGAACATTGTTTGGACTGAGGACCACCAGAAGTCTTTTGATTCTCTTAAAGAAATTGTTTTATCAAATGTGATTTTATACATGTTCGAGGTTGGCAAACCATTTAATTTGTACTGTGATAGCAGTGATTTTGCTGTGGGGGCTGTGCTGTCACAAGTGGACGATGAGGGGATAGAACGTCCCGTTTCATTTATCAGTCAGAAGCTGACAGATACCCAGAGGAGATGGGCGACGATTGAGAAGGAAGCCTATGCAATCATATGGGCTTTAAACAAATTGAAAGAAATCATTATTGGTTCCAAGATTAATGTGTTCACTGATCATAATCCTTTAGTTTATTTGACTGAGTCAATGTCGAAGTCTGCTAAGTTAGTACGATGGTCTTTATCATTGCAAAATTTTGACATTCTGTTGAACTATAAGAAAGGAAAGTTGAATGTAGTAGCAGACTGCTTATCGAGATTGTAGTATAAGGTATTTTGTGATTGCATTTAGTATAAGAATTGTTTGTATTTAGTTTAAGCATTATACGTTCGCTAATTTTTAAGATTAATTAGCTCTCTTCAAAAGAAAGGAAGGAGGTAATGTCAGCTAATTTAATCAGTGCACGCCGATTGTCGTACAGCGACGTAAGTAGGCCAGGTGCAAATTGCCGCGCGGCGTCTGCACAGGTGATTGTCTGGACAGCACGTGACGTCTAGACGAGCGTACGTTAATTGTACAAGAAGGGAGTGGAAGTGAAGAAGGAGAGTTGCGTGTTGAGAGCCGTTGAGATAGGCTGTAAGAGTTGTTGTTGAGTTGCGATAGAGTAGACTGATGAAGATAGTAGTCGTGTAGTTGTTATGATAACGCAAGTGTAGTCATTGTTGTGTTGTTGCTGATCGTTTTACTTTATATCGGATTTTGGAGTATAATAAGAAGAGTTAAACACGTCGTCGTTGTTGGTTAACAAAACAGTGAAAGACTGTAGATTCTTTAACCTAGCCATTTAGCTAATGAAACAGTTATCTAGGGATAGGCCTACGCTACCACGAACTTATACGAAGAAGCTTCCGAAGAGACTGAAGGTCACACGTAGAGAAGAAGAGGGAAAAGACTTGTGACACTATGCATAAATTGCCCAGATTGCCAAGGAGGGTTGACTTGTTTGGAATTGTTTTTGTCTGGTATAGGCTACTACCGGGTTGGTCTTCTTTGGGACGTAGGCCTATATGTATGAGCATTGAACAGGTACAAATAAGCGAAACAATTAAACAATATTTCACCTTAAGAATTTCAGTTTGCAATGTGTCCAAACGACACTAGTCTTAGGCTCTTAGCATAACTTTATGAGCTTCATAGAAGTTAGGCTATGGTTACGGTAATTGGCTAGTAGGCTATATGCCCCATCTGAGATAGGGTTAGATGAGTTCGTATAAGTTTGGCTTACAGTTAACAACCTGCATCCTGCATAGCATCAGATGTGTTATTGATTTTCTCCAAATTTAATGAGAGACAGACATGCTCAGATTATCTAGCAATCAATCAATCAGTTTATTGAACACCAATAATAACAATAATAATTAATCAATATTGCAGTTAATCGGAAAAAAGCATTAGTAAACATTGAAATGCGATAGCTGCAGAAGCGACAATTAAGTCCAGTTAAACAAAGTTAGGCAACCTACAACTTCCTAATAACAGTGTTCAGGTCTTTGAACAGTTTCGAATTAATTAGCATTGTTGGCTCGCAAGAGGAGACGCATGCAGATAGGAACAGCGTGCCAGAGTTGGTCCTGCAACAAAAGCGTCCATTAGAGGTCTCTACAATGAAGCTGCTGCTGATAAGCCATTGGACAACAAACAGATCGTAGGCCGACTAAACGCAGACTGATTTCTTTTGTTCAAACATCTGTTATTAGCTTTGTGGTTTATTAGACGACTAGTCTCGTTTTCTTGCTGTCGTCTTTCGAAACGATTCGATCTAAAATTTAGAAAAGCAGAGAAATCATAATGATCTCGTGCGTGGTTCACATTCCGTTAGAATGAATGAATGAATGAATCAATCAATCAACCAATCAATCAATCAGCCAATCAATCAATGCAAGAATGAATGGAAAATACAAATTATAAATTCTGCACTGATATTATCATTATTGCCGGTGCTGTTGTTGTTGTTAACGTCATCATCATCATCATCATCATCATCATCATCATCATCATCATCATCACCACCACCACCACCACCACCACCATCATCATCACCACCACCACCACCACCACCACCACCACCACCACCATCATCATCATCATTTTAATTTAATTTAAAATTTAGCCGATATAGAGTATAGACACAGTTGGACCTATTGTTCGCACTACAGTTTGGGGCAACTCAATGTGTAGCTCAAAATCCAAATTGCAGTCCTCAATCCTTATCTTAGACTTAGAGAGATGAATACCAAGACAACGCTGGACTGTCAAGTGTCAACACAATTAATGTTCATGTTCATCCGATTAGTTATCGCTTTGCTCGAGTAATGTGCTATTGTGGCACTCTTCGCCACTATAATAGCGCTATGTATAGCCTACCTGTTGTTGTAAACCTGTAAAGAATGGTCTTTTGTCTCGTGCTAATAAAGATTATTTACTTAGGCCTACTGACTTAGGACTTAACAAGTCAGCTTCTGAGTCCGATATTCGGACAATGAAAACATATAGGCCTATACCTGCAGTTTAGGTATGCATAGGTGGTCTACCTGTTTTGTTGTTGTGGTTGTTGGAGTTATGCAGCGCCTGTTTGTCCATCGTGCCTTCCGGAACATGGGAAGCACCACTATCGTCGTGAACTCTATCGCCATCGACTTTATTTTGGCTAGAAATAACCGAAATTCAAGTCAAAACAATACTCTATTAAGGAGTTTCGTGGTTAACCCCCCCCCCACCCTATTGGCCTAGAAAAAAGTTGTTTAAAGGCTATTTATCCACTTAAATAAGAAAATAAAACAATTGTTTGTAGTAGCAATTGTTTTCTTACTTTATTCCCTTTGTCACTTCATTCCATTTTTATTTACTGTACTACTGTTGGGTTGGTGTCGGGAAGGGCATCCGGCAGGCCAAAAAATCCCCCAGGCCACAAACCTCCCCATTATAAATTCCTGGTTACGCCACTGCCATTAATTAACACAATCAGTCATTTGACTGCTTGATAGAAAATCGAAAATATCAACAGGTTAATTCTAGTGTGCACACGGCCAGATTATTTTTTAGCCGCCTCCCGCGAGGCTGGCTAAATATGGAAGAATGGGCGTAAGGTAATTCCCGACGCTATATATAAACCTCGGTCCCGGATACTATAGTTTCGCCGAAGAATGCATAGGCACTAGACTACCATAGACGACCAGTTGAATGAATCTTACTTGAATAAATGGTGGCGATAGACGAGCAGCAAAATCAAAATCACGATCATGACTATGAGGAGGATTGCGCAGATGGCTATCAGAGCTGTTGATCAATTGAAAACAAGAAAAAGTATTAGGAAATATTTATGTTTGTGCACGTAGCCTGTGCATGCAAGTATGTAGGCATGCATGTACATGTATTTGCGTACGAATGTAGGTTCTATGTAGGCTATGCATACATGCATGCACGTATGCAGGCGATATGCACGCAAGTGTGCATGACTACATTATAAGCACGTTAAGTAGGCTATGTAATTAATGCTTATTGGACTTAGGCCTAATACAATCGAAGCCTGTAAGCCTAACGTATAATTCCGATGTCAAAAAGTAATTTAATTATTACTTATAACCTTTCTCGACTCTTGTAAGCCCCGAAGAGTCGTTCTCTGTCGATGCAGCGGGTGTCATATGGTCGCCAGACAATGTATGTGAGAGGTTTGCACCACTCTGGCTTGGTAGATTCGATCTATCACCTGGAAAAGTAACGCACTGTAGTAGTATTGGGATTTGCGAATACCATTACGAGGACAATCTAGGTCACGGCTCATTGATATTCATAGCTCAAGCGAGTCATAAACCAATAGGAAGCGTCCAAACTAGGTCAAGATCATTAGCCCGCCCAAAATGAGTCATTTGTCTCATAGAAACTACCATTATGAGAACAATCTAGTCGTCACCTAGATTGTCCTCACAATGGTGCATACACTACTACTCAATATATATGCTCATGTTTGCGTACTATTAACCCACCATGCAAATCTGTAGCTCATGAGTCGTACATAACTCCTCGTGAAAACCTGCAGGACTGATAAAGAGGCGCTATATCAATTGTCACTATGTCACTATGCATAATTACAGGTTTAACCCAATTAGCATCCTAGTGTTTAGGAAGTCATAATATTCACAGAAGTAGTCATTGTCTAAAGGAAATCATAATTCTTATAAAAAAAACATTTAAGCCAATAATATTATCAAAGCAGTCTGACTCTTATGATGCCTTGCACTACAGCGCGTGCTCACAAGCGCTGATTTGACTTAGCAAATTTATATCACTCTGGCTTCTCGATGCTAGGCTATTTCTCCTCAGAGCGCCGCTCTTATGTCGGCGCCCTATTTTCGGCGCCCTTTTGTCGTGCGCCCTTTTGACGGGGTGCCCTCTTGTCTTTGTCTCTATAGGTTCAAAACAGAGAAAGTTTGTTTACCGTGGCTTTGGTTTGCTGTTGTCAGTGAAGCAGATGTTTTCAGAGTAACCACATGCTGAGATGTCGTTGGTCTTTCTTGTGAACTCGATGTCTGATCGGTTTCGAGGACGTTCTGGAGATCCGATCCTGAAACATTTAAATGATTAGTTCATTAATTAATTAATAATTAGGGCCTAATTAATTAATTAATTAATTCATTCATTATTAATATTATGCATTAATTCGTTAAATCAATCGCTCCATCATCCTTTTTACTTTTTTTTACTACTCCTAAAATACTAACCAGGAATATTCCTGCTTCATAGATTTTTCATTAAAATTTAACTTAATAATATTATGCTAAAAAGAAGAAATATATGCATAATGACCAATGCGAAAGCACCAGTATAAAATTAATAGTCACCTGAAAATGACGAAGATCTTGAAGTGAGATGTTGAGTTGTCGTTTGAACAGTTGATGGACCTGATAACACGTGCAATGTAACACAGGCAGAACAAAGCTATATATTAGGTAGGCCTACAGTATAGTCTAAGATGGACCGAATTAGGCAGATGAACAAAGAAAGACATGGTAAAAGTTAGTTTCCAAGTATGCGCAAACATGGGAAAGCAGCGAAGCAGTAGATAACACTCGTAGAAATTTACGATCATATTAATTTTATTTATTTTATTAATATTTCCAGGGCTGTTTTATAGGAATTTTTAGAACTGCACAACTCCTTCTTTTCCTTCCCATCATCCATGGTAAATTACTTCCAATCGGAGGGGAATGGACTTTTTTGCTAGTTTTAACTGTACAAAAGTGCTTCTACAACTTCAAAAATCCATTTAGAACTGCACATTTTGTGTACAACTGCACGTTAAAAAAGCCCTGTATAGTGGTGTGATTCCTAGACACCAGGCGCATCGTAGCAAAGAACCTATTCCAGGCGAGGAGGAGACGAAGCAGAAGCTGATTATATCAAGTAGGCCTAGTCTTCACATGCAAAAGATTTTCCCTTTATGTGGTCAGATGAGTACAAGACCCATTGAAGACAATGGTGCTAAATATGGCGAAGATGGACGAACCTGCGATTGCGATCTGGCAGATGTAACTGTGGAGTAGGTTACAGTTGCCGTCCGTCCACTGGAAGTCCTTTTGCGGACTCATGATTATGCATTCGTTTTCCACCTCATTCGGTTCCCAGTCTTCGTTTCCACCGACGTCGTACCAGTTGGAATAGGTGAGATCGGCACCTGGAAAAGGATCACCAGTTGGAACAGTAATTATGAACAGTAATGAATGTATTTCGATGGTTGCTAGCCTACTTTCTTATAACCTCGGAACTATCACGCTGAGAGTGCATCCGAAAAGCCATAGTATAGCCTACTGCAATAGTTGCCTTATAAATTCTCATCAGCTTATACAATAATCGTATACAAAACAATACAAAACAATACAATACAAAACAATACAATACAATACAGTACAAAACAGTACAAAACAATGCAAAACAATACAATACAATACAATAGAGTAAATGAATGGAGATAAATGAAGGGTTATGCAAAATATGGTTAGCTGTGGCATGCTGTAGTGGGCAGACATATATAGCACATACATGGGATATCTCATAATCATCATCAAGAACCGAGGGACCAGTGCCCGTAGGTGCCCGCTGCCATCCTCATTATTCCTCGCCATTTTTGTATCGTCGTACATGCCGGTGTCGCGCGACAGAGTCTCCCCCCTAAAAGTCTCCCCCGGAGACTTTATTTCGAAATAGATTCTCTCCCCGGAGGATCTGTTCTAGAATAAATTCGCCCCCCGGAGACTATATTCCGAAATAAAGTCTCCGGGGGGGAGGGGAGAGAATATTTCCTACGTCCACGAAACAAAGTCTCCCCCCGTTGATCGTGAAATCGGCTACAGTCGCATAAAATTAATAGATGAGCATATCAAACCGTTGGTTTGCGTTGCTAACACGATAACACGTTATTTAACACGAACATTTATATACTTTTACACCAGAAAAATTTCTTCCAAAACAGATTTTCAGCCAGAGGGAGACTTTGTTTCGGGGGGAGACTTCGTTTCGGGGGGAGACTTTATTTCGTGACACCGGTTCGGCATGGGATATCTAAAAGCATATTAATTTTATTCCACTTACCATTTGTCCAGAACCAAACGAGGCCGACCAGTCCAATCCAGTACTTAGACGCCTTCAGGTATTGACTGCCCTTGAGAGTGTTGAGCTGGACCTGGTCCTTGACCTTGAGAAGGTCACCACCACGACGGAGACAATCTTCCCTGGCCTTGAACCACGTGACAGACTCCGATGAACCGAAGTAGTAGCATGACGAATCGTTCAACATCACTGATCCGTTCACGCAATTAGACCTCGCTGAAAATTATATTTACATAAAATCTGATAAGGGCATCGCCAGACATAGCATATCATACAGGTGCACGGCTACGTAACAGTGCAAACGTAGGCTATACAATCAATCAATCAAGTTTTTAATTGTAACCAATTGTAACATTGAGTATACAGCACGAATAAAACAGCTGACAATATACAATATCGGCCACAATGCATGGGAGACCCAAAAGGGATCAGGCTAATTGGCTATGAATATGATGGCTAATTGAGATAAGATGGTTAATTGGCGATGGATAAGATGGCTAATTGGCTATGGATAGGATGGCTAATTGGCAATGGATAAGATGGCTAATTGACCATGGATAAGATGGCTAATTGGCTATGGATAAGTGGTGGCGAAACTCACGAATATCGCAGATGAATCCTGCCAACGTCTTTCCGCAATCATCATCATCGAACTTGAATTCTATCGCTTGACTGAGAATGGTGCAGGTTTGATATCCAAGGTAGTTGTTCGGTTTAGCATATCCCCATGCGGCGTAACCACCTAAGGCACGTAAAAGCAACAGAGTCAATATTAATCCTATTTTGAATACATTCATCCAACCATCTATAGTGCAGTGATTTACAATTCCGAAATTGTAAAGACCGCAGATCACAGAAATCTTAACTATACTAACAGAACAGACAGCCTGCAATAATTTCATAGCAATGCATTACATCAGATTTTCTGGAGTGGAGGGTTGGCGAAAACCCTAAATTTACCGGTCAACGCCGGGTACTTCAGAGCAGTAGTGCCGAAAATCCAATTTTCCCGGGCAGCGCCGGGTCCCACATCTAGTAATTCGTAGAACTTACAGGCTTGACAGACAGTTAATCGGAGATTGTGGTAAAGGTGTAAGGATGCTAATAGAAGATTATGGTGATGTGGCAGATAAGTAACGACATTTACACTAAAAATAACGAATTATTAACTCTCTTTGTCTGCCTCTGCAGTCTGTCTGTCTCTGTCTGTGTCTATCCAGCTCTCTCTCTCTCTCTCTCTTTCTATATCTCTTGCACCCTCTCTTTGTCTGTCTGTCTGTCTCTCTCTCTCTCACTCTGTATGCTTCTCTCTGTCTCTTCTTCCTGTCTTAGATGAAGAAAACAAAGAAGAAACTCTTGCCAGGCACATAGTAGATGAAGTTGAGATCAGTTCCACCGCATCTCAAAGATGAATCACCAGTGCATCCAACGACGCAGTTGTTCCTGTCAACCGATGAATCGATCATTCCATACAGACCAAACGTATTGCCGCAGAAACATCGATTGCCAGACTACAGTGTTCAGATAATAATAATAACAACACAGCAATCAACATCAATCAACTGTGTTGGGTTAGTCCATTAATGGACCAATGATTGCGTCAATCAATAACCATTATTGTGAGAATTTAAATACGAAAAGCAACAAGCCAACCATGAACCACATCTATTCACTAGCCAACAATCAATGATCTCTGTGAGAACCAAGCGAAGGCCGCACCAGTTTATGTGCGAAACGTACAGTTGCATTATACATGTACACCGTGTCTCAAAACAAACTGTGCCAAATTGTTTCTGTCAGAACTTCGTCAAATTTCCACCAATCTTAATAACTTTTGGCAGGTAGATGGCAAAATGGCTGATATTTTATGCCATATATGAATTTTCCACCTCACCTGACTCATACCACCGCACTACCTTGTTAAACACACATGTTCCAATTTCTCATATAACGCTTAAATTTTAATGCTTCCAACAAACTATCTGACGACTGAATTAGCACGCAATAAAATAAAATTGCAGAGTTTCTTAATTGTTATGACAGATCTGCTTAAAGGTGTTAGAATTGGTGCTCGAAATGTGCCCCGCATGCACGGACACAAGCGCTAAGACGGCGACGCCACTGGTCGATAGCACCATCAACAATCGACTGGTCAAAGCGCGCCCACTCGTCGATCAGACGCGTTTTGAGTTCGTCGACACTGTCTATTCTGGACCGGTAAACCTTCTCCTGCAGCACACTCCATATGCTATAGTCGACCGGGTTGAGATCTGGTGAATTCGGCGGCCACAGAGTTGGAGGAATGAAGTCGGGCGTCTCTCGCTCCAGGAAAGAGACGGTGTCGCGCGCTCGATGCGCCGGGGCGCCATCCTGTTGGAAGACAAAATCCTCGCCCTGGGATAAGCGGCGTATGTCTGGCAGTAGCTTCTGGGCAAGAAGGTTGTCGCGATAGTATGCCCCATTCACTTTTACACCCGGTTCGATGAAATGGATTCCAGTGCAGCCAAGCTTGGAGACGCCGACCGACACCATCACCGACTTGCTGAATGTCGGTCTTGTTCGAAGGAGCCTGTTTTCGTTGACGTCCTTCTTTAAGGTACCTGGACGGACATAAAATCGATCGTTCTGCGAGTTGGTTGGGGCAGCGACGGTGAATAATTTTTCATCGGTGAAAAATATGAAGTTCACCATGTGACTCGGATACTTGCCGAGAAGCTGCCGAGCTCGAGTCATTCTCGCCAGTTTGTTAGCTGCTGTCAGTTCTTGTGCATTGATCTTCTTTAAGCACTTGAGCTGCAGTTCCTTCTTCACGATGCGATGGACGCTCGACCTATGGATGCCAGACTCGCGTGCAATCTGTCGGACAGTGCGATGAGTGCGTGGGGCGTCTTCTTGGCTCAATGCCATGTCTTCCACAATGGCGATGTTTCCATCAGTACGGGCAGTGCGGGGACGACCACCCCCCGCGACGCGATCAACCGATCCACTGCGATCAATTTTTTCCAACAAGTAATCCAGACCTCGTCGTGTCCAGTTTTTGGTCTTAAATTCTCTAAGGAAACGCCTAGAACTGTAACCCTTCAGTTCTCGTAAACTTTTGATCAAAAACTTATCTTCCTTCGAAAACACCATTTTAATCAACGATAGCGCAGCTTAAAATAAACAGTTGCGTAACTTATACGACGTCGTAAATAATCGTCTGCCAGCTAATCTAAGGGTAGACTATTTAAAATTAGAAATTTAATAAATAACATCTGTCGCCCTCTAGCGAATTGATTGACAAAATTTAGGCATTATGCCAAATTTTAATTGTTAAAATTTAAGCGTTATATGAGAAATTGGAACATGTGTGTTTAACAAGGTAGTGCGGTGGTATGAGTCAGGTGAGGTGGAAAATTCATATATGGCATAAAATATCAGCCATTTTGCCATCTACCTGCCAAAAGTTATTAAGATTGGTGGAAATTTGACGAAGTTCTGACAGAAACAATTTGGCACAGTTTGTTTTGAGACACGGTGTATATACAAGCATGTGCATGTGTGCGTGTGAGTGTGTGTGTGTGCGTGGGTGTGCGTGCGTGTGAATTTGTATGTATAATTATGTGTGTGAATGTGTGCGTATTTGTGTGTGTTTGTGCGTGTGAGCAATTTGGACAATTGTTGTCCGAAAATCGGGTGCCATAGTAAGATCAACGGCATTTTTATAGAGCTATAATAATAATCCATAGCATTGTGTTGATACATGTACATAATCATAGGCGTGCGAGGCGGGGGTGCAGGGGAGGCAATTACCCCCCCCCCCCAAATTCGGGCAAGTTTGGTGTTTTTTCGGGCAAACACAGACCTAAACTACAAAAAAATGTCGTAAAGTTTCGGGCAAGTCTGGTTTTTCGGGCAAAGTAATCCCGGACGACTAAAAAAAAAGATCGTCAACTTTTTGGCCGGATAAATTTTTCGGGCAGAAGTTCAATCTTTCCCCCCCCCCACTTCTGAAACCTCCCGTACGCCTATGTACATAATTAATGGTGAATATAATTATTTCTAGGTCGGATACTCATTTCTTGTGAGCATCATTACCTGAACGCCAGCGAACCAGAACCCTCCGTTTCGACACGCTTCAATGCAGACATCCGGAGTGAGGATGCGTTCGAGGCGGGATATGTTGTAGGGAAGATCGTGTACAGCGGTTAGATCCTTGTAGCAGCCTTGAGCTGAAACCGCTTGGGCAGCTGAAGAGAGTAGGATGACAAAGCAGAAATACATTAAGATGGAATGGACTTGATAAACATTCAATCATCATTTCATGCATTCATCCATCCATTCATCCATGCATTCATCCATTCATTTGTTCGTTCATCCTTTCATGCTTATATTCATTGTGAAAATTTGTATGGCGCCGCTTTAAGGTGACTACTCAGAGGCGCTTAATACAAAGGGAAGAAACACGGCAGCAAGAAAGTTACAATTAGAACATAAATTACAAGAACTCTGCGATGAATGTCTACTCTACAAGCTGTGTTGATTATTGGTTCTACATGAAATTTGACCAGACTATAGGGGTTTCATTTGCTTGCAGATGAACTCAGCTGGTCGTAACCTACTCTGACATTGCAACCAATGTAGAACATTGTTCGGAAATAGCAGCAAGTCTACACACTACAGTAGACTCTATACTCTTCCGGGCTATTCTAAGGAATTTTCCCAACTGCACATAGATGACGTGGTTTACGTTTTCAGTAAATAATGTACTTCTCATTACTTTTTTATTTATACCGGGCAATGGTTGCTTTTTAAGTTTAATCATAAAAATCCTAATAATGGATAAACAGAGGATAACACTGTAGAAAATCTCCTGAATAAGGATAATTATGAATTATTTCTGAAATAATAATTATTAAGTCACTCGAAACCGTCCATTGTTGGAATTACATAGATTATATATCACTGGAATAGGGCTGGATTGCAGGACTCTCGATGGCATTTTAGGCATGCAGACGTTGCGCGGCCACAAAATTTCTGTGCTGCTTCTCAGAAAGAGTGTGCTCTTAAGCATCCAGACCAGGTATTCACGATTTTGTGGCGGCGCTATAAAATTTACCCCAAGCTCCCAAAATCACTCGAAAACAGTCCATCGTTCGAATAACATAGCATTGAAATCAGGCACAAATAACGCATTCTCGATAGCCTTTTAGGCAGACCTTGCGCGGCCACAAAATTTCTGAGCTGCTCCTCAGAAACAGTATGCTCTTGACTCGTCTTGAGCATCCAGCCCAGGTACTCAAGATTTTCTGGCGGCGCTATAAAAGTCACTTCAAGCTCCGGAAATCAGTCGAAAACCGTCCATCGTTCGAATAACATGGCATTGAAATCAGGCAGAAATGGGCCATTCTCGATGGCCCTTTAGGCAGATCTTGCGCGGCCACAAAATTTCTGAGCTGCTCCTCAGAAACAGTGTGCTCTTGAGCATCCAGCTCAGGTACTCGCGATTTTATGGCGGCGCTATAAAGGTCACTCCAAGCTCTCAAAATCAGTCGAAAATCGTCCATCGTTCGAATAACAGCATTGAAATCTGGCGGAAATGGGTCTTTCTCGATGACCTTTTAGGCAGACCTTGCCCGGCCACAAAATATTTGGGCTGTTCTTCATAAACATTTTGCTCTTGAGCATCCAGCCCAGGTACTCATGATTTTGTGGCGGCGCTATAAAAGGTACTCCAAGCTCCTAAAATCACCCTAAAACAGTCCATCGTTCTAATAACATAGCATTGAAATCAGGCAGAAATGGGCCATTCTCGATGGCCTTTTAGGCAAACCTTGCGTGGCCACAATATTTCCGAGCTATTCCTCAGAAACAGTGTGCTCTTGAGCATCCAGCTCATGTAGTCACGATTTTGTGTCGGCGCTATAAAAGTCACTCCAAGCTCCCAAAATCACTCGAAAACAGTCCATTGTTTGAATAACATAGCATTGAAATCAGGCAGAAATGGGTGGATAACCTCACTATAAGTGGTATAACTTTTGTTCTGTTTTATATAGGCCTATTTTGATTAAATTTGGCCATCATGTGTAAATATGAATTTTTTTAAGCCTGTAAAATTTCATTTCGAACTTTTTACTTCTGGCCAAGAAATGGGCAAAAACCTTAGGGGTTACTTTTATGGCCCACCCTGTATGTATGTATGTATTTATGTATGTATGTAGGGCCTATGTATATATGTATGTATGCATGCATGTATGTACATGTATGTATGCATGCATGTATGTGAATATATAATGTTATTCCAGAATCCATGTATGTTTGCACGAATGCTTAGCACACTGAAAGACTATGATATTATTTTTCACGCAGAGATACTTAAGTATGCTGTCGTGTGGTATCTCATTCTCACCGTTTGTATCACGTCCGCAACTCCCACAATCTACAAGAAAGATAGAACAAACAGTTTTCTTCCGGCACCGGTTGGGTCAGCATTTCTTAGAAAGTAAGTAAACACCGCAATCCTACTCTGACTCAATATTTACCAATAGCATTGACTTTAGTCTTCTATTCCCAGTTAAAGACACGCATCGATTAATAGATGTATATTCCAGTCATGACGGCTTATATGGTCCGATGCAATAAGAAATCGGAGACCAATACTTTTGCCAATCAAATAAACTTGATAGACTTATCCACATACATTGACTAAAATCTTCTGCATTATGAATGTACATGAACATCAATGAAGCGAGTCCACGTATACCTTGCTAGCATCACCATTGGATACCTTATCTCCCACGTAGGTTGGTAGGCCTACAGATACCATGTGAGTCCCTCTTATGAACATTAAAATGCTGAAAGGGTGCAATGTACATTGACGAAACTTTTGCCATTAATACATTGGTCAAATCTATCTGCGTCTTGTGTGCAGGTTTGTAGATAAATAGATAGCTAAAGATACATGTAGATAGAAAGTTAGATAAAGATTCAGCTACAAACATTGTTCTGGAATTACTATGTTCACGTGTTTGCATAGCGCCTTTTTCTGGAGAAATTTTCTTTTTGCGGCTAAATAGATGCTGAGGGTTAATGATGGACGGAAAGTATTGAAGGAAGAATGCTTACCGCTGATCCATCGCCACAGTCGAGTGGCAGGGTGGGAGAGGCGTTCCAGCTGACCGCCCAACCATAGATCTTCCGTCACGCTGAGACTCTGTAGCACCGATCGCACTGTATTGCTCTCAGAAGGATTCTGCAACAGACATGGTCGGATGAATGTCAGCAATCGAGGATGATACGTTCTGTTCTGCTGTGGCTATGAATCTGCTTCCCTGTCTATCTGTATGTCTATCTCTCTATCTATCTCTTTATCCATCTGTTTCTCTACCTATATTTCTCTCTATCTTTCTTTTTCTACATCTAACTTTCTCTATATTTAACTTTCTCTGTATCTAACTTTCTCTCTTTCTCTCAATCTTTTTGTCACTCTATATATGTTTCTATTTTAACATATCTGTCTATATATCTTCCTGTCCCTATATCTACATGTGTAGCTGATTCCATATCAATCTGTCTTTCTATCTGTCTTTCTTTCTACATATCTTTCTTTCTATGTATCTTTCTTTCTGTATATCTTTCTCACTCTTTCTGCGCTCTGTATGTCTTCCTTTTTTTATCAATATATCTGTCTTTAGGCTATATATCTTACTTTATTTCTATTATTTTTATTCTCTATCTATCTGTTTCTCTGTCAATCTTTCTCTCTCTGTCTCTGTCTGTCTGTCTCTCTTTTTATTGCCTTTATTTTTTTTATCCCTATGTCTCTATCTTTCTGCCATGATAATCTTTCCATGAATTCGTCTATCTCTATATATATTTCTCGCTCTGCGTCCTCTTATCTGTATCTGTATCTTACTGTCTCTGCATAATATTATGTCTCCGTATGCCTTCCTATTTCCCTGTTTCTTCGTCTACGCATATCCCTGCGTGTATATGCCTCTGTATCTGCCTATCTCTTTCTGTCTCTTTGTCTCAGTAACACGATCCGCCTAAGCAAAACGCCGACGCATAATTTTTGGATTAACAACTTAGACTTCCAACACGGAGAGCGTCGCTCTCGCACAGCACCTGTGCCATCTTAGAAGGCATTAAATTTTGTTTGCTCAAAAACGATCTAATGACCAGTCAAGTGCGTAGACGCATAGATCTATTATACCTGTATGGAGAGAAGGTGTCCACCAAGCGACTGGCAGATCAATTCGCTCTCTTGCCATGTCCTCACATCGGATCTGTAGATGTAGCAGGTCGTATTCGTTTCATCTAGAACTCCAGCAGCACACGAGTCAACATCCGACTCAGCTGCAATTAACAAAGACCGATCTGATGATGATGATGATGATGATGATATTGATGATGATGATGATGATGATATTGATGATGATGATGATGATGATGATGATGATGATGATGATGATGATGATGATGATGATGATGATGATGATGATGATGACGATGATAAGGATGATGACCTGCTAAGAAGTTCGTGAAACGTTAGGACGAAGAAACTACTAATGCAGTTGAATGTAGGGTGGACCGACAAGATATGTGACATCTGATGGTAATGATAATAATGGCTACGATGATGCTGCTGATGACTTCAAATTGTAAACTAAACTTGAATCGGTTGTCCTCCGATCGCTTCAATCCATCAATTAAAAGCCAATCAACCATTCAATCAATCTATCACTTATTCAGTCAGTGAGTCAGCCAGCCAATAAGTCAAAGTCAGTTAGTCAATCGACTGTAGGGCACGGTGGTGTAGTGGGTACGTTCGTAGCCTTGCAGCCAGGACTGTACTGATAAATTTTAGTCATCCGGCCAAAATCTCAGGAAAATTTCATCAATTCGCCGTCCTAAAAAGTTGATGACCTTTGTTTAGTCATTCGCTTTAAACAAATCTTAAACAGCCACATGCACCTCGATTTACTAGCGTGTACGGTGTACCCTGCTTTTTATATGCGTATACCCTACTTTTCTGGAGGTGAGTAGGCCTACTGTATACGATGCCGTTTTCCCCCGGAGGTGAGTATACGCCGTATACCCGCGTACAGGCCTACCATTGATTACAGTCCTGCTTTCAGCCGAAGGGTTGCAGGTTCGAATCCACCTCAAGTCGCCACGTAAGGACCATGGGCAAGTCCTTCATTCGCAATTACTCAGCGCTTCGGCGTGAAACTCCAATGCAGTGTCCGCGCTGAAGTCGGGAGCGCCTCTGAGTAGGTAGCTTGAAGGGGCGCTACAACAAGTGCACTTACAAACAATCACTCAATCAATCGGTAGCCTACGTAAATCGACTATTCAATAATTATTGACAGATTTCAAGCTAGGAACTCTACCGCAAACAGCGCGCATGAAAAGTTTCATCTTCATGAACCAAATCTGGGATTGAACTTAATTTAACCCTCAGGCTACCACGCTATTTTTGTAACACTGACTACCAAGGGGGGGGGGTGGTTACCACCCCCCCTGGATTTTGGGTTTGGTTTGAGATATCATAACTTGTAATACTCCTATGGATTCAGCATTCATTTCTGCACAAAATGGTATATTTAGGTTTAAAATATATGAAAGCACCCCGAAGTTATGAATTTTTTACCGTAGGCACCCGTCGATTCCACAAAATGTATACTTTCGCATAAGCAAAATATTAGATTCTGTGTGTTTTAACATAATTTTTTTAATTAAAAATAGTTTACATATAATAAAGTCCAATATTCAACTATAAAAACTAGTAATAAGTTAGTTTTAGTTACAATAAAAAGAGAAAAAACATGTAAAACATGCTGAAAAACGTTTACGCAGACTTATCGGTTTGCGTTGTAAAAAAACCCCAACATTTTCACACATTTAAATTTATTTTGAGCACTTCCGGTCATCAAATGTCAAATTAATTGGTATAAAAAATAGCCCTAAATGCACTCTATAGAATGACATAATTTATTTCTCTTAAAAAATAAATTATGAATAATTTTTAATAGGAAAAACATGAAAATTTTATGAAAATAAAACACCTTTATTTATATTTTAATTTATTTTGAGCACTTCCGGTTGTCAAAAGACAACTCCGTGACCACCAAAATGTAGCCCCACATTCCCTCTACAGAATGGTGTAATTGGTGTCTCTTCATGTCAAAGGACGGATAAGATACAGCCGATAATCTAAGGGGGGTGGTATCCACCCCCCCCCCCCTGGTGCCTCGGGTATATCGGGTATAACTTTTGAATGGTATGGTATATCATCACACATTTTAGCTCAGAATGTGTGCAAATGAACCCTCTACAGCTACCTAAAACGTCAAAATTTTATTCCTAACAAAAAAAATTGATTTGGGAAAAACCTAGGGGGGGGGTGGATACCACTCCCCCCTGGTAGCCCGAGGGTTAAACTCAGAAAACTGGCCAATAATAATCACGAAATAATAAAAAAAAATACCTTTCGTCGAGATAAATGAAACAGTCGTCAACAAGTAAGATCCGAGAATGAAAACCGCAAGAATCTCATGAAAACGCTTGAATCTGACTTTCATTTGGCTTGATTATTCTTCAAACAATAAACTAAACTAAACTTGACTCGATGTCCTCCAATCGCTTTTTTGTTGCAGTCATAACGTATCCTTGACCAACTTTGCAGAGTAATCCTGTTCATAGATATAGACTTCATAGGTATAGACTTGTCCTTCAGAAAGGCCACTCCATCCATTCATTCATTAGAATCGATTTAATTTGTTGTATAGTCGATCGTGCAGTAGTGGAAATCATTGCTGTTGCTAATAAACAGACCTCTATAGCTGCTTTCATTCGCCGGTGTCTGAGTTCCAAGCGAGACGTTTATTGATTCTGTCACCAAGGACAGTCCACACACACATGCGCACACAAGCATGCGTGAATGCGTCAGATGTGCGGTAATCCCGGCCAAAGGAATAAAGGCGCAAATGAGCTTTTGACATAGTCTACAGATTACCATGTCATTCACCACGTCTTCATTGGCGTTTGTGTGAACTGTCAGTGTCTAGAAACATCAGCGGCTTAAGTTAAGTTAAGTGGCCAAATAATTGTCTGGTAAAATTAGATTCAGATGAAATTGAACTGCGCTAAAAAACTAAATCACTAAATAATTAGACTGTAGGGCTGATGCAATACGTTGAATTAAAAATGACGTAGCAAAAGTAGGCCTATCATGCTATAGATGATCATTTCGGCCCGGTTTGAGGTATTCCTTAAATTAATTAGCCCATCGCTCCTTACATCGATCAACGAAATTTAGGTGAAATTCTGCTTCATTTGCGTTCATAAGTCAATGAGAAGTTCTCTTGTCTTTATAAGACATTTCCCGCTTTTAGACCACTTCGAGTCTTTGAATGGCGTCGATTTTAATTATTAGCATGATCCAGAGACGTAGCGACCGCCCTCCGTACCCTCCGACCGAAGGGGGCCCCGCGCAAGGAAGAGGCCCCTAAAAGTGCCAAAAAATGAAAGGTGTGACTATAGGTGATTGTCATCTAGTGAAGCCATTGCACAATTCGTGTGGGTTTTACTGACAAAACTGTGAAGTAAATACAGAATACATGTACATTGTAGGCCTATGTATATTTATAATAATTATGAACCATGTACATGTATGTTGCATAAAATAAATGCATGCCGCATCCAGGTGTCTGCGCTGTAAGGGGCCCGCCGGTGCTCGGAGGGGCCACCCCTCCGAGCACCGGCGGGCCCCTTACAGCGCAGACACCTGGATGCGGCATGCATTTATTTTATTGTTGCTACGGCCCTGTTAGTATCTTTCATTGTACGCAAGTATTTAACCGCGTTCTATTCAAGCCTTCAAGGTCGTGAATATATTCCTAATTGCAATTTCTGAACAATTCTTTTCGTCGTGAACACAATAATCCATTTCTATGAGGAAAAACTCGTTTTGAGTTTGCAAAGCATTCTACGTTGTTGGATTTAACATCGAGGCAGAGAACTCCAGTTTACGTAACACCTGCTGAATTTATTTATATCAGCAATTTAAAAATTACTTAGCCTACTAGTAGGCCTACTCCTATTTGGGGAGAGGATAAGTATAATGGATGACACTCTCACTTGAAGTGATTACCGTACCTTGTACGGTGCTTGAATCCCGCATGGCCCTGGCTCTTCTTTCATTCCCTAGGTGGCAGTGAAAGAACACACAGTTCATGGCAGCGGCGCCGCCAGGATTTTTTTTCTGTACGCACAATACAACTTGCACAAAATAATATGAAGCGAACAGCGATCGATACGAAGTTATATATATATATATATATATATATATATATATATATATGCACAGGCGCCGAGTTGACTCGAAGAGTGGGAGTACCCAAAGAGTTTTAAAAAATCCGCGCGTGAGCGCGGATAAATTTTTAGACCCTTTTTTGATAGGAGAGTTATTGAAATTATCTCTGGTCCTGGTTTTAAGGACGATCGCCAAGGCGCTCAACGCGCAATGGGGTTTAGAGGAGGGACGTGCTACTCCCAATTTCGAATTTTTTTATTGCCATACTGTAATGGTAGAATCTTAGGCTGTCATTTTGATGAAATTTATCATGGTTTAATACTTGAAAAGCATCCTTGCCTTTGTTTTAAAAATCCACACTGAAATAGTGACATTTTAAGATGCTATCTCATCAAAATTTCTTATTATTTCATTGCTTAATTAAAGACATGATTTAAAAACTTCAAAAAATTTTCTTCACAATTGGTTTTTAAAAAAGATCACTCTTTGGATTTACATGTAGGCCTACCTTTCTTGGAATCCACACATGCAGAAGAAAAGTACAATTTTTGTTAGCATGGGCCTCTTGGAGCACTCTCCCCTAATATAATTAGGTCAATAGACTCAACTTTGCACAAGAAATCAAACCATTCTGTCTACAATAGCCACTATTTAGTAACTCAATATTAACAATGTGGAAATAGTTTTTCATATAGTCTTCCAAAAGTTTTGTCAATTTAGTAAACGGCTGATTTGATAACGCAGATAAAAGCAAATTCCCGCTTTTGTGATGATGGGAGGTGACTCTCGTCCAGAGAGGAACATTATTGAGCATGTATAGGCTACAATAAAAAGGAATCCATGTAATTAAAATCGTCGCCTTCGCCCGTAGTAAAAAAATTACGGAAGCGGATCGAATAAGCAGGATTTCGGTGTTTCCTCGTATTCGCTGATCGGCTAACGACCAATGGAGTTCAGACTACTTAATGGGGTAAAACTGGAGTAATGGTAAGGCAGACTAACTGAGATTTAAAAATTTATAAAGGACGAAATGATTTTTATAGAAAGGCAATGCCAGCAGAGAAATAATCTCATAAAAAGCACTTCTTGCTGGCTGATTTCTGGTGGTGCCCAAGCATAGGCGGGCGTCGCATGGCCAATTTCAGGCGGTGCTGAGCACTCGATCAACGGGCCTCGCAGAGTCGGCGCCCATGTATATATGTATATACCGTATATGCCTACTGGCGATTATGAGGTATCACCAGCATAAGCTTTTGCTCCATTTTGGGTATACGCATAGGCTAGAGGTAATTTTTGATGTTAAAAGGGGTGACGCTTTTTTTTAGCCTTTCCGCGCTGTACGCACTTGCGTACGTGCGTACGCCTAACGGCGCCCCTGGTTCATGGGACATTGCAAGCTGCAACTTTGTGATTTATAATTATGTCTTCCATCAAGGCCGTAGCCAGGATCCGATTTGGGGGGGTGGGGGGGGTGTGATTCCTCCTCGGCGGAGAATTTCTGACGACCTTTTTTAGTCATCGGAAACGGCTTTCTTACCATTTTCGCCTAAATTCATGTGTGTTTCATTTATGTGCTAGTGAATGAAATCTAAAATTTTGTACATTTTTTCACTTCGGGGGTGTTTTCATGGTTTTATTTGATGGTTTTTACATCATGTACTAGTAAATGCATTATATTATTTTTTAATTTTCCATTTAGGGGGGAGGGGTGTTCAAACATCCAAAGCACTCCCTAACTACGGCCTTGTCTTCCATGATTTGCGCTCTTGTGATTTGTTTGAATTTCATAACTTGTAGCCTACATGTACATTTGTACAGTGCAGTGCGTTCGCACACGTTTCATAAAAGAATAAAATTTAATATTATTAGCTTAATTTGAATATAATTATTTAAATAATACAAATGTTATTATTTCATTTCATTCATTCATTTCAGACATTTATATAGCGCTTCTTCATGAGTATCTACTCAGAAGCGCTCCCGACCCAACCACGCCTAAAGAGAACATTCTTTAGAGCAGAGTAGAACGTATACATAGTCTCAAATGCTCTAGGCATTAGACGTAGTTCCACAGGAAGCCCATTCCAGGTTGCAGGGCTATTAACGGATGTGTGCATGGTATAGTTGCGTGAACGAAAGACTTTGAGACGTCTGAAAGTGAGTTGTTCATCTGCCTATAATAGATAACATTTTCAGACTATTAAGATTGTTTAATCAGTCGGTTTATCAACGACAATACACTTCTAGTTTTTCTACATAGGCGTATTTATCAAAACATGGCTGTTTTAAAGGGGGGAAAAGAAACACTACCACTTTTGCATGTCATCAACTTAAACGCATTAATTTGCCGGATGCAATTCACGCTATTCATACTTAAAGGCTTAACCAAATAAAGTTTAATAAAGGCTAATCGGCTCAGCGATAATTATAGGCCTAAGTGTTGACGATTACAAAAGTCTGCAGTATCGTAATAGATTGTGATACATTCTTCTGAAGCATTCAAAAACATCTTTATCGTAAATTTTCCGATATTTTGCTGCCTCCTTTAACCTTTGAAACAAAGAAGGAAGCACTATCTATCGTAGTACTAGCTTGTGATACATAATTCTTCTGCAGTATTCGAAAATATCTTTATCGTCATGCAATTTTCCGATATTTTTTTTCTTCCTTTAACCCTTATAGGGTAACCCTTTTTCGGTTACAGTTGTTGGTAACCGGGGGGTAAAAAAATACCCCCAGTTTATTTTCGTCAAATCTAGGGAAATGTTTAACCAATTTCAGTCCTGTTTGAATTATCTGATAGACAAGGACATTGTTGAACGTAATGAGTAACAAATCTTGAATTAAAATGATGACTCGTGATTATAAGCGGTCTGATTAGCTCATGACCAACTTCCAGCAGGAACACACGGCGCTTGTCCAAACATAGGCCTACTGAGTGTGCGTTATCTCGCCATGTTGGATTCTGCAACTTCTATAATTATGATATAATGCGTTGAGCGCTGCTGCATCAACCAATAAATAGAGAGGCCATCTTCTGGTCCTGTAACTGCAAGACAGTGTATCCCTTTGTTTCCTGGTCGAATGAGTCCACGGCGCCTTTTGTGGCGTTGTAATCACCTATTTCTTTCGATAGCTTTGTGCAAAAGTAACTAATCTACACTAATATAATGCAACCTGAAATAGAAATCATACAGCAAAGAATGGCTAATTCATATGCAAAAATACAAGAACCACATATCTCCAACAATTCAGTTCCATCAACTACTATGCTTACATCTACATAGTGTAGAAATGATTTATACAGTAGCCTACTGGAATATGAAACCTTACTTTTTACACTAGCCTGCCGCTAGGTGGCAGCGCAATTTGGCACAGCTGAAAACGACATTGCGAAGAAAAAACATATTTAGGAAAAGTCACAAAAGCACAAGTCTATTTTCTTTTATTCAAAAAAAATTATACGAAAAAAGTAGGCTGGGGGTTATTTTTTACCCCCCGGTTACCCTATAAGGGTTAACCTTTGAAAGAAGGAAGGCAGCGCTGTCTATCGTAGTAGCCTGTGATACATTCTTCTGAAGTAAGCTTATTCGAAAATATCTTTTTCGTAAATTTTCTGATATTTTGCTTCTTCCTTTACCCTTAGAAATAAGGAGGGCAGCGCTGTCTATCGTACCAGCTTGTGATACATTCTTCTGAAGTATTCAAAAATATCTTTATCGTAAATTTTCCGATATTTTGCTTCCTCCTTTAGCGCCTCGTTGGTTGCCGCGACTGCAACACGAACAATGCTGTTAATCGTCAACAGCGTCGTAAATATAAGAAGCGTGAAATACTTCAACTCGGAATTCTGAAAGAAATTCTCCGTGTGATAGTAAAGACCAACGATGCAGACAAAGTTGACGATGAGGGTCAAGTAGAGTCTTGCTTGTACGTAGGAGAAACGGCAGAGCGATTGCCAATGAGACGGAACACACATCTCTGACTTGCTGCCGCTCACCGTGAAGTATCTCTTCCACATTTTGATGTTTTCATCGTCCGCTAACGGACCAGTCGTCGTGGTACTTTCTTTGTCCAATTCTGCTTGAATCCAAGTAGTGTCTGAGGGCTCCAGCGCATCGGATTTGCCTTTGACGGCTCCTGTCTTTAAGTCCTCCACGATTGATACGAACATTTCAGCTGCCAGTTTCGTTAGATGGCTGTACGCAGTGTGAGGCACAGCACAGACTGATGCGAAGAAGGCGATGGAGTTGATGCGCTGAAAGATGAGATGCCACGCATCTTGCTGATTGGATATCGTTGCCGAAGAGTGATTTTGCCCATAACAAATGGTTGCAACAGTCTCGTCTTTTAGGGCGGACGACAAGCTAATGGCGTACAGCCCTCCAAAATATGACAGGGGTACGCAATAGCACAATAGCACTGACACGACGTCGGCCTTTGTAAGCCGACCAACGGCGCCAATCACGAGGAGACAGTCAAGAACAGCCAGAGATGATAAGCAGACCAACGTGTACTGTGTGTAGCGTTGGCAATCGTCTACGGAAAATTCCGAACAGTGCCTCTCCAGTGGAGGAAGAGGATCCGAGGTTGAATTGGTTGCGGAGGTCGTCGATAGGAAGAAAATCGCGGACAAATCGGCGATTCCTCGGATTTGGAAGAAGACGTTTCTGTTGATTGTGAGGAGGTACTCTTTAGCCCGAAGCTCCTGACGATTACTGAGTTTCCGTAAGAAAGTGGCTCGCAGAAGGAATATGGTTGCGATCAAGCAGACGAATAAAACTGACATTTCCATCAGAATCAGGGACCAGATGATGGACGATATGCGAATCATCTACAATTATCTAATCTATGTATATTCTGCGCCTTTCTCAAATAGCCGAAAATAGCTAGATCAACTTGAACAAATATTTCAAAATATATATGGTTCACAAACTAAGCTTATGTCTTGACTGTGTGAAGTAAATCTGCTCTCTCAAACCTAAAACAAAACGCGAATATGTATATCCCTACCAAAACTTGAAATGTCTCTATGGTTATTGACAATAGCTAGATCAACTTGCCCAAAGTTAGGCCTACATGATGGTCAAAGGTATACTTTATTGGTTTCCTTAGAGTTAGATCCACACTTGATCCGTTTAGAAAGACAGTAGGCCTAACAGCTGCAATGATAATATTATGTGATCCTATCTTAGAGCACGGAGAATTCTCATATTCGAAAATAGAATGTAGGCTATTTTATAAATAAACGGTTGGCAATGCTACACATTCATCAACATGAATTGCATGATGCCGTTTTCATATATTTTCGACAGTAACAGTTAACCAAACAACGTTTCAAACAATCAAGCTATATATACACATTAATTTTCTCATTCATTTTTCACTCATTCATTTACTCTATGCAGTAAGTATGCGATAATCCAACCAACTAATCAAATTTAGTTCATTAATCCAGCCTGAGTGTGGCACTAAATTCAGAGCTCACAAATATGATGATCCTGTCTTTCTTCGTGGGAAGATAGTTGTCCCAAATGCCAAATATCTTTAAATGCATAGCCTACCATCGCCGGTCTGGCCACACAGGGATGTTTTTAGGGATTTTTAGAACTGCACAACCCCGTTCCTTTCCAATAATCCATGGTAATTTACTTAATTCCAATCGGAGGACAATTACTTTTTCTAGTTGTAACTGTACAGAAGTGCTTCTACAACAGCACAAATCCATTTAGAACTGCACATTTTGTGTACAACTGCACGCTAAAAAAAAGCCCTGAATGATTCGCCGTTATGGATTTTAAAACATAGAAAGCATAATTTGTCATCGATTTTATGCTTATAGTCTATTAGGCGAAATGGTTGGTATTAAACGCTGCAATAATTCCAACAAGGCCAGAACTAAAATCCGCGAGAGAGTTAATAATAACGAGAACATACGGTTACATACCTCAGCATAATTTGGCATATACGTTGACTCTGTGACTGTTCAATGTGTTCATGTCTATGAAATGGAGCAACATGTGTACCTGAATTTCCTGAAATTAGAGGATTGCCGTTGACGATGGAAAATACCTGTCATAATAATTATTATGTACGTGGTCGACCACACCTGTTCTGAAACTGCGTTCTATTAATAATCTCTCCTGTCATTGGTTGTTATTGTTAGTATGGACCGTGACCAGTCAAGAAAAAACTGTCTGAGAGCTGAGAGTAATACATAGGCTACCGGTACCAGAACTTAAAAATAGGTTACGAAATCGAACATTTTCTCAAATATCTTTACATTGGCTAACAATTTAGGTAGGTAGCGTATTTAATCTAAATTACCTAGGCCCTATTTATTTTTTAACTCGCCTAGACTACGCACCATTGATTCACACGTGGGCCTACCTGGCATAATTTCTTGCTATTGCATAGCCTATGACATAGGCGTATTCGTTTTATTGAGTTCTTGCTGACATAGATCTGCCGCAGTCAGTTACAAATAAGAAATGATTAAAACATCATAATAATTCAATCAAATGGGTGGAAGTCAGAAAGAGGGGCAATGGTCGAGCATCTGTAGAGTAAGCTTAGGCCTACTCGAGAAAATTAATGTGATTTCTTTCGTTCATTCATTCAGAGCATTTATATAGCGCCCCTTCAAAAAACTACTCAGAGGTGTCCCAGCCCAACCACGACCAAAGAAAAAAGACTTGAGAGACTTGTAGAACCCAGTCGGATGGACCACAAGTAGAGAGCGAAGCGTAACCGGGAGACCATATCAGACAGTGGGTCCCACGACCGAGAAAGCACGCCGCTGCTTAATAGCCAAGCGAGTCCGAGGGAGCAGAAGCTCTCCTTTAGCCCAAGAGCGAAGCACACGACACGCTGCGACGTCAGAGACTGGACAGCAAAGCTCACGCAAGTATGATGGAAGATAGTCTGAGCTATCGTAATAGGTAGCCTATGGCCCTAAGACTTGTGTTCAAGGAACTTCAAGCAACAAAATAATATATCCAGTGGAGGATTTCAATCAAGGGTGGACAGTTGAGGTTTACTGCAGTCTGTAGCAAATAATGCAAAGACATAATTTTATGCGACTTTATTTGGACGATAATTGAACTCCCATTAATTAAAACCCATGACATGAATATTCATACGGAAATTGACCTTGTGCGCCAGATCAGCATCACTGAAGCAAAGGTTCCTTTTCTGAAGAATGCGCACCAGGGTGAGAATTGCCGGGAGGTTGGGAGTTTCAACCCTCATTCTTTCTTAGAGCCCCATAGTAAACTATGTTTTTCACGCCCAATTCCAAGTTTATCATAAGCCAACCCCCAGTTATTTTTCCACAATTCTCACACTATTGCGCACCATCTACTCGGACACTGTTCACCATTGAAAATGACCGGTCGTAAAATTAATATACTCATAAGTGTTCGCAAACGGTTCAGACATTATTCTGCCAAATTGTCTCACATTTCAATCCATCCTTGTTCTTTACCTCAGCAGCATTGACCTGTATAGCACGTAGAATCCCTGTTATCACAAGCATCGTCATGAACACAGCGGTTGTGAAATCTGCCAATCCGTAATGTGTGTTGCAGTTCGCTAGAAACGCGTAGACACCAATCAACACAGCTAAATAGATAACAAGAGCCAAGTATAATCTCGTGTAGATGTTCAGGAAATCGCAGAGTGAATCTAGGAACGTTGGTTCTGATGTTTTATTGGTGAATTGGACAGCATTGGACACGTCTGATAGTTGCGATTGAACATCTTCGACGGGAAGTCCGGTATTTGCTGATATTGCTGGCTTGGTGTCTGCGACTTCTGGTTCGTATTTAATCATGGTATCTGCAGTTTGCGAAGGAATGTGGTTTGGCTGATTCTCAGAAGGTACAACTTGCAAGACCAGATTTGTTTGCTTCATTGAAGCTCTGTCATACTGAACGCTGTCATACTTTGCTTCCATTTGTGAAGGAACTCTCGTTGAGACGATGTATGCCGTCTTTCCTTTTCGATGATCCAAATAGTCAATTAGCAAGTTCCAGAAGAGTGGCAAGAGAATCATCAGGAAAGAATTCAACGGAATTGTCTGGTTAACGTGACAGCCGACTATCGTGTCTGATTGCTTCCTCTCTCGATCTCTATAGAGATTGAACCAGGACCAGACACACAGTACGGTCACTAGACACGTCGCAGGTACCAGGTAGACTCTCGTCATCGACTTAACGTCCGACTTCGACAATCGCTCGAGTACGAATGTCTGTGCAAGGCAGCGGACAATGGAGAGAACCAAGCAGCAGACAATGGCAGAGGAAATATAGTGGAATTGTCCAGCGCATTGGTAATGCTCGGAGCAATGACTGCTACTTTCTCCCGGCTGCTGCACATTACGAACAATGTTGAACTGAAAGGCAGTTGCCTCCATTGCTGCAACCAGTCCAGCGCAGAGCTCGAGAAAGCCGACCTGGATGATGAAAACGGCTCTTTTCATTGTGCTCTGAAGGTGTTTGTTAGCAATCACTGGACGCTGTTGGTAATCGCTGAGCTGCTTCAGACAAGAGCACTTAACGAAATAGGTCGTTAGCGAAAATATTATGATGATGATCAGGAAGAGCAAAAGTATCAGGATCCAGACGGCGTAGGTTGTGTCGTCCATCTTAAATAGTTTGTTTCGGTGGATGCTATCGATGAATCTTTATCCTCTTCGTGCTACAGACGTGTCTTTGACACGTGTCTTTGACACTCAATGAACTGTATAAAAAATACAAAGAACAATTAGTCCATTATCATGCCTGCAAAGGCTGACAGATTAATATACATGCATGCACAAAATACACAGTGTTACACGCATATGCATTTGTACCGTTCACTGTTGTGCTTTGTATGGGGCATCATCAACTTTCAGTTATATTGTATTCAACATTGTTTTAGGCTGCATACGCGATGACTGACAGACTGCCTGAGTGAGTGAGTGAGTGAGTGAGTGAGTGAGTGAGTGAGTGACTGACTCACTCACTGGATAACTGACTGACTGACTGTGATTGACTGACTGGCTGGCTGATTGACTAATTGTGACTGACTAATTGTGACTGACTAACTGTGACTGACTGCGATTGACTGCGATTGACTGACTGACTGACTGACTGACTGACTGACTGACTGACTGACTGACTGACTGACTCCTTAGAATTACTTGCTTAAACCTATCCACGATATGATGAGAAACAACAACTCGTGAAGTTCTAACGAGACTTGTCATCAACAACCATCGCTTGATTGGTCGTATAAACTACAATAACTATAGTATATCCTTAGAATGTCTTATATAGACCAATGTCAATTCACATGTATCTTAAAAGAACCGTGTTTATTGACTATAATTATCCAGACCGTAAGTCCTGTAATAAGTGATTGCTGCTTCGGTCCGATTTCTATTCAAATGCACCTGAGTTTGATCTTTTCATCGACACAATGTAGCAACAGACATCTTTATCTTCTCTGCTAGCTAGGCCTACTTGATGGTCTAAATAAGCAACACAACGACTTTAATGAAAATTATTGTGGGCAATGGTGCTCACCTCTCTGTCTCGGCTTGCCCTGGGTGAATGTAGGTGTTGTTTAGGCGCGTTCCATTTACGGGACGAAGTCGTGACGACGAGTCTGAGACTTGAAAACTGTTCTCGAAATCAAATCAGTCGTCGGATCTTGAGATCAACTACAGACCACGCCATCCACGTTGAGCGAATGCAGGCAACTAGTTGTTTTTGTGTAGCTCATTTTCTTGACCTATCAAAAGCGCAGAGACATGAATCTCTGTAATTATTGATGTTGTCATCATATTAGTCAATTCTGCATTTTGTTTATTTTCATGTCAACTGACCCTGTGTTTTTGCCTGGGTTTATGTATCGCTGGATGTTAGTCTGCGTGGATGGATGTCCACTGCCCGTCTGTTTTGTGTGTCTGTCCATCTGTCGGTCGTTATGGTCTGATCTCATATGAGCTGATACAGCCTGATAGTCATCAGCTGAGGCACACGGCAAAGTCCACAGCGTACTACCATCTTCCGCACCATCATTTGGCCCTTCGCACTGCACTTAAAACTGGCGTGTTCCTCTGTTTGTCTGTCTCTCTCTCTCTCTGTCTGCCTTTCTGTCTCTTTCTATGTCTCTTTCCATATCTCTTTCTCTGTCTGTCCTTCCTTCCGTCCTTCCGTCCATCCGTATGACTGTCTCTATATGTCTGTCTGTCTGTCTGTCTGTCTGTCTGTCTGTCTGTCTGTCTGTCTGTCTGTCTGTCTGTCTGTCTGTCTGTCTGTCTCTGTCTCTCTCTCTATGACACATATCCGCTATTTACTCTTCCCCGATGCCTGTGGTTCATCGAGATCCGTAATTCCATCGATCCGTTGTACTCCTGCGATCGCCAATCAGGAGCAGAGAATCTACATGTACCTGTGGTGACCACTGGTGAGTCCAGGTAAACATTTTGTGTCGATGACCTAATCGATTGTAGCGCTGCAGGATAATAATGAGCATAACGAATGACACACAGCTAGGAACAGGTGGAAACATTTGCCCGTCAGTATAGTATATAGGCTACACCACCGAAGAAAACTGGCAAATATTTGCCAGGCCAACTAGATGTTCGACTGAGAAGCCACGGTACTGCTCGTATCTTGGCAGTGCCAGTCCCAAGACTGGAGGCAGGAGGAGGGCGAGACTAACCATCATAGGTGTACGAGGCGGGGTCCAGAGGGGCAAATGCCCCCCAAATTTCGTTTTTCGGGCAAACAGACCCGGGAAAATAGTTATAAAAAATAAGAAGAGAGTGTTTTTCACGACATTTCAACCCAATTACTAAAAAAGGTCGCCAAATTTTTTGTTTTTTGTTTGGGGAAAACAGTATTTTTTGCGACATTTCAACCCGACGACAAAAAAGTTCGTCAACTTTCCGAACAGAAGTAAAATCTTCGCCCCACCCCGCCCCAACCACTGCTGAAATATTCCGTACGCCTATGCTAACCATCGACTGACGATTACATTGCACTCTATAATATAGAGTATATTATACTCTCATCTTCTTTGACCTTTCGCAATCGCATCTTCTTCGCCTTACAAGTATTGATCATAATAATATTATGCGTTCTGACTTTGACTGCGGATCGGCTGGGAGAAAAATTCGATCGATGTCTGGCGCATCATTGTAACGGCGCCATGTAAATTATTATCAACGTGGATACACTTCGTCTTCGTAGTCATGGGTTTTAACCTGTTGTGGGGTGCGGTGGTGTTGTGGGTTTGCTCGCTGTCTTGAGTAGAGAGCTTGAAGGGGCACCATAGAAATGGTTTAATAATAACATTATTAAAATAATAATAGGAGCTGTGAATACTGGACCAAGACGATCATCCGGAGTCTATTGAAGCCTATCGAGCAGCATTCAATTATTTTATTTTGATTCAAGATATTTCTTTCCACTTGGTGAAAGAACCATGAGTTCGAGTGGCCCCTCCTCTTCTATTCATGCCTATGGCTGTGGATCAAAGTTCCTTGTGGATTGATCTTGGTTGTGGTGGATAGCTCTAGGCCATGGCCGCCCTTTGTCAACCAGCCAACACTAACTTGTAGGTGCCTGTGTTGTCTGGAATGTTTCGACGAGTGATCTTAGCGTGACCAACTCTTCAAAGTAGGCCATGAACAGTATTGAATGTGGACCGCGAATTCTAAAACCATAGAACAGTGACAATTCATGTAAAATTATAAGATGATAATTATAGGTCGCGATGGCACGATGGAAATAACACTGTGGCGACGATGACGATACAGAAATAATTATGCTATAGGCTAGTGCAGTAGGATTCTATAGAAGGCAGCGTTCTGCGTTTGGTTGCAAGAATGCGCAATTATTCTCCTTCTGTTTACTCCACAATAATTCTGCTTGGCAGTCTTTCTTTTTCCTGTCTCTTATTTTATTTCAATGGGGCAACTCAGGGTATGTGCATATCACATAATATGCATGACCATACCCTACGTCAGGGGCTTTTGTGGATGTAGACGTTTCGGTTTTTACGAAACTGTGTGACAACAAAGAGCATTAGCGGTGCCCTCCTCCTTTATCCAGAATTTGGACTGGCACTGTTAGGAGGAGTTCAGGTCCTTTGTGCATTGCTAATTTGCTATGTAAACGCAGTGTAAAGTTAATAGCATAGGGGGCTTGTAACACTCTGGTCGCCTAGCCATTTCGCTCGAGGGCAACAACCGATTCAGGCTGTTTAGTGTTTACTCAAGATCAATTGACATACCTTGGTGTTTACTGGTCTGTCTTAGCTGGGCTGTGGTGCGTTTCAGCGGGTGTTGGTGTAACTATAGCTACCACAGCGTGCACAGCGTGTCAGAAACACTCCGTTATTGTGTCTGTCTTTCAAACAACCCCGCCCCTGTTTGTACTGTGATGGCGCCAGTCCCAAACCTGGATAAAAGAGGAGGGCGACTCTAATCATATTTTCAATGGCAGTGTCGTTAAACAGCAATAAGCCAGTCTATCATTCAAACGTCAGACTGTAGCTTGCCTGACAACCAATTAACTCGTTAGAACGTTAAAACGCCTGCGCGCTAAAGCAAATGAAGGTGCTGAAACGCTTGAATAGTTTACTGTAGGTATTATAGTAGGTAGGATCCATATCTGCTATTAAATACACGTAACAACCAAGGTTCTTTTAAGTGTATTTTTTTATCTTGCGTAACAACTATAACAACCCAGTCATCTAGCCGATTTTACACAGTGCCTAAGAAGTGCATAGGCCAAGTCGGTTACGCGCATAGGTTAAAGTGTGTGGGTTGATTTTTGGTTAAAGCAGTCCTGAGGCTATGGGCTCAAGCGGTGTCGACTGCAGGATTAAGCTTACACTGACAAACTATGGTAGTTGTAAGCCATTTCGACCTCTCAATATAGGTCAGGTCACTGCGGCACTTCCGGTCTGGTCGCTAGATCGAGCATAGCGAGTAATAATGTTCCAGGTGGATTAAAACATTGGATTGTTGATGTACGAAGAAAATTATTTACCATGAATCTTGAATTAATAATTAATCAATGTAAAAAGAAAGAAGAGTTGGTGTCACACACTGTTGAATGTTTACAAATTATTCTGGTTGACTCAGTAAATATAAAATGTCTAAGCCTAAGGGAGAACTTAACCGACCCACTGCGCATGCGCACACGACATATCGATTCCGTTTTGAAAACATCAGTAATGCTTGTGCGCTACTTGCATGAAAGGTCAATGGTCTGCAAGCATGCGCTATAAATGGATTTTTTTACGAATGATTTACAGTGGGACGGCAATAAACGGTCAACAATAGACGATTCAGAACGCGTAGGCCTACATTGTCACGAAATGTTATCGCTTTAAAGTCTCGTGCTACTGCAGGCATAGCCTAATCGTGAAAAGTGGACGCGTTGGTGTTGTGGGTATGTTCGTTGCCCTGCAGCCGGCTGAGCTACTCAGAAGCGCTCTCAGCGTGACAGGCCCATGAAAATAGAAAGGTCTTCAAGCAGCGAAGATGAGCAGATGAATTCCCAACCAGCATCCTGTTAAGACTTGCAGGAGGAAGGTCGTTTGACTTGAAACACTCACAACCCGCTCCTACCAATTAGAGAGCTGCCCCTCTTTTAATTCCTTAGAAATCTATATCGATTTATACATTTATTTACATCAAAATTACACGTACCATATAGTAGGCTACCTTCCTATCCACAAATCTATCTGAATATTGAACAGCTCTATCTATAGCACATTGCCTTTTACCTATCAACCCGTACCTCTGCCTACGTACATACTTACTTGCTATACCAACTATCCCTCGACCTAAATACAGTAAAGAGGTACCTACGAATCTGAATACGTCTATAACCATAAGAAGCCATGACTATCTATAAAATTAGCCAGCAAGCGGTGTAGGCCTACCTGGTTGTTTCAGCTTAACGTCACTGTGCGATAACGAAGAGATTATTGGCGTCGCCCTCCTCATTTATTCCACCTCGGGACTGGCAGCACTGTCACAAAGTTCGACGTTCAAGCTGTTTATGATCACACGAGTAGTCGTACAGACCTTTATGCTTGCTTTTATAGCCATAATTTATATCGGCCGATATTTTAAAGGTGGTGACCGAGTTGGCACCAATTACTGTGGTCTGGTTTTCCTTGGACGGTTATAATTATAGGGTATTATAGCCATACCAATATAACCGGACTCGTGACTGCCTACTACCGTAGCCTACAGCTCTACAGCTTCCAGTGATGCACCAACTGGACCAAACGAACCTCATGCCATGGTTTGTTCAAACAATGTAGGCTACTCTGCCTGTATAAGAACACTTATGCATTTTGACGGTAATGCACTGAAAGTCAATGTATTCAACGGTTAAGCATCGAAATGTAATGCATTCAAAGGAACTGTATCAAACGGCAATTATGGCCTACACTCATTGGTGCATTCAAAGGCAGTGCACTGGAATCATCGCGTGCATCATTTTTAGTGCCTTTTCGTTATGTAATGAAAGGCAACGTGTTCAAAGATAGCCTAACTAAATCAATGACTACGAATTCAAAGGCAGTGCATTCTATAATTGTAGCCTATAATTAAGAGTATATTCAAAGATTTGTCATTGCAATTATCATAGACTGGGTCTACGCACACGTCAACCTGTATCTATAGGGCACAACAAATAAAAACGAAGAGAGCAAAGTTCTGCTTACCTGCTTCTTTGATCGCTGCAGGTCACATGTATTGTGATAAACGGCATCGAACATACACGGTGATTCATAAAAAAACGTCCCACACATAAGTTGGCATAACTCATGTGGATGACCATCAAATTTAATGAAATTTCAGAATAATGAAGTTTGATGATCTGGCCAAGTGCCATATAAATTATGTCACGTTCAGAGCTATAATGACGTAACGCGGATGACGAAACTAATGACGTCACGATAATCTCGAGAAATAAGCAAGATTTCAACGTTCCTGTCAGTCACTGGGGTTGTATCATGCAAACTTGGTCAATTTCATCTGGTTTAGCCTCCTAGTGAGAAATTGTTTACTGTGGCATCACCCAATAACAATCAGAATGTTCACAATCACGCATCTGCCGGTACACAGAAGAGGGACGTTCATAGGCGTAGGAGACGGGGGTCCAGGGGGGGCAAATGCCCCCCCAAATTTCGGGCAAGTCTGATTTTTCGGGCAGGCAGACCCGGAAAAATAAAAAAGTTTTAGAAAATTTTTACTTTTCTTATTTTTTCGGGTCTTCTTGCCCGAAAAATCAGACTTGCCCGAAAAAAAAATGGAGATTTTGCCCGAATGACTAAAAAAAGGTCGTCAGAATTTTCGGGCAAACGTAACGGAAATTTTTCTTAAGATTTCGGCCGGAGGGAAAAAAAATTTCGGGCAAAAGTCTAATTTTTGCCCCCCCAACGTTGAAATGTCCCCTACGCCTATGGGGACGTTCCAGTAAATTGTCTTTTGCGGAATCGACCAACTTTCAGCAAATCCCTTATGGTATCTGTCTGCACACGGTCGTACGAACATTATTTCATCGAACCGGGCGTTAAGATCAATGGACAATCTTGCAGAGATGTTCTACTAAAACAAGGCCTTTTACCAGACATTCTTGACATTACCGATGAGTATTTCATCTTCCAGCAGGATAGAGGTCCTGCGCACAGAGCACGGGACACTGTTGCGTTACTGGAAACTGAAACATCTGAATTGATCCCGCCTATTTTGTGGCCACCCAACAACCCTGATTTAAATCCAGTGGACTATAAGATATGGAGTGTCATGCAAGAGAATGTCTACAGATCTCGAATATGTGATGTCAGTGAGTTGCGAAGTCGAATTGTGGAGGCATGGGACAAGATGGATCAGCGCATCATTGATGAATCAGTCAAACAGTGGCGTACTCGTCTTCGCGCATGCGTAGCTGCCAAAGGGGGTCAATTTGAACATAAACTTTAACTTTCCGAATGTTTAGAAATAACTCCTCTGTCTTCCTTCAAAATTTCTTTCACATAGCATGACATTTGACGGAGTTACAGTGAAATATGTATGGGACGTTTTTTAATGAATCACCGTGTAATATTATTGTAAAGCAAGAACCATTGACTATTGTGCTCATCTATTTATAGTACACTGTTGTGGTCTGCACGATCCAGAGCAAATTTATCGCAGCAGCCTAAGAATTCAGCGCGTGTTCAACACCTGCGCAACTCACCTGTATTGAGCTTCTGGCGGAAAGAAACAATGGCACGGAGTCGGGTACGAAAATATCAACACGTGCCGTTTCAGTGTCAGCACTTTTCGCCAGCATTTGTAAGGTTGAGCAGTATTACTTCAATGGCAACAACAACAACAATGATAAAAGTAACGATAATAATGACAACAACAACAGCAATAACAGCAATGATAAGGATGACGACGACGACGACGATGATGATGATGATGATGGTGATGGTGATGCTGGTGATGATGATGATGATGATGATGATGATGATGATGATGATGATGATGATGATGATGATGATGATGATGACGATGATGCTGATGATGAGGACGACGATGATGATGATCGTGATGATGATGATGATGATGATGATATAAATTATTTGCCTATTTTTTTATCAACTTTAAGCACTATTTTGTGCCCAATATACCAGCCAATGATTAGTAAAAGAACTACGGTACAACTTGTATGGCCAAAAAGAACAAACACCTTAATTTAGACTTCAGTGACGTGCGCTTTATTATATCGAGACGAAATGTATTGATTGACATAATGGACCTGTAATTATACTGACTCCTTGTTTCTTGTTTTGTTCCTCAATATTAAAACTAGTATCGACTAACTAAAAGAGAGAGAGAGACAGACAGACAGACAGACAGACATACATATAGACAGACAGAGACAGACAGAGACAGAGAGAGAGACCATCTATAAATCCATATAATTAACAGTGGATGTACATTTCTGAAAGATAATGTTTTATTGGGTCCAGAAACCTAGATTGGCTGCAGTACTGTTCTCAAAGTATAGCCTTAGTTTTTTAAAATTAACGTTCTATTTCCTGGTATGATCAAAGAGAGGCAATAATCGTGATCGTAAGGTAAGCTTAAACTCGGATTTTTAAACCCTAAGTCCCTAACCTAACTCTAACCCTAGCCCACAAAAGACAAGTGGCGGGAACCAGTGGCTTATTCACAGGCGTTTATTCAAAACAAAATCGATACGGTAGGTATACCGTATAGGGGAGTAAAGATCATGAGAGCCTGCAGGCAGTTTGTCAGTCGGCTATGGTGGTGATTAGGCCTATAGAGTACTGTTGTAAAAACGGCGTTGAGGAAAATGGAAGAATTATAATTATAGGATCTGTGAAAAGCAGTGTTTTCAGCTTCGAGTGAAAGACCTGTGGGTATGTAGCGAGACGTGCAGTTTTGGTAAGTTCGTAGGATGCAGTCCACCCCAGGTCGATGGTATGCTCTGACAACGTTTATAGCACCAATGGTATGATCTACGTTACCCGGTAACCACGAAAAGCTTGATAGCCGTGGCTACGTGAACTCAATTGGCAAGCCATAAATTTTCGATCAGTTCGGTTAAAGTGGTGAGTGAGAGGTTACAGGTAGACAGTTTAATTGCATGTTTTGAAAACAAAGTCCAACCATTTCTTTCTCTTCTCCAATGCAGGTTCGTTCAACAGGTTTGTGCCAGTCCAAAGACTGGACGAAGAAGGAGGGCAACGCGAAATGGTCTTTTCTCACACAACTGAAAGTTTCATTCTACTGAAAAGAACCGGTTAGCCTCGTACAAAAAACTACTACCATGGGACGCGGTAGTGTAGTGGGTATGTTCGCTGTCTTGCAGCCGCAGGGTTGAAGGTTCGAATTCACCTCAAGCCACCTCTTAGGGACCTTGAGAAAATCCTTCACTCGCAATTGCTGAGCGCTTTGGCGTGAAACTTCGATGCAGTGTCCGCGCTGCAGTCGGGAGCGCCTCTGAGTGGAGACTGGAGAGCTTGAAGGGGTGCTATGACAAGTGCACATACCATAGTACCATAGCTGAAGAGTTGCAGTTTTGTTTTCTTCTATCTTATCCGTTGTCTCTCACACACGATTTAAGTCATTGGTGTCGAATTAACACTACTATACGTAGACACTAAATGGGATAAAGATAGAGGCCTATAATCTTATGTGATACCAGTTTTATGCTATAGGGCTGAGAGAGTCCAAGAGTCAAGACCCATTTCTTTTCCAAAACAGACAGCACACTGTGTATTTTAGTTTTTTTGTTACATTCGTTAAAATAACATATTTATTTACTAACACGATTGCTGTTTCTTGTAAGATACATGTACCCGTCACATAATCATGATTTTATGCACAATCGATGAGCTTGAAATACTTTGATAACAAATTAGCTTAACAGATCTATGTATGTAATTGTACAAAAACACCAGTTAAAGAACCAAGTACACCTCATAGCATGGATTGAACTCCGCTACTGTTCGCACTCTGGCAGCGCCTGTCCCAAGCGTTGATAAAAGAGGAGGGCGACACTAGTCATCTTTAATATGACCCAGCGTCGTTAAACAGTAACAAGCTCCGCTGCAATGGATTGTTTCTTACAGCTGACCACATCGTGTGATTTCCCCTCTTCGGTGATTGTCGCTGCGTGTGCGATTTGAACGACGCGTAGCACACCGTTTATTATGACGATCGATGCAAAGATGATGGAAGTGAAGTCTTCCAGAAACGATCCAAGAAGAAGATATTCAGTGCACTGATAGCAGCCGACGAAAATGACGAAGTAAACGATAAGCGCCATGTACAGTCGAACGCTTCTGGATAGGAATTCCCAGAAATTTTCACGACTTGCTTTGAACTTGAATGTGTCTCCGGGAAAGTAATTTCTCCACGACTTGACAAACTTTGCGTACCTTTGCTCAGTCCTGATGGCACTCAGTCTGGTAGCGTGCGGCGGATCAGCATCCATTATCGGTTCTTGCATTCTGATATATCTGATACCTAAGTGGGTTGAGCGAGAAGCTTTTTCATAAGCACTAATCAGAGTACTTTGAAGGCGAATTGGATGTGGTCCAAATGCCGAATACTTCGTCACAGTGTTTTCCTGCTTCATATTACTCCTCCTTTGCCCTCTGAAATCTGAATAGATGTATCTGTATGCTGGCAACCGAGGGGGTTCCTGCTCACAGCCTGAAACAGCGAAGTCGTATACGAAGTTGGCGATCATGAAGACCACTATGAACAGGCAAAAATTAACCGGACTGTTCTTGACCACCGCTGTTGGCCAAATCAATTTCTGATAGCAGACGATGCGGTTCCTTTCGCTGATGTCTCGTTCCCCATCCAGGTTAAACCACAGCCTAACGCATAGTAGACCAACAAAGTACGTTGACGGCAGGAGGTAGACTTTAGTCATCGATACCACGTCCGACATTGACAGGCGTTCGAGTACGTAGCTCTGAACAAGACAGCGAACAATCGACAGAAGTATGCAGGCGAGTATCCCGTACGAAACGAATGTTATCCCATCATCGTTGCGCAACTCTGAGCAATGCTTATCCACAGGTTGTGCGATCAAGGGAATATGTCGTGACAGTTCGACTTGAACGATAAGCACAAAGATCATTTCGAAGAACCCGATGTTTAGAATGAACAGACTTCGTTTGTTGATGTAATCATGACGACTGAGGCTGGTTGGAATCTGGTTGAGTCTTGGCGTCACGATGCGATACGTGAGAAAGAAAATGGCTGCTATGATGTAGAGCTGCACGCATAGCGTTGCAACGATCAAGAACGGAGTCCACAACATCGTAATGGGATTGAGTTCTGTACGGCCACGTTGGGTTCTAGCAGGAATCTAACTTACGATGCCATTGTCATGAAACATATATGAGCCATCAGTTAGTGGTCATGTCACAAGTCTTTTCCCTCTTCTTCTCTACGTGTGACCTTCAGTCTCTTCGGAAGCTTCTTCGTATAAGTTCGTGGTAGCGTAGGCCTATCCCTAGATAACTGTTTCATTAGCTAAATGGCTAGGTTAAAGAATCTACAGTCTTTCACTGTTTTGTTAACCAACAACGACGACGTGTTTAACTCTTCTTATTATACTCCAAAATCCGATATAAAGTAAAACGATCAGCAACAACACAACAATGACTACACTTGCGTTATCATAACAACTACACGACTACTATCTTCATCAGTCTACTCTATCGCAACTCAACAACAACTCTTACAGCCTATCTCAACGGCTCTCAACACGCAACTCTCCTTCTTCACTTCCACTCCCTTCTTGTACAATTAACGTACGCTCGTCTAGACGTCACGTGCTGTCCAGACAATCACCTGTGCAGACGCCGCGCGGCAATTTGCACCTGGCCTACTTACGTCGCTGTACGACAATCGGCGTGCACTGATTAAATTAGCTGACATTACCTCCTTCCTTTCTTTTGAAGAGAGCTAATTAATCTTAAAAATTAGCGAACGTATAATGCTTAAACTAAATACAAACAATTCTTATACTAAATGCAATCACAAAATACCTTATACTACAATCTCGATAAGCAGTCTGCTACTACATTCAACTTTCCTTTCTTATAGTTCAACAGAATGTCAAAATTTTGCAATGATAAAGACCATCTGACTAACTTAGCAGACTTCGACATTGACTCAGTCAAATAAACTAAAGGATTATGATCAGTGAACACATTAATCTTGGAACCAATAATGATTTCTTTCAATTTGTTTAAAGCCCATATGATTGCATAGGCTTCCTTCTCAATCGTCGCCCATCTCCTCTGGGTATCTGTCAGCTTCTGGCTGATAAATGAAACGGGACGTTCTATCTCCTCATCGTCCACTTGTGACAGCACAGCCCCCACAGCAAAATCACTGCTATCACAGTACAAATTAAATGGTTTGCCAACCTCGAACATGTACAGAATAACATTCGATAAAACAATTTCTTTAAGAGAATCAAAAGATTTCTGGTGGTCCTGAGTCCAAATAATGTTCTCAGGTGTCTGCTTGCTAGTTAAATCTGTCAATGGTTTAGCAATCTCAGCAAAATTACAAATAAATTGTCTGTAGAAACCAAAGAATCCTAACATTTGCTTCACTTGCTTCTTCGTTTCAGGGTTTTTTAAATTAATCAAACTGTCAATCCTATCTGGATTCATCATCTTCTTCCCTGAACCAATGAGGTGACCGATGAATTTCACCTCACTCTTACCAAACACACATTTCTTCAAGTTCAAAGTTACATTATGCAGTCTTATTTGTTTCAAAAACAATTCTAAATGTTTCAAATGAATGTTCCAATCATCAGAATGGACTGCAATGTCATCAACATAGGGTTCAGTAAATGCATCAATCGGTTGCAAAATCATGTTTATGGCTTTTACAAAAGTCCGTCCAGAGTTAATCATTCCAAAAGGGACACGTGTAAATTCGTACAGTCCATTATGGGTAACGAATGCGGTTTTCCATTGGTCGGATTTCTTCACAGGACAAGTCCAGTAAGCACTGCGACAGTCCAAGACGGAGATAAACTTGGACTTCCCGACTTTGCTCAGCACATCGTTGACGATCGGCATGGGATATCGACAATTTTCAGTATATGAATTCACGTACCTGTAGTCGCACGCGAGTCTCAAGGATCCGTCCTTCTTCTTGACGATGACCAGCGGACTTGCCATTCTGCTCGACGACGGCTGAATGATGTTTGCTTTCAGCATCTCTTGTATTTGTTTGTCCACTTCTGCGCGGTATATCAACGGTATTCGATAAGCCGTGAACTCCTTCTCTCGAAAGTCTGGTCTCAGCACCACTTCGTGTTCTACCAATGTACATAATCCAGGTTTGTCCGAAAATCTGTCTGCATATCGGTTCAGTACATCCAGTAGCTGTTTCTGTTGCTCGCTCGTAAGATGTCCGATCTGTTCATAGTCCAATTGCAGCGATTTCTGTGTCGTCTCTGCATGGTCTTCTTTCAATGGTAGCTCTACCACTGATCCGAATTCGTCGTCCTCTTCCACGATGAGACCACACGATAATGTTCTTGCGATGAACTTCCTCATTTTGTTGGCATGGACGATTCGTCGGCCGTTTTCATTCATGTCCACCAGATACGAATACTTGGATCTTCTTTGTAGCACTGTACATGGACCATGCCATCGTGAGATCAATTTATTGGTTGACGTTGGATACAGGACGATGACGTTTTCTCCTGGTTCGAATTCTTTATCCTTGGCCCTCTTGTTGTATTGACTGGCGTATTGTTTTTGCTTTTCCTCTGCACAATTCTCAGCAAATATCAAAGCTTTCTCCATGTCTGCTCTTAAGTTCTTCAGGTACTTTGCTGGTTGTACTCCAATGTTTGGCGGTAGATTTATTTCTTTGGTCCAGCTTTCCTTTAAGATAGTTAATGGTCCTCTTGGCATTTTTCCATACACCAGCAGATATGGTGCCACTCCTGTCGTTGCGTTGGGAACTTCTCTCAATGCCCATACGGTAAACGGAATGATTTTATGCCACTGTCTTGGATTTTCCACAATGACATGATGCACCATCTTCTTGAACGTCTGATTCCATCTTTCAACTAATCCAGCTGCCTCAGGATGCCCTGGTGAATCGAATCGTGGACAGCATCCCATCAATTTCAAAAATTCTCTTGTGAGACTGGCTGTAAAATTTGTGCCTCTGTCGCTGGTGATCACAGACGGCACCCCCACGTCAATGAAAAGCTTCATCAAAGCTTCGCACACAGCCTTAGCAGTCAATGACTTCAGCAAGAAGATTGTCGGCCATCTTGTACATGAATCCACTATGCACAAGCAATACTTATGCCCAGCTGCTGACTTTGGTTCTATTGGGCCTACCACGTCCATAGTCATCCGTCGGAATGGAACATCTTCCCTTGGAATTGGTGTAATCGGCACTCGATCCATCACCAAACTTCGTGCCTTCAGCTGACACTTCTCACAGGACTTACAAAATTTCACCACGTCTCGACGCATCTTTGGCCAGACAAAGGACAACTTGATTCTCTCTCGTGTCTTCTCTTCTCCCAAGTGTCCGCCAAATACTGACTCGTGAGCTAATTCCATTACTTGAATTCTTCTCTCTTTCGGTAACACCAACTGATACACAAGCTGATCCAGCATTTGATGCTTCTTATACAGCAATCCATTCACCACGATAAACTCTGATCCTTGGTCTTCAGCGATCCTCCACCACGATTTCAGTGACTCGTCATTTCTCTGCTGCTCCTCGAATTTCTTCGCATCTTCCAGCTGTCTTTCATCGTTCGAATTCTCTGTGAACAAGTCCCTCATACTTGTCTCCAGTTCAGCGTCGCTTCCGGAATCTTCACTATCATTTCGTTCACATGCAGCCATCTCTTCTTCAGTTTCATTGTTCTCAGATGTTGTTCTTTCGTCATCTTGGATGCTGAGTTCATCTTCGCTTTCCGTGTCATCTTCTTGCGAACTTTCGTTTATCGTTTCATCTTCTCCGTCTTCGACTTCTGCTCTCCGACTTTGTGCTCTTGTAGTCACATTCGCTTGTAGCTCTCCTTGCAATATACTGATTGGTGGAACCTCTTTCAGTTCTGCAATTATCTCTGGATGTAGCAGGAACTTTTCTGGATTTTCTTTACACAGTTCTGCTGAAATGCTGGCACACACTAAAGTTAAATATGGCGCGATATTTATTGTCCTGTCCTCTGTAGCTGTTCCTTCGTTACGACCGCTCATCCGCACTTCGATTTTCACCAACTTAGCTGGAATCGGCTCTCCAGCTACACATTGCAAATGAACTCTGCCGATTTCTTCTACTGTCGTTCCTTTCAGTAGTTCCTCGTTGATTACTGGTATCTCGGTCCCCGAGTCAATCAACGCCTCGACTTGCACAGGCTGCCCATCAGTCCCACGTATCTCCACATTTACATGCTGCAACGATATCTTCTTTATGCGTTGACACTCCTCTTTACTTTTTGTTTCTCGACAACTTTCTGCAATGGAAGTAGTCTTTATCGCTTCTTTCAGTATGGTGAACTGCGGCGTACACTTCATCACTGACTTTACTTCTGTTTCTTGGTTGCATTGTTCTTCCCAACCAGGAGGTGCATTTATCACTTGTATCTGGTTTACTCGAAGATTTTCTGCACTTCTGCTAAAGTTCTTCCTCAGATTTGCCGCTCCTGGTGCTTGGCAATGTTTTATTAGGTGTTTATCAGAATTGCAATTGTGGCAACGCTTCTTGATAAAACTTCTTTGCTCCTTGTTCTCCCACTTGTTGTACGGCGTGTAAGATGCATTACTTTCTGTTGGGCGTCCCAGCGGCGGAGTTCGATTGTAGGCTTGTCTGTCCCACGTTGACTGTTGTTTATCTTGCGACCACTGCTTTCCAGAATAATCATCTTTCTTTGCATCATTACTCTTGGCTTGGCTTCCGGTGTCTTTGCTATCCTTGTTCCACTTGGGTTGCTTTGGACTATTGTCCCATGCTTCAAATTTCGGTTTGTCTTGGGACATCACACCAATCCGATTGTTTACATGTATATCTGCGAGATCTGCAACATTACTAGCTTCCAAGCATTCTGTGCCCTCTTTTGCTAAGACAAACTGCAGTGGACCTGGTGGTAAACATTCTTTCAGCTTATCCGCCACTAACAAATCAAACAGCTTCTCGTAGTCTTTGTCCACTCGTCTACTTCGGACATAATAATTCAACAGGTTCTTCAGCCTAGCCGTGAACATCGTATACGTTTCTTCGGCTGTCTTCTTGGCATCTGCAAACCTGGACCTGTACTCACGAGCTGTTAACTTGAATTCCTTCAACAAGTGCTCTTTCACTGCATCGTATTTATCTAAATTCTCAAATGACAATCGATTCAATACCGTTCGCGCTCTCGGGGTCATCAATGGCAACAACAATTTCACCCAATATTGCTTTTCCACAGCGAAGCTATTGAATGCATTTTCAACTGTTTCAAAATATAATGGCACTTCCATCATATCATACGGCATCTTCGGTAACACATGCTTCATTGCGTCACCTATCTTCTTAATCTTGGACACCATTGTCTCACTTTCTTTGAGTCTAATCTGTTCTGACACTTCTCGGCTCTTACGATCATCTTCGTCTCTCTTCTTCAGTCGATCTTGATCTTCGATTCTCCGCAGTTCTTCCTGTTCTATCTTCTGTTGTAATAGTTCTAACTGCTTTCTGCGTTCTTCTTTTTCAATGGCCATTTCTTTAAGTTGAGCCTCCTTGATAGCAAGTTTCTTTTGTTCTAACTGCATCTGCTCTTCTCTTTCTCTTTCTGCTTTTTCCAAATTGTCTTTTCCAGCTTGAAATTCTTCCTGACGAATTTCTTCTGCTCTCTCCAGTTCTTGTAAACGCATCTTTTCCTTTTTCTTCCTCGCGAGCCTTTTTGTCCTCAATCTGCTGCTTTCGTATTTCTTCATCGCTTTTTCTTGCTTTTTCGTACTCTATCATTAACTCCATTCTTCGTCGTTCTGCTTCGTCACGATCTATTTTCATTTGTTCTAACTGAAGCTGGAACTGCTGCTTCTGCATATCTATCTCTTGCTGTCGCAGCCTATCTGCTTTTTCTGCTTTTTCTTTCTCCTCTTGTTTACGTTCTTTCTCTTCTTGGCACCGTCGCTCTTCTTTCTCCTTCTCTTCTTGGCGACGTTCTTTCTCTTCCTGTCTGCGCTGCTCTTCTTTCTCTTTTTCTTCTTGTTTACGCTCTTTCTCCTCTTGTCTGCGCTGCTCTTCTTTCTCTTTCTCCTCTTGTCTGCGCTGCTCTTCTTTCTGCTTCTCTTCTTGTCTACTCATCATCATGAATTGTAGCAACGCCTCTATAGACATCGGTGCCTGAGGTTTCTCAACCGGCTTTTCTTTAGCGCCTCCAACAGCACCTTCTTCTTCTTCTTCTTTCTTAGCCCAAACCTCGGCTAAATTTCTCATCAATTCTTCCCTCGACATCTGTTCGACTTCTTCTGCGTCTACGCCTGCTTCAATTAATAATTTTACTAGTCTCTCCAAAGACATCTTTTTAATAGCTGCTTGCTTTTGCTCCGTAAGTTTCTCCATCTTACTTCTTTACTTTACAGATGCTCGATAAAATAGTAGGCTACTCTTCAAATGTTTGCAATTGACTGACTTCAATTCTTTAAGCAAACTTCAATAGACAAGCAAGTTTTTCTACCTTGTAGTCGTTGTGTTGTCGTTTCTCACTGACGTACGGATGCTCGATGTATCGTTGCTTCTCCCGTGTGCTCGGCTCCTCGATAAATTCACAGCGTCCGTTCCTCCACAACGTCTGTTGATTGAATAGAATCCCTCCGTTCGTAACTATGATCGTTCTCCTGCAACTTGGATCGTTATCCTGCAACTTGGGTCGTTATCTCACCGCAACGACACCAAATGTCACAAGTCTTTTCCCTCTTCTTCTCTACGTGTGACCTTCAGTCTCTTCGGAAGCTTCTTCGTATAAGTTCGTGGTAGCGTAGGCCTATCCCTAGATAACTGTTTCATTAGCTAAATGGCTAGGTTAAAGAATCTACAGTCTTTCACTGTTTTGTTAACCAACAACGACGACGTGTTTAACTCTTCTTATTATACTCCAAAATCCGATATAAAGTAAAACGATCAGCAACAACACAACAATGACTACACTTGCGTTATCATAACAACTACACGACTACTATCTTCATCAGTCTACTCTATCGCAACTCAACAACAACTCTTACAGCCTATCTCAACGGCTCTCAACACGCAACTCTCCTTCTTCACTTCCACTCCCTTCTTGTACAATTAACGTACGCTCGTCTAGACGTCACGTGCTGTCCAGACAATCACCTGTGCAGACGCCGCGCGGCAATTTGCACCTGGCCTACTTACGTCGCTGTACGACAATCGGCGTGCACTGATTAAATTAGCTGACAGGTCACTTCCATGAATCTCGAACCGTTGTCTAAGTACAATTGAAATTCAAACAGTCGTAGAGATTAAGTACAATTGGAATTCAATCATAGGGAAAAAGTACAATTGGAGTAAGAGAGATCAAGTATAGGCCTACAATTGAGATTCAAGCAATCTGAGAGACTAAGTGCAATTGGAATTCAGTCATAGGGAAAAAAGTACATTTGAAATTCAAACAGTCAGAGCTAGAGGCTAAGTGCACTTGGAATTCAGGCAGTCGCATGCAGAGAATAAAAGCAATTGGAATTTAATCAGTCAAAGAGCCAAGCAGTCGTGCTACTTGATATAACACTCAGATAGCCTCCTTGAAGACTGTCTGGCTCAGTTCGTTCAATTCTTCAAAAGTTCACGATTCACTGGTTTCGGATACGCCGCTTGATATCCAATCCAGAGCAGAGTTGTTCCACTTCAGATGCACATAATACCATGTTGATATGCGAATGAGTCTGGAACAGAAAAAGCAGAGAATCAGTTGATTAAATTTGATCGACAGAGATAATACAATAAATAGCCTACCTCGGATAGAAGAAATAAAAATACTGTTTTTTTGCTCAATAAAATACCAGCGCTGTAGGCTGTAAGGTCCGTTGATATCCAACGCTAGATCATTCTACAATGTTTACTACGAAGTCAACAATCGTCCTCGCTAGAATTATTGATTAAAACCGACTCAATAAATCTTTTATGTTCTCTGCGTGCTTATAGGTTGATAACAGCTCAAACAAGGAGTAGAGATCTACAGCAGTGATCCACGTTCAAATCCATTGTATCGGAGCTCATAAATTCATAATGTTTTGTGGTTGGCAGCATATTGCGAGCTGTAACTAAGGGTTGGGGGAGGGAGCTCACCTTGAAAGATGGGGTGCTATGTAAATCATAGTGATGAATAAAGTGTGGGGCGCGGTGGTGTAGTGGGTATACTGTTCGTCGCCTTGCAGCCGGAGGGTTGCAGGTTCGAATCCACCTCAAGTCGCCGCGTAGGGACCTTGGGCAAGTCCTTCACTCGCAATTGCTCGTGCGCTTCGGCGTGAAACTCCGATGCAGTGTCCGCTTTGTAGTCGGGAGCGCCTCTGAGTAGAGAGCAGGGGCTATAACAAGTGCACATACAAACAAAGAATGCGATAATAGTAAACGGTAACTTTCTGATGATTCGATTGCAGAGTTCCACACAGTTCTCTCAGTTGCGAAATTAACAGTTAATTTGTAGTTTGCTCTTCTTGGTTATAATACTAAGTTAGCTTTCAGTATTCACTTAGTTTTTTAAGCGTGGCTGAATTCAATCAGTGGTCCACGGTTCATTCTTCTCAGACTTGTTTGTATTTACATTGTGTAGGCCTATACCCATTCGCTGCGCTAGGAACCACCTCACTGCTAGCCTATAGGCCTACAGCGTCAAAAGTTGACTCTAATTCTGCGGAACATTTCGTGTAATCTGAACATGCTCTATTTGAATGCCTTTCAATTTCACTTGTAACACATTAGTACAAAACAAGAGAGATACATGTAGCATACAAGCTTACCTAACATCCATGATAATTACCTTTCTAAGTACATGTAGAATAGCTTCTCACCTGAGTTGGCATTCGTCCAGAGAAGACGCAACACGGTTAGTCTGGTTGAGCGAATCTAGGTTACAGCCAATGACGCATAATTATAGCCAAAGAGACATGAGCCACCGAGCCTTCTTGAATTCACAGGGCCTATACTATAGCTATGCTGTTTTCGACTATGTCCTTCGTGTGATCTGCGCAACACTTAGTCAGTCGTCAAGTCTGAGAATTATTTCAACCACGCCAACATGAATAATTATGCACGTATGCTGAGCATCTGAACGCGCACACAAATCTTGATGATAGGTGGCGCACCGGGATGTCTTGACATCAGCTACAGTACTCGTGAATAAGCTGGGGCCCTGGGCTTAGTTATAGTAATCGGGACCAACGTGTTGGTTGGGTTCAGGTTTAGAGGTCGTGAGGGTCGGTTATAATCATGTTAGGCATCGCGAGGGTCGGTTAGGGTTATGTATAGGGTTAGTGCGGTCATTCGGTCCCGCTTACTATAAACTATGCCGGGGCCCTGTGCTTGGCTTTCGAGTGGCGCTTTAGAAATTTGGAGATCACGATCACGATTATACGGTTACGATTACGATTACGGCAGTCTAGTCTCGGCTGTGGATTGTGGCTCTTCCTTCAACGCATGGACCGTGCATAGTCTACGTGCATTAGACCATCCCCACTAAACTCGTTTGTCTCTCCCCCCCCAGAAACCTGAATTCACCCCTCAGAGTAGGGAGACTAGGTTGAATACTGTATGAGGGCAACGGGAAGCCTGTACAGTACATAATGTCTACGTGGCTTTCGCGAAAAGTGGGCGCTGAAACAGATGTAGGCCTACCTGGAACTAAACACCAAAGAAGGGGAGGATAAGATATATAAAATAGCAAGGACAAGACAAAGAATAATAATAGGCCTAATAACAATATTCGTTAAATGTGCAGATACGAGACAATATTTATTATTCATGATTGTTGTCATTTTTTCATTTTTTGCGGTGATCCATTCATACGATCATTATTTTCTATTATTATTGTGATTCCGCTTAAACCCATGCTTAGACCCTACCTCTGTTAAGCGAGATTAGGTCAACAGCAATGGCTCCGTGATATTATAGGCCTAACAGTGAAAATTAATAGCGTCTTTGCACTGTTGAGGCAAACTCTTGCAGCACACATTTGCATCAAGATAACTATGAATTCAAATTGTGTCTGAATAGAGACGCATCTGATCTTTGTCAACCGCAAACCTTATTGCTAGTGCTATAACTACAAACTATTTACGAGTGAGAACGCCGAATAGTCAGGCGCAACAACAAAGAGTCGCCAATGTTGCTCAAAAGTTCCTTCCTAAAAATAGACGACAACCAATTTACACCTGCCGTATTCAATCAGGCGTATTGACGTAGCCACGCAGTAGGGTCATTGCTAGCTTAATATAATGTGTGTCTCTTGTTAGTAGTAGGTAAAGGGGTCATTACCCCCCCAAACCCATAGGGGCTTTTCACCCCACACGGGCTGACCCCCAACTAGGGCGACACCCCACACGGGCTGACCCCCAACCAGGGCGACACCCCACATGACTAATGCTTATTGAAGTGTGACGGCAAATCCCTTTGAAGTGGTAATTGGGTGCAGAGGCTGGCAACCCTCCCTCCCACCCCACCCCTCCCACCCCTCCCACCCCTCCCACCCCTCCCTCCCCTCCCACCCCACCCCTTCTTTGCGCAGCAGCAGGCGCTTAGTAAGCGTATTTTCCGCTGACTCATCACCCATCTTGCACTATAACGCGAGCATTGTAATGGGCGCACACCCGACCACACACGCACCCACACACACACACACACACCCACCCACACACCCACACGCACACACACACACACACACACACACACCCACACACACACACACACACACACCCACCCACACGCACACACATGCAATATTTATTATGCCATTATAAGAGGAGCACTTCTTCATAAACAGTCATTACACATTCTGACCTTCTACTAAAGAGCTGCACCAGTCGATATGTGTCCAAAAATTAGTAAATGCGAAATGGATGTTTGTGGAAACTACAAATGTGAATGTATAATGTGTCAAAGCGAAGATGAGGAAAGCATTCAAAGCGAGGACGAAAAAGTTGTAAAGTATAGTACTATGAAACTTAAAGCGGAGAACGAAAAACTAAAGAAGGCAGTTATTTGCAAGGTCTGTGAAGAAAGACAAGTGCAAATTTTATCTCTTCCTTGTACGCATGTGAACATGTGCGAGACTTGTGCGGACATTGCCACACACTGCCCCTCGTGCGCTGTACGCATCCTTGGAACTGTTAGAATATATGTGGTATAAAAAGTAAAGAACTCTGCAACATACAGTTATTTTTCGCTATGGACCCGACTTGGACACATCCGTTCTCGGCTATAATCAGTGGACCCAGTGGATGTGGAAAGACAAACTTCACTTTACGTTTTATAGATCATTTAGAATATATGGTCAAACCGACCATAGAAAAAATTATATGGTGTTATGGAATCTATCAAGAAATATTCGACAAATATCCACACGTTCAGTTTCATGAAGGCCTGCCCGACTTGAGTATTTTCGATGGCAAGCAGAAGACTCTGCTTATTTTAGACGACCTTATGAGCGAAACGGACGAGAGGGTTTCGAAATTATTCACAAAGATTAGTCATCACATGAACGTTTCTATACTATACCTGACGCAGAACCTTTTTTACAGTGGCAAGCATACAAGGACCATCAGCCTGAATGCGCATTACTTTGTTCTTTTCAAAAACGTTAGAGACAGCACGCAGGTTGCTATACTAGCTAGGCAGATGTTTCCTGGCAAGAGTAATTTCATGGTAGAAGCATTCCACGACGCAACCATGGCGCCTTTCGGGTATCTTTTGATTGACCTGAAACCAGAAACTGACGATCGCTGTCGACTGAGGACAAATATTTTTCCGGGCGAGACGCATTATGTCTATGTAAGGAAATGAATATAAACTCGCACGCTTCTTTTATCTCTCATTCATTCAAAATGACTGCACCCATAGAGGAGAAGTTTGAGAAACTCAGGCTGCTTAAAGAGGCTTCGCCTAAAGTAAGGAAACAGATTTTGAAAGACTGTAATTCTTCTCTGCTTTGCTGTCTTTGCGAGTGTGCGCTCAACATTTTAAAAGGCGCAGTACCTTTGAAAGAGGGTCAGAAGAAAAGACTCGCTCGCTTCAAACACAAGTTGAGAAAACTTGCCTCTAAGAAGACACGACGAAAAATCAAAAAGCGTATAGTGCAGACTGGTGGATTCATAGGAGCATTACTTACGCCAGTACTTTCTTTTCTTGGTACATTACTAAGTAATAAAATATAGTATGGAACATACGAAGAAGATGGTTTTGGTGGAGCCTAGACAAATTGAAAAGTGGAAAGAAACAATGCTGGACAAAACATTGTCGAGATTGGATACACAGATGTACGATATTTTGCATAGAAATATTGCAGACGATGATAAAGCCAAACTGTATACAAACAGTTTGAGTCGTTACTTGCACATTGACAAACCCGCCAAAATTACCAAGTTCGAAATCAAAGAAGATGCAGCGGCGGTGGCGGCGGCGGCGGCGGCGGCGGCGGTCGACCCTACGGACTCTATCAAATCTAGCAGCAGCAGCAGCAGCAGCAGCATAGAGACGCAAGTATTGGAAACGGTGCCAAAGAAATGGAAAACTCAAGCTGCTAGACTCTTGTCGCACATGAAGAGCAACCCCGAAGTGTCTTGGACTTCTAAAGGTGAACTTATTTTGAAAGAGGCAACTATTCCGAAGACGCACATGGTCGACTTGGTGAACGATCTGATGAGAAAACGTACGACCGCTTCACCACCAACCGGCTGGCGGCTCTTGGCCGACGCGCTGAAAGACTCAAACATACCTCGCGAGCTCATAGGAAATCAGGAACGATGGACGTATATTAATAATCCCATTGAAGAATCGTCATCAGTCACACCGAAGAGCAGTCGCGGAAAACAGCAAAGACTGACGAGTTGGATAACTTACTGATCGGCGAATATCGATGGAGACGTACTTCGATCCAAAGATTCCTGGGAGCTTTGCAGGCGTGTCGTCATTTCAAAGACATCTTAATGGACAATTTAAAAATAAAGACGTTAAGAATTGGTTAATCAAACAAGACACATATACGCTACATAAACCTGTTAGACTGAACTTTAGACGGCGAAAGACGTTCTCTGTAGGCGCTCATGACTTATGGCAGGCCGACTTGGCCGATCTTTCTGCCTTGTCCAAACATAATGATAAAAATAAATATATTTTGACTTGTATCGATGTTTTTTCTAAATATGCCTGGGCCGTTCCGCTTAAGTCAAAGTCCGGTGCGGATCTGGTCGAGGCCTTTTCGACCATTCTTGCGCACAAACAACCTGCTAATCTGCAAACCGATAAGGGGACAGAGTTTCTTAATAAAACATTTCAATCCCTCTTACGTAAAAATTCCATTCGATTTTACACGTCCGAAAATAGCGACATAAAGGCCTCTGTGGTCGAGCGTTTCAATAGAACGCTCAAGTCCAAAATGTGGAAATACTTTACTTACAAGAATACGTATAGATACATAGACATTTTGCAAGATCTCGTACATGCATACAACAATACATATCATAGAAGTATAGGCATGCCACCCAGTCAGGTTTCTAAGGAAAACGAAAGTATTATTGTAAAGCGTTTGTACGGTGAAAAGAAGCGCCCAACCAATTGGAAATACGAAGTCGACGACAAGGTCAGAATAGTAAAGGCTAGGATAGCTTTCCAAAAGGGGTATTTACCAACTTGGTCAAATGAAATTTTTAAAATTATAAGACGTGTGCCTACCGATCCAGTAACGTACGAATTGGAAGATTTGCAGGGTGAAAAAATAAAGGGGAAATTCTACGAATTTGAATTGCAAAGAATTTTAAAGGAAGACGACGTCTACACGATCGAAAAAATTTTGAAAAGTCGTAAACGGCGCGGTAAGACGGAATATTTTGTAAGGTGGAAAGGTTACGCCGACAAATTCAACTCTTGGACTCATGATATATTCAAAGTTTAGCAGCGATTTCTTACAGTCTGTCAGAGCGCACACGCACGCATGCAACTAGTAACGACAATGTCGCACTTCTATCTCACTTTACCAAGCAACTCGTCAATGTCCCATTTCCCCGACAATACTACTGCGCACTTTACAACGAAATTGGAAAATGCCATTTCCCTTTCTGGCCGATGGGAAGCGGCTTTGATAGAGCTGCAATGCCCACACACGTGGTACAATGTGCAAAGTGGGCAGGGCGACTTTACATATATTCAAATTCCTAAAAGAACAGACAACAGCGCTGTAGGGCGGCCTATACAAGAATTATGTCATGTGCCTGCAGGATATTACGAAAGCGTTGAAGATATAGTTCAAGTAGTGAACGCGAAAATAGAGTCTGTTGCCAAAGACCATTCGCTCGTCCGTCATCCAAAATTTAAATACGACAAAGTAACGAAAAGACTCACGGGTAAAATAAATTTCGCTGCCCGCGTAAGATTCTCTTTACACCTGTGCAAAATTTTTGGTATAGGAGGAACTCAGAGAATTATCGAAAATTTCCAGTACGATCGGTATGTGCGCGATGCTCTATACGAAAGTCGATACGAAGAGTATATCAAAGCATGGGACGTGGCGCCCGACAAGGAATGGATTTCCGAGAATGTCTGCAATATAAATCCAGCATTTTCATACATGTACCTGTATTGTAATATTTTGGAAGCTGTAGCGCTTGGCGATGCGAAAGCGCCTTTGCTACGCGTAGTTAATATAACAGCCAAAAGCGGCGATAGCATGCATGTCATGTACAAAAATGCAATATACGTACCGATTCAGCAGAAGACTTTCGACGCTATAGAAATATATATGAGAGGTGACAATGACAAGCCTATACCATTCGAGCATGGGAAGTCGTTCGTTATACTTCATTTCAGACAGTGCGGCAACATATAAAAAATGGCGCATTTCTATCTCACCTTACCAAGTAACAGTTCCATGCAGTTCTATCCCCAAAATACCGTAACAAATTTTATCACTCGTTTGGAGAATTCCATTTCTCTAAGCGGTGACTGGGAGGTCGGGTTATTGGAAATCCAATATCCTCATACGTGGATCAATTTAGATAGAAACGACAGTAGGATATCGTATACGCATGAAGAGTTTTCGGAAAATGGCGACATACTGCCAGGGTCCATGCATAGAACGACCCGGCTGCCTGCTGGATATTACGAATCTCCACAAAATCTTATCGAATCTATAAACAAATTTATAAGTCTAGTTGCGGACGAGTTGGTCATGTCAGAATTTCCAAAGTTTAGCTACGATCCTGTAACGAAGCGACTCAACGGCGATGTGAACAGGGGCGCGAGCGTACAACTTTCTCCAGCAATCTGTTCGATGTTGGGTGTTGCTACGCGCCAGAATCCCATTCTCAATTACGACGAAGACATCGATTACGTTTTTGAATTCATGGGCACTAATGCGTGCGATGTAAACCGTGGATTTTCGTCTCTATATATTTATTGTAACGTTCTCGAGCAAGTGCCGGTGGGTGACACAAAGGCCCCGCTGCTCAGAATCGTAAACGTTAGTGGAAAAAGCGGTGAGAGTGTGCGTACGACTTACGAAAAGCCCATTTACGTACCGCTTCAGCAGAAGACTTTCGACTCTATCGAGATCAATATAAGGACGGACACGGGCGATCCCGTTCCATTCGAAAGCGGAAAGTGTATAGTGACGTTGCATTTCAGGCATTGCAAGATACCATACCTTTTACAATGAAAAAACCATTCTGCTGCGATGCGAGCCGATTGGCGTACGAAGATTACTATTTGCAACAAAGTGGGAATGGCATGTCTGTTTTTCAGGGCGCTCGCCTTCAGCGAGGACATGGTTTGGGTAGTTTTCTTAGCGGACTGTTTAGAAATGCCTGGCCTCTTATACAGACTGGCGCTAAAGCACTTGGCAAGCAGGTATTGAGAACAGGGCTTCAGATTGCCAACGATGTCGCCGACGGCGACCATTTCATGGATGCCGCCAAGCGGCGCCTGCCAGAAGGTATAAAGGCATTTACAAGTTCGTCCGATCTCAATACGCAGAGTGGCAGCGGACGAAAAAGACGTAAGCGATCGCTGAGAAAAAATAAGAAAAGAATCAAGGAAGATATATTTGGCATAGTTTAAAATGGCGTTCGTTCATCCTCAGTCTTGCGAATGTGCAAAAAGCGAACTTGACCTTTTTAGCGTGCCTGCTACACAGACAAGCATAGAAGCTGGCTCGTACGTTGAATATAATCCAATAGCAACCATTTCACAGGGAACACCAATAGAATTTAGCATAACAGGAGCAGGCCAAGATTATCTAGACCTGTCAAACACTCAGCTGTACGTCAGAGCTTCTATAGTAAGAGCGAACAACGAGCCTACTGATGCTGGCGATCATGTTGGTCCCGTCAACCTTTTCCTACACAGTCTTTTTTCGGAGGTGGACATCACTTTAAACGACACTCTGGTCACAGCATCAAACAACACGTATGCATACCGAAGCTATTTGGAAACCCTACTCAGTTACGGCACTTCAAGCAAAAATTCTCAACTCACCTCTGCATTATTCTACAAAGACACTGCCAGACGCTTCGAAGAATCCAATCCCCACGACGACGCCGGTGCGAATATTGGATTTAAGAAGCGCAGTGCTCTTACAGACGAAGGCCGTGTTGTCGACTTGTTGGGCGGAATACACAGTGATCTCTTCTTCCAGGAGAGATTCTTGCCAAACGACATTAATATAAAAATTCGCTTCGTCCGTAATAAGGATGCATTCTGTCTTATGTCCTCGGCGGCGGGTGCTGCATACAAAGTAAAAATACTAGAGTGCAAATTATACGTAAGAAAAGTCAGATTGAGTCCGTCGGTCTTCCTTGCTCATGCCAAGGCCCTAGAAATTGGAAATCTGAAGTTTCCCATTCGCAGGGTTGTTTGCAAGACTTTTACAGTTCCTAGAGGAAATTTGGACGTGACCCAGGAATGTCTGTTCTCGGGTCAATTGCCTACGAGAATCGTATTCGGATGCATTGACAACGACGCCTTCAACGGCACGTACACGAAAAGTCCGTTCAATTTTAAACATATGAACTTGTCTCAGTTAAAAGTTTATTTGGACGGTCAGCAGCAAAGTATAAAACCCTTGGAAACTAATTTTGCAACTGGCCAGTTTGTGAACGCCTATGCTTCGCTCTTTATGGGCACTGGTAAATGGCAGAGAAATGATGATAACGACATAAGCAGAGAAGACTATGCCAACGGATATTGCTTGTACGCGTTCGATTTAACTCCAGACCTGGCCGAAGGTGACCATTTCAACTTACTCAAATCAGGGAACGTCCGTGTGGACATGAAATTTTCGCAGGCTTTGGAGGCTACTATAAACGTGATTGCCTTTGCCGAATTTGAAAATATTCTTGAGATTGACAGGTCGCGCAACGTCATATTCGATTACAACAATTAAGAAAGAAAAAAAAAAATGGATGGCATTACGATAGAAAATATACTACGAAGAGATGTAAGGAGTTCGAGCATGTTCGTTGGAGTCTTTGCATGCAATCGTCTGCCTAAGTGGCTTAATACGGAAAGACCTTCTCTTCTCGTCTGCAATACAGACACGTACGGACAGCCTGGAATACACTGGATCGTAATATACATCGAAAGTCCAAATTATGGTGAATTCTTCGACTCTTTAGGCAGACCGCCAGACGCATCGTTCAGGACATTCCTACACAAATATTGTTCGCGTTGGACATATACAGACAAACAAATCCAAAGTGTAGTCAGTCGTTTCTGTGGACATTACTGTATTTTTTATTCGCTTCATGTAGCTAGAGGTTATAACATAAATGCCATTTGCAACAAGTTCAGCAGTGACACTGGATTAAATGATTACCTTGTGCACTCTTTCTTTCATAAGATTAATAAATAAGTGTGTTTCAAATTAAAAGTCTTGTGTTCTTCTTCATATAAAATATATTGTGCATGCGTGTGTGTGTGTGTGCGTGTGGGTGGGTGTGGGTGGGTGGGCGTGTGTGGGCGTGTGTGTGTGTGTGTGCGTGTGTGTGTGTGTGTGTGTGTGTGTGTGCGTGTATGTGTGTGTGTGTGCGTGTGTGTGTGGTCGGGTGTGCGCCCATTACAATGCTCGCGTTATAGTGCAAGATGGGTGATGAGTCAGCGGAAAATACGCTTACTAAGCGCCTGCTGCGCAAAGAAGGGGTGGAGTGGGAGGGGAGGGAGGGGTGGGAGGGGTGGGAGGGGTGGGAGGGGTGGGGTGGGAGGGAGGGTTGCCAGCCTCTGCACCCAATTACCACTTCAAAGGGATTTGCCGTCACACTTCAATAAGCATTAGTCATGTGGGGTGTCGCCCTGGTTGGGGGTCAGCCCGTGTGGGGTGTCGCCCTAGTTGGGGGTCAGCCCGTGTGGGGTGAAAAGCCCCTATGGGTGTGGGGGGTAATGACCCCTTTACCTACTACTCTTGTTAAATAAGCCAAAGTGGCCATAGTATTATTATTATTATGCTAAACGTTCTTAAGACGTCAACGTTTTTAACCATAACAGAATCGGTCAGTAAAGCAAAAACTGCAGAATAAAAGGTTCAACTGTAACACATTAAATCGGCAAACGATTGCCATGAGCGACATTGCAGGAGAAGACTTGCGAAACAAAAGCGAAAGTAATCGCAAACGTCGGGATCATGATTTACGATCTTCTTCACGTTACAAGATAGGTCAGTGGAGAGAAGCATTAGTCCTAGGCCTACTATTATTTTTTTAACGGACTGCTAAGAGACCCCGCCTGTTTGCCCATCATTGATCCCATCTCGCCATTAATCTAACATCTCTTTCAATTGCACATCCTCTGCTACATGTAGGTCTACACACTGAAATGTACTTTATAGCTACTAGAATGCTGATAGCCTATGAAAGTTCGGATTATCGCTCACTAAGGGAAAGACAATGATTCATTAGAGCAAATCCCACAATTCTCTGGGGCAAATCCCAGAATCCTCTTGGCCAAATCCCAGGATTCCTAGAGGCAAACCATAGCAAAGGATAGGCGTCACAACACTTCGCTTTAAAACACAAATTTCTCAGCAATGATACAAAATTGTTTAAAACCAGCCTAGGGTTTTTGAGTTGAGTGGCATACAAAACAATCAACTTAACTGTATATAGCGGCCACTGACCAGATTTCTTGAAAATTGCCTTCAAAGTCGACGAATTTAACATGGGTTTAGATAGGAACAAGCACACGCTGCCCATAGCGGAAGTCGCGACTGATTCGCCGTCGGCCATACCACTATACGAAGCGTTACTTATCCAGTTAGGCTAATATAATACATATCAATGGGTCCACATATAATTGCCACCCACCATTGAAAACTATACGGCGCTCCGTTCGGGCCATCTGGTAAAAAAATTAGAAAGTCATAATGACGACTGATGACAGGGATCCATGCATCCAGCTTTGTCTCCTGTTCCTTGATATGCGTTCAGGTATCTGCTCCTTACAAGAACACAACCAGTATAAATATAATATCATAGACGGGAACCTGAGCGGAGATTTGGGAGGACGAACGAGTGGCCGACTGGCCGAAGGAAAGACTTGAGATTTCCAAGGAAAAATTTCTATTTTCACCGCCAAAAAAGTTGATGACCTTTTTTTAGGCGTCCGGCCAAAAAACCACGAACAATTTCTTTTTTCAATTTTTTTGCTCTTGCCGTCCAATTATTGGGTGGGGGACCAATGCATGGGCCGTCCCCAACACTTTTATTGGGGGAGACCGTCCCCTCTGTTCCCCTTAGGTTTCCGCCAATGTATAATATGAATAGGTTGTGTGAACTTGTGTCTTAAACAGCCGCAGTTTCGTGAACATCCAAAGGTTTGTGTTCCAGAGATTATGACTCGTCATAGATAGCTAGTGACTGTTCAAGGTTTTGCTGGTATTCAATGTATCAAACGGAATGTATTGGGTCACTGGGGCAGAAACGAATAATTATTCTGAAATAATTTTTTAATAAAACTACGGATTTGTGCATAGCCTACGCAAAGTCGTTGTAACGACTTTTAATTTGTACCCGATGGTCCTAACGAAGCGCCGGTGAAATCCGAATTAACTCTTTAGGCAATAATGCTATCCAGATTTTAACAATGCACTAACGCGCCACCACCGTAATTAGGCTACTGATTAAACCTACATGTATCACCGTTGCACCATGTTGTCTCCCAGGTTTGAAATCACCGCATTTTAATCTGACACAGGAACGGAGCAGGGCTGTTACAGTACACGAGGGTATACGCGAGTATACAGCTACAAATGAAATGTCTGGAAAGTGGAAACCGGAGAAATAATAATTGTAGAACGCAATGTCATCTTACGCTAAACATTCAAATATTTTTTCAATATTTTTATTTTAAAGAAATGTACAGAAGACTGCGGAATGGAGAAATTGAACGGAATGCGACTCCGTCTAGAAGACATTCTGCGGTAAGACTGTGCAATATATTTATGTAGCCTACATGTAGAGCAAAATATTATGGTAGTAACGCGGTTAATAATACCATCAACTTGATGGTCTTATCCGACTGATGCTTTATATTTTGTTTTATTTTTATTTACTTTTCGCATTTTCTGTAGAGCCCCTTCAAGCTCGCTATTCAGAGGCGCTCCCGACTACAGTTTACAGCGCGGACAATGCATCGGAGTTTCACGTTGAAGAGCGCAAAGAATAGCCTAATTGCGAGTGACGGATATGCTCAAGGTCTTACGCGGCGGTTCGAGGTCGATGTCGATTCGAACCTGGAGCCCTTCGGCTTCAACGCACCGAACCCACCATTACACCATCGCGCTTTGTAGGCTATATGAACGAAGAAAGTATGGCAGAATGGTTGAGAGAATGATAAGAATGACCTTTAGACGGTTGCGCGTAGGCTACGGTAGCAAGGCCAGCAATGGTCACCAAGTCTCCAGTTGAAGAGGAAGACAATGGACATTGACAAGTCAGGCGCAAAAAGCGATTAAGTGACGTTTAACTGAGTCTGTATAAATTTAAACAAAATTGATGTTAGGGGAGGAGGCACATCCCCTCCCCAAACCCCTTCCCCTGCTCGACGCTTATTGCGTGTAAATTATCTTTTCCGTTTATGACATTTTGGGAAATTTTTGCCTATTATAATCTGTAATCGTAGCATGAAACCTACTTTTACGCTGCGGGCCCAGTGGTCTGTAATAGGCTTCAACAGGATCTACTTCTTCATCCTTGGAGATCTTACTGTGCATTTTCTATTTGACTCAAAACTGACTTTCTTCAGTGTTAGATTCGGGAGCGCTTCCAGGAAGTCCTCTGGAAGAGACGCTTTACAAATTCTTGAAAGCATCAATGAATTACATCCAATATCGTCTTTCATTGTTAACGTTGCATATTGTTGTTCTTTGCAGTTGTATGGCCTTCCACTGGAGATCCTGGACATGATATTACAAAAGTCTTATCTGCATTGGATATTGAATTCATCAACAAAACAAAGAGACGAAGAAGTTATCAGATCTCTTATATCAGTTGACGTTTGCTTCCATCGAAGAATCATCAGAAAACGGTTCAAGAGATCAATATGGCGTTACTGGAAAGGTAAGGTTCCTTTCAAGGATTGTAACACTGTTGTACAACTTAGATCCGTCGATATCAAGACTAACGTCTTGCAAAAGACATTTTAGGCTATTGTAGTTAGCCATCAACGGTTCATTTTAAGTATAAGCTTACCTCACAATAGCTCCCCTTCGTGAACGCAAAATTGCTCGTGGAGAAGATGGGTTACTGGCTTCCACCGTTTTTGTCCATTTGTGGCGAGAACGTCTGGAGGTCCTTTCCAATATCTCGAATGACCGGAAGTGATTTTTCGCGTGGTCTTACTACGCCCATTCTGTAGCGATAGGTAGGCCTATTCGTTTTCCCAAGATATCGACGTAGGTCCTGTGGAAACACATATCAGACAACTGGACCACAGTGTAGGTCCTAAGGCTATCATGTTGAGGTTTCACTGCTGGCAGTGATCTTGGCATCCAGATTTCTCTTCATATGCGTTCAGGTCTCTGCTCCTTACAAGAAAACCAGCAGTATCATAAAATACGAATTATAGGTTAGCCTATGTCTTAAACAGCCGATATTTCGTGACCATCCAGAAGCTTGTGTTCCAGACATTATATTAACTTGTCATAAATTGCTAGTGCAGATTGCCTGTTCAAGCTTTTGCTGGTAGTCTATTCAAGGTTTCAAACGGAATGTATTTTGTCACTGGGGAAAAAACCAATATTCAGAAATAATTTTTTGGATGAAACTACAGATTTGTGCATAGCCCACGCAACATTAGCGTCCTTTGAGTTACAGTGAGGGAAAATTGAGAGTAAACCTATGGTAGGCCTATTTGTAATAACTTTGTGGGCAAGACAGCTTGGTGTGAATCATGGTGTGGTGTGAATGCCTTCTTTTTCAAGTTGAATAAATTTTAATTTCATCACTTTGTTTCTACTTTACTTTCAGTTCTGTCTTCTCTTCCTAAACCATAGATTACTATTCACTTCAGAGTTCGGACAAAATACTGATTGAAATTTTCTGATGTTGCCTAGGCTAACACAGATGTGATGCCATTTAAAGGTTACGATGGTTTAAATGTCTTTCAGATATCTATGGAAAAACCAAGAAAAGATCTGTGATAATTAGAAACAACAGACACTATCTCTTAGAAAATATTCGACCAAATGATGAATTTATCGCTTCGCTGTTGTCTCTCGACTGCATAACGCAAGAACAAAGTCACTTCATCCAACGACATAGTTCATCAAAAGATAAGAACTCTGAGATCCTCTACATCGTGAAATCTTTCGACGAAGCAAAGTTTTCAAATTTTGTCAAATGTCTTCAACAAACCAACCAGAAGACAGAGGCAAGGATCGTGGATAACGGAGGAGGTGCACAATATAAACTTTATCTAAAGGCCTATTATAATTAACATTAATGCTTTAACACTTGAGTGCCCAATGTAATTTTTGGTACACGAAGGCCCAAGGAGGGGGTCCGCGCGGACCCCAGCGTTTTCATGCTAATTTCTTAAGAAGGGATTGGAATATCGTAACAGAAGTTGGTTCTATGTAATCCCAAATGAATTTGCAATCGATTGATGTATCTTATATTACAATTGCACCACCTGGTGTAATATAATAGTGTAAAAATATCATGACACATTTTATGCTTGTTTGCGTTATTTACCGTACCGAAGGAAGCCTATACGCGTGTATGAATATCAGCCGAATATCATGCGGTACCCTTAGTATATGCTGTGATTGTGGGGTACAGGGTAGGACAATACTCACGAAAAATATACCATTCTATGCCCAAATGGTTGGCCTAGGAATACCTAAAAGCATTTCTGCAGATGCCTAGCCTTTAAAAAGTTATCCGGGGGAAAACAGGCCTGGGGTCCGGTCGGACCCCCCCCCCCTTGGGCACTCGAGGGTTAAAATAATAATAATAATAATAATAATAATAATAATAATAATAATAATAATAATAGTAATAATAATAATAATAATAATAATAATAATAATAATAATAATAATAATAATAATAACGCCATAGCATTTCGTGGCACTTTTACTATACTGTTGCGGAAGACGAGGCCTGATCTTCTAAACACACCAAAACAGCTCCAAGCATATTTTTTTGAAATCCCGAGGGATCATAGGTACCTCGGGTAAAAAAAAATAATAATAAATATAATAATAATAAATATAATAAATATATATATTTGACACTTTCGCAAGTCTTGAAGTAGACGAATAGGGCCATTCCGGACTGGTTTTATAGCATTAGTTAGGCGATAAGTCCCTGAGGGATCCTAAATACCTCGGGGCAAAAATAAAAATAAAAAAAAATAAAAAATAAATATAATAATAATAATAAATATAATAATAATTATACCGTAGGCCTACTTGGAGCCTTTAAGGCTTTAACGTGACAGGTTTGGACTAAATGTAGCCGTTCCAGATGTCACTAACAGTGTCCTCAAATATATAGATCTGATTATTATTATTTGTATTATTACATTCACCATACATGTCGCTGTTGTTGTTGCTGCTGTCAATGATGATGATAGTAATAACAATAGTAGGCGTTCTGTTTCGTCTTCTGTTTTTACTACTTTGGTCCAAGCTTTCATTTGCTCCAGGATTGACTACTGTAATTATCTTCTAATTGTTCTTTCCAAGGTTCGACTTTCACCTGTTACAGTAGGCTACAGTCGTTCCTTAAATGTCGCTGTTGTTTATAATGATAATAGTAATAATAATCGCAATAATAACAAAAGCTTAATAATACTACTAAAATTATAATGCTAGTGATAAAAGATATGCATTGATACCAAATAACATCAAAATCATTCCGAGACATTGAAATATTTTAAAGATTGGCTAAATAATTATACCCTGTGTGCATGCAAGCCTTTTTATAATTAATCAACTCGCGAAACTCCAGGACAAGCTTTGAAACCTGTGAAAAGCGTCATACGAAAAGGTATTAATAGGACTCTATCATTTTCAAGAAAGCTTAAATTCGGACACTTAGTTACGCCGACGTTGCACTCGTAATTTTTAAAGAAAGTCCAAGTTGGAAAAAAAAAATTCCGCCAAAATTTATTTTATTGCATCTCTACACCTTTCAGTTATTTCAGTATTAGGCCTAAATGAATATCATCCTGAACGTGGACGTGCTGACACAATGTGCTTTGAGGTTTCACATCGAATTCCATTCCTGAATAGTGCTTGTCACTCACTTTTTTTGTCGAGAGAAAACAACTATTGTCTCAGTTGCTTCAAATCCCAATCATGCTATAGCCTACAATTAGGTTGTGTGCAATTTTGCACTATATAGTTCAATGCCTCATTTTTTTGCTTACCTTTCATCTTTACAAAAATAATCCCGTACAGTGGTACACTGTCGAAATAGCTCTATCCGTATATTTGCGTTTTAATACTAATTCATAAATTGGCCGCTGTAAATACCTTACTTGATCAATATGGACATTAATTTTATTTGAAAGGCGTGATAGCCTACTATTTCGTTATGAAAATGTCCAGTTTCACTTGTTGCTCTAATTATTCGACGAAACTTCGTTTCTGTTACGTGTGTTCATCCTAAACAATTTTTTTAGCTTAACTGAAGTTATCGAAACCTATGTCTGTCTAAGCTTGTTGGGAATTATTTTCAAAACATTGCTTTGGCTTATAGGTACAGCAAAAATTAAAGTGCAAAGTCGTGGTGCAAAGCGTACAGCGTCAATGGAATTACAGCAGCTTCAACAGAAAATCGAAGATCTTCAAAGCAAAACAAAACCATGGTCACATCAAACTTATAAATTCATGAGTCAACTGAAGAAAGAAGGCCTTGAAATCCTCAGTTCTCGACTGGACAGAAGGACTGTGGTCGTTTGGATTTGGTGTCGTTCAAAAGCAGCTCTTGTATATATTCAGAAGATGTACGAATCGAATCAGTTGAGAGATGTTTTATTTGAAAATATTCATCCATCTACTTCAAATATGATCGACATCGATGAGAATCAATTCAAGAAAACCATTGGTAAGCACTTCTGCATGTCCTCATCATAGAAGGAAATCTAGAACATGCAATCAACTCCACTTAAGATTTACTATTAATTGATTAAGTCAGCACTTGTTTGCATGATCAGCGCAGCGGGATGGATGTTGAAGTTGACAAGCCCTCAATGTAGGACCTATATTATGAATAGGCTACCTGATAGCATTAAGTCACGCTGACTGATCGATTTTGCTTACAAGACGCGTGAAATATATTTATTAGTACGAAGTGATCTAATATTAGGCCCGATTGGGTTTTACATTCATTTTTTCAAGTTTTAGTTTGTCTGTGCATTCTATGCAATGGAGATGGCTGGCCTTGACGATCGCTAGAGTTCAACGAACTGACCAGCACAAGGTGACAAGGTGCATTCTACGTAAGTGTCAGACCCTAATATATTTATTATGTATTTAATTGGCACATAACCACATTCTCCCACCAAAGGACAACTCTCAATTTATTCCCCGATCATTATAAAAAAATATTTACTTGATTATTCTAAGACTATCGAACTGAAATTTCATTATTCATTATCACTCTTGTTAACATTTCTGCGTTATTGTCAGATTGTTTTTCTTAATAAAACGAATATACGAGGGGTTAGAGTGGACGGCATATATAGCGCGGAGAGTACGGGATCTATCCACGTATGAGGCGGTTGCTACATGTATGTAGGGACCTAGAGAACGTTCTTCACTCACAATTGCTTTGCAATGCAATATTATTGCAGTTGCGTTGTTGAGGCGTGTGTCATCATCATCATCGTCATCATCGTCATCATCATCGTCATCATCATCATCGTCGTCATCATCAATGTCATAATCTTCATCATCGTCGTCGTGGTCATCACCATCATCGTCATCATCACCATCAACGTCATCATCGCCATCATCATCGTCATAACCGTCATCATCATTATCATCGTCATCATCGTCATCATCATCATCATCATCGTCGTAACCGTCATCATCGTCATCATCATCATCGTCGTCGTCATCGTCGTCAACATTAAATTGTAAGACAGACAAACTGTAAAAAAGAAAGCTAATAACAAGCCGTCAAATTATATTTGCGAATTATTAATTAGCTTTTTCTCTATTTGTTCTGTATAATTGTAGTCGTGTGTGCGTTTTACATCAGTTTCACTCAGAGAATCAAGACACAAGAAAATAAAGATCTGTATCTGAATGGAGTGACTAAACTACGAAACGAGATCTTCATACTCTTTAGATCGTCTGTTATTCCTCAAAGGACTGTAATTCATATATTTGAAGATCAAAATCCATTCAATTGGCAAAAGGCAATCAAACTAACAGAGATTGAAGCACCGGATGACATTCGATCTAATGAGAAGGAAAATTGTCTTTACGTCACTGAATTGCGTGAGAAATGCGTCTGGAAGATAACAAGAGAAGGAGATGACGAACACAAAATCATCAAATGGCTGACAATTGGTCGTCGACCAGGAAGTGTGTCAGTGTCGACTGATGGTCAGTTCATGACTTTCAATGATATATGGTCCTCTCTGATGATCTACGGATCAGACTCAGAACTCATTCGATCCATTCAGTTACCAACAGACATCGAGTATCTTGTTCAAGTAGTAAAAACATCCATCGGGAATTTCATCATACTTCATTGGCTGACAAATAAGAGAGAGAACGAGTCGAATGGGTTAACGGGGGCAATAAAGTGGGACATATGCGAATTGACCAGAGATGGACAGATAGTGCGTCGTTTTATTTCTTCAGATGTAACACAACATCTGTATCGTACTCAATACATCTCAATCGATTCAGACGATCGATTGTTTGTGGCTGACTCTGGGAATGGTAGAGTGATTCTCTTGGATTCCGATCTTAGATGGAATAGAATTCTTATTCCAACGGATGAGAAAAATGAAACGGATATCGAACGGCCAAACAGTTTGTATTACGACGAAGAAAAGAAACAACTGATCGTTGGAGGAACTCAAGTCAATGTTTACTCTTTAAGTCGGAAATAAACTCACTTTTTGTCCAAAGCTTCTTTCCAAATTAAACTACCATTGCAATTATGTTTGAATAATTTAGCAAATATGGGAATAATTTAGCATACAAATTTGAAACAGATTCCTTCTCTTATTTTGAAATTTTCCGAACCCTTCACCTTGGAGAAATTGTACTGTATTGCATTGTAGCCTACACATGAATTCATAACGCACCTCTCACAGTGCATACCAATCAGAGGCGCTTCCAGTACGAAAACCCCAGAGAGAAGAAGTTTTCAGACAGCGAAAGATGTGCTTCAGATAACAGTTACCACCTTCGTCACTTCCAAAGTGGACCGTAGTATCAGCTTGCCTGGCGCCTGACTTCAGTTGGACTATAAATGGCTTAGTTTGTGCTCAACGCCGCATCGAGGCTTGTCTGTTGTAGGCCTACAGAAAATAATTATAGGGTGTCTCGATAGCGTCGCCTCAGAATTATCTTGGCGTATGTCCATTTTTTTTCAAAATCGAAATTAGACTTGTTTTGTAGCACAAAATTGTTTAGGCTATACGACGAGTCGTTTTAAAGATATTCAACGAAAACTACTTGTCGTATGTCCATGTTCAGTGTTGTTTTGTCGTCGGCCTATCTGCAATTTATTTTGCCGTATCTCCAGTGCCGCATTCACGGTTTAAAAGTGCATTGTCCAGAGAAACTCGTCGTTGATTGGACGAAGGAGATACGACACCCCACTTCGTTGTATCATAGTGTCGTATGTCCAGGAAATAAAAACGTTCTTTTATTTAAAAAATGGTATCAAACTGACGAAAATTGAAACGAACAAAGTCGCAATTGATTGTAAGCTTATATTGCTTTCTTTTATTATTACACTTAAAACAATTCTCACGTCAGTGACGTCAGGATGACTTGCAATTGATTTAAATCCATTTTATACAACATTTTCCAAAATTTCACAAAAACCATTCTAAGTTTCAGTTTAATTTTGTGCAACATCCTTTAATTAATGTTGATGCTTTAATATGAATTTGCCTGAAGTTTTATTGCACTCTTTTTTTTAAATTTCCGTCCAAAGTTTCGAAACTTCTACGTCGTTTTTCTCGGAATTCACAAAGTGGACATAGGCCTACGTTAAGATAATTCTGAGGCGACGATAGGTCGTGAACGATTTTGAATGCAAACAAATAAATATAATTATGTTAAACACAATATAATGTGGAAAGTTGTATACTGGCGGATAGGTTGTTCAAATGAGAGTGTTACGCATAAAAAATTAGATCAGTAGCTCACTTATTCAAATTTAGGCGCCAATATCCGTGACGTCATCAAATTCGTGCCAAGTAAACGTCAAGTTAGGCCGAAAACAATATTGTATGGCCATCATTGTTAATCCACACATAATTAAGTAATACAAATTATCATTTAGTAATTAATAATGTTTCCTTTAGGCCTACTCTTTAGTACAGCCTCAAATCGATTAGGTATGTCGAGCCAATTAGATTTTTCAGAGTTACCAGAGGTAGGCCTATCGATGTCCAGGCTGTGCTACGGTGCAATAGAAATTGCCGTATGTATAAGACCAAAGTAAGACGAATAAAATGAAGTGAGTACCTTGATCTGAATTCTAGCAGTGAGGCAAACTGCAGTGACGGTTTTCCAACATGAAAGCAGGAAAGGTGAAATGATGGAAGTGCGGGTGAAGTCGGGCTATAATATTATTTTTAGTCTGGTGTCTGCATCTAGAACGGATTGGGAGGGTACGAAGGCCAACAAAGAGGGCGTACCAGCAATCATTTTGGGGCAGACGAAGGCGTGGATTATCGAGGTAAAGACAGAGGATGATACAGAGCGTCGAATTATTGCTTCAAGCCGTCTCAGACATACAACATTTTTAACCCTCATCCTCATTCCTGGGGTCCAGGCGGACCCCAGGCGTATTGCCATAGGTGTAACTTTTGTTTGCAATGAGTCACAACTCTAAGATTTTATGTAATTGTCAGTCATTCATCGCTCTATAACTGCGTGCTTTTATAAATCGGTATAAAATTTCAAACATATACAAATTTTGATATTTCAATTGGGGTCCAGATGGACCCCTGGGGTCCAATTGGACCCCAAAAGCATAAAACTATTAAAATAGCAGGAGCAGAATTATATTAAACACAAATTTCGAGTAAACTTTGTCACACAGCAATTATAGAGCATTATTGTTATAGACGCTTTCCAACAAATATTACTCAGAATAGTGCGTCATAATAATAATAATTATTGCATGTTGGTAGACCTAATCTTCCGGGCCTGCAGGCTGAAGAAACCGCATAGGCTTTAGACTTGCATCGCGCAGTTGTTCCATATGCATGACCTACAAGATTTGTTTATCTTCCTCCTGGAATTGACCAGTAGATTATGAGAAAGTAGCCTATCACTTTTACCTGTTTACTGTAGGCCTACCTGTTATGATGGACACAATGTCTAATGAAACACATTCCATAATCACAGATTATCATCTTCAAATGAAATTTTACTTAGCGACATTATTACCAAGACGTGGATCCGAATACGACAGCAGAGATAGCTTACATAATTATGCTACTAGTTCTCACTCAACTGGCTGGAACACAGAGAGCCAAATAATAAAGGCCTCTGGCTCTCGGCGTAACATGCAGTGAAGCTAAGATCGAAAATGGCCAGTAATTCTTTACCGCAAAAGTGACTGTTAATCGTTTCATGACAAAATTGCGCTTTTTTTATAAAAACTTATAAAATAATGCTATTGTAAGAAAAATAACTCAATGGGAAATTTGTTCCATAATGTGTAGAGTAAGATTTATGAAATTGTTGTTGTTGGAAGCCATTAATCACTCCAAATAAGAACTTTGGTGATTGGGGTCCAAGCGGACCCCAGGTATGAAAATACGTAACTTTCATGACCAATGTGGATGAGGGTTAAAGTGTCTTCATAATAAGTATATGTCCTGGGCATGACGTAAAACTGCATCCATCCTCCGTCACAGGGGACCATCAACTTCCCTGTGCCGGTCCTAAGCCCGGATAAAGGAAGTGTTTGTGTTTCCAAATGGGTGGCGATACTCTGGCAGTAGAAGACCAAGACGATTGAAATCCGCAAAAACCACGACACAAGTGACATAGCGACCCAGTTGCTTCAAGTTGTCATGATGTGAAGCAGACATACACAGGTCGGTCAGGACAGACCGGTGGAGAGGGCATTGGACACAGGAAAATTTAAGATACGACTATATGTGTGCACCACGGATCATGCCTGAATCCTCTACTATTTATTATTGTGATGGATGCTGTATCGGGGCATGTAAGAAGAGAGGTTCCGTGGGATATGCTGTATGCGGATGATCTTGTGCTGGCGGCCGATGCAGAGGAGAGTATGCAGACACATTTTACGGAGTGGCAGATGGCAGTGGAGAGCAAGTGCCTCAAGGTAAACATAAACAAAACAGAGACCATGGTATGCTCAAGCAGCTCAAAGACCGTGGAGATAAAGAGCACCACAGGAGAACCACTGAAGTAGGTGGAAACGTTTAAATACCTGGGAACGACGATGAATGCGCAAGGAGGATGTGAACAGGACGTCAGGAACAGAATCAAAGTAGCGTGGCAGAAGTGGAGAGAATTATCAGGAGTGCTGTGCGACTTCAAAATGCCAACCCACCTTAAGGGGAAAATCTACAAAGCAAAGATAAGGCCGGTAATGCTATATGGAGCGGAGTCCTGGGCGTTATCGAAAAGCGACGAGGGTCTGCTGGAAAGAACGGAAATGAGAATGCTGCGATGGATACTTGGGATATTGCTGAAAGACATGAAACGAAGTTTCGACATCAGGAAGAAGCCCGGTGTGGCGTGCATCTCTGACAAGGCACGAGAGACCAGGCTGAGGTGGTACGGACACTTAAAGAGAAAAGTGGAGGGTAGGCCTAGTTGTGTCAAAAGAATCAATCAAGCGGAGGTATAGGCTAATTATGGTAGGGTGACCATACGTGAACTTTCATAAGAAACCTATAATGGTTGCTTGCATTGAAATGATAGGTAGATCTATTCGAAATTCAAAAATAATTGAACGAAATAATAGTCTCATGTCGAAAGTAGGCTACATCTATAATTGTAAACTTGAATCCGATTCTATTCCATAATTCAAAGATTACGTCAAAGTATCATATGTACATTACGGCAGCTCATTCTGATTTTTTACATTTTAATTTTAGTTTACTTGCTAGTTTGTATTATGATGATTTCAACACATTGTATAACACGCATGAAAGACAATCGTCTCGCGTGAACTTTTCTGACTAAATTATATTATATTAGGCTATAATTATTGTCAAACAATGAATATTAGTGACAGTGGAAAAACTGATTTAGCGTAATTAAAATGATCTATAGGCCTACTTCTATAAGCTATCGGTGTCAACGAATTATGTTTTAACAGTAGGCATGCTTCTGTAGGCTTGCATATGCGGTTATTTTGTAGGCCTGCTGTCTTCAACGGCCTTTGATATCATTAAGACGACGTTAAGCTTTTGAGCAAGCAAATTGCATGTGTTGTGATAACTCATGCAGATTAAACAATAGCTTGACAAGTTATTATAGAAATGTCTTTAACAAGAAACGTTTAGCCTAATACCATAAATAATTCTACATGACCATTTTAAATGTGGCCTACCCTACATGAGGTTTTAATAAATTTTTACTTACCGAAAAAGGTGGGCACATTACAGGTTTCTACGACTTAGGCCTATTTATTGCAGCTGTCGGTTTCGTTCATAGAAATAATGGTTTCGTTAGTAGGTTAGTTAAGATTTTTGTATTTTGCAATCTGAGTTTCTGTAAACTGTTTCAACTGCATAATTTTATACTGTATCCGGATTGTTGAATAAACTAAAGGAAAATTATTATTATGTGATTTTCCGTTTTACATTTTCAGGAACTTATCAGCCAATAAATCAATTATTGTCATGGCGGTATATTCAAAGAGTTAGTAGGCCTAGGCCTACTCATACATGTAAACCTAGGTCTATGCCATAAATCATATTTGGAAACTGTTGAAAGATTGTCCCGTTTTGTTACGTTATATCGAGACAATGCAATTGTCTGAGTTACCTACTTTTGAATGACAAAATTTATATATTACTTCCCACGGCCATGACTGACCCACTACAAAAAATCCTGTGAGCGCCCAAGGTCACCAGTTTATTCATGCGCACGGCAATATGCTATGCACTGTTAAGGCAAACTCTTGCAACACAGATTTGCTCCAAGATCAAGTATGAATTCAAATTGTGTCTGACTAGAGACGAATCTGGTCTTTGTCAACCGTTGCTAAGTGCTAAGACTGCAAACTATTTACGAGTGAGAACGCCGAATAGTCAGGCGCAACAACAAAGAGTCGCCAATGATGCTCAAAAGTTCCTTCCTAAAAATAGACGACAACCAATTTACATCTTCCGTATTGGATTAGGATTATTACTAGCTTATAATGTGTGTCTCTTGTTAAATATATGCCAAAGTGGCCATAATTTTATTATTATGTTAAACGTTCTTAAGACGTCAACGTTTTTAACCATAACAGAATCGTTCAGTAAAAGCAGAAACTGCAGAATAAAAGGTTGAACTTTAACACATTAAATCGGCAAACGATTGCCATGAGCGACATTGAAGGAAAAGACTTGCGAAACGAAAGCGAAAGTAATTGCAATCGCCAGAATCCTGAATTGGGATCTTCTTCAAGTTACAAGAAAGGTCAGTGGAGAGAAGCATTAGTCCTACTATTATTCTTTTAAACGGACTTCTAAGTTTGCCCATCATTGATCCCATCTCGCTATTAATCTAACATCTCTTTCAATTGAACATCCTCTGCTAGGTCTACATAATAAAATTGCCACCCGCCACTGAAAACATTACTACGGTGCTCCGTTCGGGCCATCTGGTAAAAAATTAGAAAGTCATAATGACGACTGATGACAGGGATCCATGCATCCAGCTTTGTCTCCTGTTCTTTGATATGCGTTCAGGTCTGTGCTCCTTACAAGAACACAAGCAGTATAGATATAATATGAATAGGTTGTGTGAACTTGTGTCTTAAATAGCCGAAGTTTCGTGAACATCCGTAAGTTTGTGTTCCAGATATTATGACTCGTCATAGATTGATAGTGCCTGTTCAAGTGTTTGCTGGTATTCAATGTATCAAACGGAATGTATTGGGCCACTGGGGCAGAAACGAATAATTATTCAGAAATAATTTTTTAATGAAACTACGGATTTTTGCATAGCCTACGCAAAGTCGTTAAAACGACTTTTAATTTTTACCCGATGGTCCTAACGAAGCGCCGGTGAAAACTGAATTAACTCTTTAAGTTTAGGCAATGCTATCCCGATTTTACCAATGCACTAACGCGCCACCACCGTAATTACTGATTAAACCTACCACCGTTGCACCATGTTGTCTTACAGGTTTGAAATCACCGCATTTTAACCTGACACAGGAACGGAGTAGGGCTGTTACAGTACACGAGGGTACACGCGGCTATACAGCGTGTAGGCCTACTCACCTCCGGCGAAAACGGCATCGTGTACTCACATACTGAAAACCAGGGTATACATGTACGCGTGTAAAAGGCAGGGTACACGGGTACACGCTAGTAAATCAGGGTGCATGCGGCTATACAGGCGTATTTAGAAGCGTACGACTAAAAAAGTCATCAGATTTTGGGACAGGAAAATTTGACGAAATTTTGGCCACATGACTAAAAAAATGGTCGTCAGAAATTTCGGGCCCACAGAAAGTCGATTTTCTCCCGGTCAGCGTGTAGGCCTACTCATATCAAAATTTACCAGTAGGCCTACAGTCCTGGAACGGAGAGCACTTTACCCATAAGTTCCCTATAACGGACTTGATTTTGTATAGCGCTGGTGAATAAGTTTGTCTCCATGAGTGGTTTTGGTGGATGCTAAGAACATTAGGCTAGGCCTACATAGTCCCAGTGTCTTAAAGTGTAATCAAACGAAGTGTCATCGGTGGAAGGAGTGAAAGACGATCTCCACGGCGCGAAAAGTCAAACAGAGAAGGGTTTGGGGATGAATGTGCTTGAATTTAGAATTTTAGATACTACAATTATAGCAATTTAGGCTGTCATTTAAGAGAAATTGTTCATCATTCAAGTGCTGATAGTCTGGGTTTAAGACTTCGAGAATTCCCTCTTCCATTCTTTCAAGATTCTTAAATCTCCGAATTGTAATGACATTGTTAGCTGTCATTTCAATAAAATATCTCATATTTTCATTGCTCCAAAAAGTGGTCTAATACTTCAATAAAATAATGTATAACCCCATTATTTAAAATGTTTTAAATTATCACACTGCCCTGGGGGGCTATCATTTCAAACTGTCATCTCGATGTTTGATAAGCAGTGGATAAACACTGTATAAAATTATATATTATATAATATATATTATTTCTGAAATATTAGGGTATAAGCAGATCTGCACCCACCACACATTTCGGGCGACCGCCCGTGCGTGGACGCTTATAACTTTCCCATCCCACCCATCCCATAGGCCTATTATCAATGTGATGGCGATTACAACAGAATTTGTTTAAGTTGTCCTATTTTCAGTGCATGGACATGCAATTTGCAGTTCCAGAATAGGCATAGGCCTAGAGAATAGAGGGTGTCACGACAACTGGTTCACCGACAACTGGTTCAACGACAACTGGTTCACGGACAATTCGTTCACCGACAACTGGTTCACGATAAATCGATAATTGGTACACGACAATATTATTGGCTCACCGGCAAACGGGGAATAGAAGCTGGATGAAGGTTCCTTATAGGTAAAATAGAAGCTGAATTGGCAAAAATAACGCTTGAGAAATGGAAGCCGGAGTAAGGCTTAAGCGCTTGAGAAATGGAAGCTGGATGCATGTTGAAATACATGAGTGAAAATCATCCATCCAGCTTCCATTTATCCAGCATTCTATTCATTAATCCAAATTCTATTTCAGATATAAAAAATCAATTATCCAGCTTCCATTTCACGAGCGCTTTTTCATAAATACAGCTCCAGTTTAAGCAAGAGCATTTTCACCAATCCAGCTCCTATTCAAGCAATACTGTTTTCATCAATCCAACTCCAGTTTGAGCAAGAATATCTTTTCCTATTCAGCTCCAATAATATTGTCGTGTAAAAATTGTCGTGAACCAGCTGCTGGTTAACCAGTTGTCGTGGAACCGAATAGAGATGTCATGCAAGTCTTATAGCAGATTGACATTCAGAGGCCAAAGAGAATTGCTAACTATTATAATATAGGCCACGGATTGCAATAGACTACAGTACTGTTTACTGAATGTGGCACTCGGTCAAATCACTTATCAAGATTGATTAACTGACTGTTTTGCTGCTTGTTTGCCTTCTTCTGTCTCTTGTTACGTCGATCATACAAAATTTTAGCGTGGTTGAATGTAGAATTCAGATAAGAGAGGATAGGATAAAGATAAGATTAGTGACTGAATACATACTTTTTACCTTTTATTACAAACAGTTCCAGTAGCTTTTGGTTTAGGCACAATGAACCTGTCTATTTAGTTTATTGATCAGTTTTGTATTGAAACACTCTTCATACCAGTCAACAGCTGATCGACCTTTAAAGTGCTACAAATTTTAAACAAATTGGGCAACCGATTTCCTGACTATCAAATTATTTTTTCAGCCATTTTTTCTTCACCAGACCAGTTTAATGGTAGGCCCTGCACTATGCCTACATTGCAACGAATGCTACAAATGAAATGTCTGGAAACCGGAGAAATAATAATTGTAGAACGCAATGTCTTCTTACGCTGAACATTTAAATATTTTTCCAATGTTTTTATTTTAAAGAAATATACAGAAGACTGCGGAATGGAGAAATTGAACGGAATGCGACTCCGTCTAGAAGACATTCTGCGGTACGACTATGCAATTTATTTATGTAGCCTACATGTAGAGCAAAATATTATGGTAGTAAGGGGCCATTTACTTTAGGGGGGGTTTCGAGATTTGTGACAGTTTGTGACAGGGGGCGTCAAAAATTGTCAAAAATAGCGTGACGTACTTTAAGGCATCAATGAATGACATCCAAAATCGTCTTTCATTGTTAACGTTGCATATTTTTGCTCTTGCAGTTGTATGATCTTCCATTCGAGATCTTAGACATGATCTTACAAAAGTCTTATCTGCATTGGATATTGAATTCACCAACAAAGCAAAGAGACGAATACGTTATCAGGTCTCTCCTGTCAGTTGACGTTTGCTTCCATCGAATAATCACGAGAAAACGTTTCAAGAAGGCAATCTTTCGTTACTTGAAAGGTAAGGTTCCTTTCAAGGATTGTAACAGTTGTGCAACTTAGATCCGTCGATATCAAGACTTGCACAGAACATTTTTAGGCTATTACAGTTAGCCATCAACGGTTCATTTTAAGTAAGCTTACCTCACAATAGCTCCCCTTCGTGAACGCAAAATTTCTCGTGGAGAGAATGGGTTACTGGCTTCCACCGTTTTTGTCCATTTGTGGCGAGAAAGCCTGGAGGTGCTTTCCAATATCTCGAATGACCGGAAGTGATTTTTCGCGTGGTCTTACTACGCCCATTCTGTAGCGATAGGTATTCGTTTTCCCAAGATATCGACGTAGGTCCTGTGGAAACACAAATCAGACAACTGGACCCACAGTGTAAGGCTATCATGTTGAGGTTCTACTGCTGGCAGCGATCTTGGCATCCAGATTTCTCTTCATACGCGTTCAGGTCTCTGCTCCTTACAAGAAAACCAGCAGTATCATAAAATACGAATTGTAGGTTAGTCTATGTCTTAAACAGCCGATATTTCGTGACCATCTAGAAGTTTGTGTTCCAGACATTAAAACTTGTCATAAATTGCTAGTGCAGATTGCCTGTTCAAGTTTTTGCTGGTAGGCTATTCAAGGTTTCAAACGGAATGCAGGCTATTTTGTCACTGGGGCAGAAACGAATATTCAGAAATAATTTTTGGCTGAATCTACGGATTTGTGCATAGCCTGCGCAACATTAGCGTCCTTTGAGTTACAGTGAGTGGAAAATTGACAGGAAACCTATGGTAGGCCTATTTGTAATAACTTTGTGGGCAAGACAGCTTGGTGTGAATGCCTTCTTTTTCAAGTTGAATAACATTTAATTTCATCACTTTGTTTCTATACTTTACTTTCAGTTCTGTCTTCTCTTCTTAAACCATATAGGTTGCTATTCACTTCAGAGTTCGGACAAAATATTTCACTACTGATTGAAATTTTCTGATGTAGGCTAACATAGATGTGATGCCATTTAAAGGTTATGATGATTTAAATGTCTTTCAGATTTCTATGGAAAAACCAAGAAAATATCTGAAATCATAAGAAACAACAGAAACTATCTCTTAGATAATATTCGACCAAATGATGGATTAATCGCTTCGCTGTTGTCTCTCGACTGCATAACGCAAGAACAAAGTCACTTCATCCAACGACAGAGTTCATCAAAAGATAAGAACTCTGAGATCCTCTACATCGTGGAATCTTTCGACGAAGCAAAGTTTTCAAATTTCGTCAAATGTCTTCGACAAACCCACCAGAAGACAGAGGCAAGAATCATGGAAAACGGAGGAGGTGCACAATATAAACTTTATCTAAAGGCCTATTATAATTAACATATAGGTCTATGCTTCAAAATAATAATAATAATAATAATAATAATAATAATAATAATAATAATAATAATAATAATAATACTAGGGTAATAATAATAATAATAATAATAGGCACTTTTGGGCACGACGTTGGAGACGAGAACCAATAAACTGATTTTAATCTTCTTTTACAGCCCGAGGGATCCTTACTACCTCGGGCGCTTAAAAAAAATAATAATAATGATAAGGCCTGACAATTCCGGACTAGTTTAATTACATATTATGATTTTTATAATAATAATAATAATAGTAATAATAATAATAATAGTTGCTCTCGAGACTCTTGGTCCTATTAAGACCAGTGGCATGGACTTTATCAAAGAGCTAGGGAAACGATTAACTCTAATCACCGGAGACCCTAAGGAGACCTGTTACCTCTTCCAGCGCCTCTCTACTATCATTCAGCGGTTTAATGCGGTGGCTTTCAGGGGAACTTTTACCCACCAAAATCTTGACGAAGATGAGGCCGTTCCAGAGTAACATCATACCCATCTCCGGAAACTATTTTGACCACCTGAGGGATCATAAATACCTCGGGTAAAAAAAAAATAATAATAATATTAATAATAATAATAATAATAATAATAATAATAATAATAATAATTAGCCGTTCCTTACAAATAATAATAATAATAATAATAATAGGGCTTAACGCCATAGCATTTCGTGGCATTCTTACTACTGTTGCGGAGGACGAGGCCTGATCTTCTAAACACACCATACAGCTGACTGGCTCAATAATTATAGCCTACCCTGCGTGCAAGCCTTTTTATAATTAATCATCTCGCGAAACTCCAGGACAGGTTTTGAAATCTGTGAAAAGCGTCATACGAAAAGGTGTTAATAGGGCTCTGTCATTTTTAAGAAAGCTTAAATTCGGGCGGAAAGTTACCGATATTTAACCGTTTTGTCACTTAGTTACGCCGACGTTGCACTCGAAATTTTTAAAGAAAGTCCAAGTTGGAAACAAAACTAATAATTCTCCGCCAAAAATTTGTTTTATTGCATCTCTACACCTTTCAGTTATTTCAGTATTAGGCCTAAATGAATATCATCCTAAACGTGGACGTGCTGACACAATGCGCTTTGAGGTTTCACATCGAATTCCATTCCTGAATAGTGCTCGTCACTCACTTTTTTTGGTCGAGGGAAAACAACTATTATCTCAGTTTTTTCAAATCTCAATCATGCTATAGCCTACAATTAGGGTGTGTGCAATTTTGCACTAGCCGATATAATTCAATGCCTCATTTTTTGCTTACCTTCTATCTTTACAAAAATAATCCCGTACAGTGGTACACTATCGAAATAGATCTATCCGTATATTTGCGTTTTAATACTAATTTATAAATTGACCGTTATAGATACCTTACTTGATCAATAAGGACAATAATTTTAGTTGAAAGGCGTGATACTATTTCGTTATGAAAATGTCCAGTTTCACTTCTTTCTCAAATTATTCGACGAATCTTCGTTTCTGTTACGTGTGTCCATCCTAAACAATTTTTTTTAGCTTAACTGAAGTTATCGAAACTTACACCTATGTCTGTCTAAGCTTGTTGGGAATTATTTTGAAAACATTGCTTTGGCTTATAGGTACAGCAAAAATTAAAGTGCAAAGTCGTGGTGCAAAGTGTACAGCGTCAACGGAATCACAACAGCTTCATCAGAAAATCGAAGATATTCAAAGCAAAACAAAACCATGGTCGCATCAAACTTATAAATTCACGAGTCAACTGAAGAAAGAAGGCCTTGAAATCCTCAGCTCTCGACTGAACAGAAAGACTGCCACAGTGGTCGTTTGGATCTGGTGTCGTTCACAAGCAGCTCTTGATTATATTCAGAAGATGTACGAATCGATTCAGTTGAGATATGTTTTATTTGAAAATATTCATCCATCCACTTCAATTATGATCAACATCGATAGCAATCAATTCAAGAAAACCATTGGTAAGCACTTCTGCACGACCTCGTCAAAAAGGAAATCTAGAACATACAATCAACTGCACTTAAGATTTACTATTAATTGATTAAGTCGGCGCTTGTTTGCATGATCATCGGGATGGATGTTGAAGTTGACAAGCCCTCAATGTACCGTATATCTATATAAATAAAGAGATGATTCTGTCTGTCTGTGTGTGTGTGTTTGACCGGAATGCATTTCAACAGTTTTTGACATTTTCACTCCAAACCTTCATTACTCTGTCCGTCTCGGCGTCGGACACCCAGTGGGGGGGGGGGTGGCGATTCTCTACCACCATGGGGGCCAGGGTGGGGGACGGAACCCGCAGAAATGTTTTCACTAAAACGCAGCGATTGATTTCAAACTTTGTACCCAGACAGAGGACCATCAGAACCACACCGTAGAGGGGTTGGCTAATCTCTACCACCATGGGGGCCAATGTGGGGGCAAAAACCCTAAGTTTATTAAACACCTTTTTAAACGCTGCATGGCCACTATATAAACGCAGCTGATGTTAACGATCTTCCAATCCGCTTTGCTGTAAAGTCCTACTATAATTATAGTCAATTTACGCGTAGGCCTACCGGTGGAGGTCGGAGTTAGTGGTGGCGTGTTGTGGGGTTGGGGTGGGGAGGGGGTTCGCGGGGTGGGGAAGGAGGGTTGGGGTGGAAATGTTTTTCCTCCGCAAACCCAAATTTCACGGGTGGCGTACAGGTGGAGAGGTCGGAGTGTGGTGGGGTGTTGTCGGGTAGGTGAGTTTGGGGTGTGTAGGTGGTAGGTGTGGAGTGGGGTGGGAGCTGGCTTGAGCTGGAGGTTCGGGTGGTGGGGTGGAGGGTAAGGGTAAGGGTAGGGTTCGTGGAGGTGGTAGGTGGAGGGGGTGGAATGGGGCGGGTGAACGGGGTGGGTGGACGGGGTGGGGTGGGAGGTTTGGGGGTGGAGGTGGGAATGTGGTGAGGGTGGGGGTGGAGGTAAGGTGGTGGGATGGAGGTGGGGTGAGGGTGGGGTGGAGGTGTGAAGCGGGGGCGGGTGGAGGGGGTGAGTGTACGGGGTGGGGTGGGGGATTTTGTGGTGGAGGTGGGGGTGTGGTGAGGATGGGGTGGAGGTGGCGTGGAGGGGTGAAGCGTGGCGGATGGAAGGGGTGGGGTGTACGGGGTGGGGTTGAGGTGGGGTGGAGGTGTGGTTGGATTGTGGCCTGAGCGGGTCGAATCCTAAATTTCCCGGGCAAAGCCGGGTACCCCAGCTAGTTATGAATAAGCTTACCTGATAGCATACGTCACGCTGACCGATCGGTTTTGTTTACAAGACGCGTGAAATATATTTATTAGTACGAAGTGATCTAATATTAGGCCCGATTGAGTTTTACTTTCATTTTTTCAAGTTTAAGTTTGTCTGTGCATTCTACGTAAGTGTCAGACCCTATTATATTTATTATGTACTAGCTGAACCCGGCCACGCGTTGCTGTGGCTGAAAAAGAGCATTAAACCATCCCTCCCTACCTCCATTCCATCTCCCCTCCATCCCCTTTCCCCTCCCCCTACTCCTCCCCTCCCTCTCCCTCTCCCACTCTCCTCTCCTCCCCCTCCAATCCCGTCCCCTTTCCTCCCCCTCCCCTCCTCTCCTCCTCTTCTCCTTCCCTCATCTACCCCTCCCCTTCTTCTCCCCTCTCCTCCCCTTCCCTCCCCTCCCTGCATCCTCCCCTGCCCTTCCCCTCCCCTGCCCTCCTCCTCCTCTCCCTCCCCTCCTCTTTTCTCCTCCCGTCCTCTCTCCTCCCCTCCCCTCCCTTCCCCCTCCTCTCCTTTCCCTCCCTTCCTCTCTCCTTCCCTCCGCTCCTTTCCCTGCATACTCCCCTCCCTCCTCTTCCCCTCCCCTCTCCTGCCCTCCCCTCCTCCTTCTTTCCCCTCCCTTCCCCTTCTTCTTCCCTCCCCTCCCTTCCACCTGCCATCCACTCCGCTTCAGCAAAGAGGCCGCATCGGAATGTTATGAAATGCGCTACATAAATGGAACGCACATTTGAACTACCATTTGAAAGGCGCCCGAATTGGAAGACAAAGCTTATCGACGGGCGTATGTGTTGAAAACGGTCGAATTTGCAAGAAAAAACAACTTTCACTTCGATTCGACCGATAAGAAACAACTTTCACTCCGATTCGAGCGATTCTGAGTTCAAATTCAAACCGTCCATATGCCTTCGCCAAAAATAGGTCGCGTTTCAAAATGGTGGTTCCGCAAGGTTCAAATAGCGCATATTCAACTCGGAATCGGTCGAATCGAAGTGAAAGTTGTTTTTTGTTGTAAAAGATTTTAGGGAAAAGCATTATGCAAACCCGCGCCTATATTAACAGAACGTTTTGCTGCAATTTTTAAAAGAATCGGTCCAGGACTTACCGAGATCTTTGGTCCCAAAGATTCGTGCGAACGCAGTTACATTTATATATATATATATATTTAATTGGCACGTAACCACATTCTCCCACCAAAGGACAACTCTCAATTTATTCCACGATCATTATAGAAACATTTACTTGATTATTCTAAGACTATCGAACTGAAATTTAATTATTCATTATCACGCTTGTTAACATTTCTGCGTTATTGTCAGATTGTTTTTCTTAATAAAACGAATATACGAGGGGGTTAGAGTGGTTGGCCTATAGCGCAGAGAGTACGGGATCTATCCACGTATGAGGCGGTTGCTATGTAGGGACCTAGAGAACGTTCTTCACTCAAAATTGCTTTGCAATGCAATATTATTGCAGTTGCGTTGTTGAGGCGTGTGTCATCATCATCGTCATCATCATCATCATCGTCATCATCATCATCGTCATCATCGCCATCATCATCATCGTCATAACCGTCATCATCATCATCATCATCGTCATCATCGTCATCATCTTCATCATCATCGTCATCATCATCATCATCATCGTCATAACCGTCATCTTCGTCATCATCATCATCATCGCCGTCGTCGTCGTCGTCGTGATCACCATCATTTTCGTCATCATCATCATCACCGTCATCATCATCATCGTCGTCATCATCATCAGTACCGTCATTATCGCCATCATCATCATCGTCATAACCGTCATCATCGTCATCATCATCATCGTCGTCGTCATCGTCGTCAACATTAAATTGTAAGACAGACACACTGTAAAAAAGAAAGCTAATAACAAGCAGTCAAATTTTATTTGCGAATTATTAATTAGATTTTTTTCTATTTTTCTGTATGATTGTAGTCGTGTGTGCGTTTTCCATCAGTTTCACTCAGAGAATCAAGACACAAGTAAATAAACATCTGAATGTGCGTGGAGTGACTAAGCTACGAAACGAGATCTACGTACTCTTTGGATCGTTTGCTATTCCTCCTCCTCATGTAATTCATGTCTTTGAAGATCAAACCCCATTCAATTGGCAAAAGGCAATCAAACTAACAGAGATTACTTCTCCGAAAGACATTCTATCCAATGAGAAGGAAAGTTGTCTTTACGTCACTGACTTTTATGAGAAATGCTTCTGGAAGATAACTAGAGACGAAGATGGCGGACACAAAATCATCAAATGGCTGACAATTGAGTTTATGCCACAAAGTCTGTCAGTGTCGACTGATGATCGGTTCTTGTCTCTCAATAATTTCTCTCTGATGATCTACGGATCAGACGCAGAATTTATTCGATCCATTCAGTTACCAACATATCTCAAGTTTCCTCGTCGTGCAGTGGAAACATCCATCGGGAATTTCATCATACTTCACAGACTGATACAAGAGAGAGAGAGGGTAGTGAAGTGGGGCATCAGCGAATTGACCAGAGATGGACAGATAGTGCGTCGTTTTATTCCTTCAGATGAAACACAACAACTGCAACGTACTGAATGTATCTCAATCGATTCAGACGATCGTGTGTTTGTGGCTGACTCTGGGAATGACAGAGTTATTCTATTGGATTCCGATCTTAGATGGAACAGAATTCTTGTTCCAACCGAAGAGAGAGAGAGGAAACGGATATCGACTGGCCAAACAGTTTGTATTACGACGAAGAAAAGAAACAACTGATCGTCGTAGGAGGACAAGTCAATGTTTACTCTATAAGTCGGAAATAAACTCATTTTTGTCCAAAGCTTCTTTCCAAATTAAACTACCATTGCAATTGCGTTTGAATAATTTTAGCAAATATGGGAATAATTTAGCATACAAATTTGAAACAGTTTCCTTCTCTTATTTTGAAATTTTCCGAATCCTTCACCTTGGAGAAATTGTACTGTATTGCATTGTAGCCTACACATGAATTCATAACGCACCTCTCACAGTGCATACCAATAAGAGGTGCTTCCAGTACAAAAACCCCAGAGAGAAGAAGCTTTCAGACAGCGAAAGATGTGCTTCGGATAACAGTTACCAACTTCGACACTTCCAAAGTGGGCCGTTGTATCAGCTTGCCTGGCGCCGGACTTCAGTTGGACTATAATTGACTTAGTTTGTGCTCAACGCCGCATCGAGGCTTGTCTGCTGTACAGAAAATACGATCACGTCACGCCGCTCCTCTCCACTGGCTGCCTGTTCCATTATTTTTATATCGAGTTCAAGCTGTTTGTCTTCAAATCACTTCACGGAGCTGCGCACGAGTACCTGCACGAGTGATGCACAATTTTGCACATACATGTAGACTCATTCCTTCGCGGCCGGGCTTCGGCTCCGATCATCTGAGAGGACCGATCTGCGTGTGCGGAGGATGAGAATGCGCTTTGGCGATCGTGACTTTTTCAGCCGCTGGTCCTCGATGCTGGAGCAGACTTCCTTTCGCTATTCGATCGGCTGGCTCAGTCGATTCTTTTAAGAATATGCACACTTGTTCTCTGGGGCTAATATTATTAGGCCTACACCTGTTATCTGCTCGATAAGGCGCCCTTTTTACGGCGTTGCTGTGCTACTGTGCGATAGAAATTGCCGTAAGAATAAGACCAGAGTAAGACGAATAAAATGAAGTGAGTACCTTGATCTGAATTGTAGCAGTGATTCAAACTGCAGTGACGGTTTTCCAACATGAAAGCAGGAATGTTGAAATGTTGGAAGTGCGGGTGAAGTCGGGCTATAATATTATTAGTCTGGCGTCTGCATCTAGAACGGATTGGGAGGGTACGAAGGCCAACAAAGAGGGCGTTCCAGCAATCAATTTGGGGTCATACGAAGGGGTTGACTATCGAGGTAAAGACAGAAGATGATACAGAGCGTCGAATTATTGCTCCAAGCCGTCTCAGACATACAACATTTTTTAAAGTGTCTCCATAGTAAGTATCTGTCCTGGGCATGACGTTAAACTGCATCCATCCTCCGCCACAGAGGACCATCAACTTCCCTGTACCGGTCCTAAGCCCGGATAAAGGAAGAAGGTTTGCCAGATGGGTGGCGCTACTCTGGCAGTAGAAGACCAAGACGATTGAAATCCGCAAAAACCACGACACAAGTGACATAGCGACCCGGTTGCTTCAAGTTGTCATGATGTGAAGCAGACATGCACAGGTCGGTCAGGACATACCGGTGGAGAGAGTCGGTGGAGAGGGCATTGGACGCAAGACGGGTTTGTCCCAAAGGTTGTCCTTCATGCCTCTTTCCTATTATTCTCTTCAAGCAGACAAGGCGGTCCAGCTTCTTCAAGATATATTGGTATGGAGTAGCCTATAGACCTGCTAGCCTGTAGAAACTGGGAGATGACACGAGACAGACTTAGACAGAGAGTGGAGCCGGACACCTACGGGCGTTGCACCTATGCTTTGTGATGATGATGATGATGATGATGATGATGATTTTACTAACACTAAATGTTGATTTATTTTTGATGAGCATCTTTTATGATGTCATATTATTCAAATGGATCAGGGATATACAGAGAACCCATTCAACCCATAATTTTTTTGACGTTGTCAACACGATTTCTTCACGTGAGCCATGCAACGGTCGTCTAAGATTGTCCTTCAATTTGCATGCATCGAACGAATCATTGGCGCCACAAAAATCAACCCAACAGCGTCCATACATGTAGTTTTTAATATGCAAGGTTCACTGAGTGTTATACGAATATAATACGTCCCTAATATTTGCCTAGCCTACTTTGCCAGCTTAGAAATTCTGCGGATATTCTTTTCATCTTTGAATAACATAAAAGGTTTTCTGAATTCAGAAGACAGACGCGAAAATCGCAGACGTTTGATTTAGTCTAGGCCTATTATGGCCAAGCAGTGAGCAGTGGATTGACCTAGCTATGTTGACTGTTAAATGTACATGCGACCTGAGTAGGCAGCATATGCATGGCACGAATAGCCTAAAATACGGCTCATGCCTATGCATGTCATAATAAGGCCGCGTGTAAATTTCAAGATGGGTAACTCTCTGAAGTTCCTTGATACGTTTTTAAACAGATGGCATTATACAATATACATATCATTCGCGAACTTTCTCTCTAGGTCTCCGGGTATAAGGACTAATACCATGGCCTAACACCGTGCCCCTTTGCCATTGAGGGTCATTCTATGCAGAATGGCTCCCTCCCTTCTTTTATCCTGAGATTACCATGGCAACGTATTGTGTTCGAAGCTGCGTCATGAATGGCACCGGGCCGGTTACCATGGCAGCGAATTGTGCTCAACGCTGCGCAATGATTGGCTACAAGCGGTTCGTTTTCGGCCTGAAATTCATAAAAATAGAGCAATCCCTTGGGGGCACTGAGTTCCTCCTACGCTGGAAGAAGATCGGAAGAACAACAAGAGGATGGAAGACTACGAAGATCTCGAACTGGTAAGTTTGACTTTTATAACTTATGCTGGCCGAAGGAAAGCGGTCCTCGGACCGCCTCTCTTCGGCCAGCATAAGAGTCAAACTTACAAGAGAACCGGGCCATCGTAGGCCTTAAATAGGAGTAATGATAGGCCTAGTTATTTTTAAGTTTAAGGTTAATTAGATTGAATATGACTATTTGAACTATATTTAGATTTATCTATTATTTATATTTTTTATATTTAGTTCTGTATACGGACCGATGTCTAAGCGGTTAAGCTTAGACACTGGCCTGTTTTAATTATAGCTTAGGCGATTGTTGCCCAATAAGGCGTTCTCTTAGGGCAGGGTGTTGTTGTTCTTGATTGCGCAGGAAGAAGACCTGGGAGAGGAAGTCGAAGCGAGACGGAGGGCGAGGTCTCGCAGCGCTCGGCCGGGAGCAGCAGCGGCCAAGGACGACGATGACGAGGGAGCGACTCCTTCGCGACGGAGACGGAGACGCCGCAGACGGGGAGGCCGCCGTCGCCGACGACGAAGCCACGGACGCCGCCGACGACGTCGCCGACGCCGCTACTAGACGACGCTGCTACGATCGGGAGAGCGTCCTCCTCCTTCTACGCTGAAGACGGGAAAGAACCGAGCGACAGCAACAGATGAACTGTCGTCTGCGAACTAATTTAAAATACCAGCTCGATGAAGTCTATTGTTCGATCAATAAAAGTTGAAAAGAAATAACTTGTCTTATTCCTCTAGCTAGGGTTTAGCCTAGAGTAGCCTAGTTTCAGGCTGAAGCCCTGAAGGTTAGTTAGGGTGTCCTGAATTTGTATAGGCTCCCATGTAGACTGCAGGTTTAATTTAGACATCGCCAGGGGGGAAAGTTATCTCCCAGAAATGGCAGTCCCTTAGTTGCTGTTTACATTATTGTATTAAAAAGCGTTAGTGAAGAAGAAGAAGAAGAAGAAGAAGAAGAAGAAGATCAGTCCCTTAAGTCCCTGAGGCAGTCACATGTAATTTGCGACCCTATCTTTCTTAGCATCTGCATGCGAGAATAAATAGCCTGCAGTCCCATTCCTCGCCATCACATCTTCCTGATGATATAATATATTATCGTTGGTCGGTGTATCATAGCAAAGTTCGCTAGGAGTGCATATGAAGCAAAAATCACAAATCAGATTTCTGTCCTGGCTGACCACTCGTCTGACCACCCAGTATTGGACGGTCATCATAACCAGTCATGACTAATAAATGGATGTCTTTCATTTTTAACTACATGTATGCACACAAACATAATCTACACACACGGATGCGCCTGATTTAGACCTAGCCTACATGTAGTACATAAACGTGCAAAACACAACACTTTGCAAGTTGTCTAAAAATACTGTACGCCTATTGAATGTCTTGATGTATGCACACACAAACACATAAATGATTGATATTCAGCTGTACCGTACATCTATGGATAAGTATTTTTGCAATCATAATTATGTGAAACTGTGGGACCGCAAATGTCTGCAGTAAGAATGCATGAGTGCACCCATGCATTCTTACATTCATCATGATGGGCTGTAAATTATTGTGCAAGTCTTTAGGTTCTGCTTTGGTGTCTTGAGCTGTATTTACTCTGAATTCAGCGATGGAAATCGTTGATCATCATATCTGCAAAGCAAAGCACAGACATAAGAAATCGATATTAATCATTGTTATTGATTTAGAAATTAGCGTATTGTTTGTAAGTGCACTTGTTATAGCGCTCCTTCAAGCTCTCTCTACCCAGAGACGTTCCCGAATGCAGAGCGGACACTGCATCGGAGTTTCACGCCGAAGCGCTGAGCAATTGTGAGTGAAGGACTTGCCCAAGGTCTTTACGCAGCGAGGTGGATTCGAACCTCAAACCCTCCGGCTCCATGGCAACGATGCCACCACTACCCCACCGCGACTCTAAATGTATGGGAAATTGTTAAAAGGCCTCGCCATAATTTGAAGCTGACTTGCATTGTATTGTATCTAAGAACTATTCATTTTCTCTTGCAGTGCACACTAATCAGAGGCGCTCCCAGTGCGAGAAACCAAGACAAAAAAGTGGTCTTGAGACACAGAAATGAGGCACTTGTGGCCCACGAATTAATAAGAAGGAACGCGCTGAAGGAGTAAGCTGATTCCACAGTGCAGGACCAATGAAATCAAAAGCACGCGTTTTAGCCGTGGCTTCGCGAGACGAAGACTTAACTTTCATGCAAAGCAGGAGGTCATAAACTACGTTGAAATAATTGCTTGCATCCCACGTAATAACATATGCACGGAGATTTTTGTATTGACAATTGAAATCAGCTTTCCATGCACTATATTTTTTTATATTTTTTAAATATTTTTTTCTAAATCCCTTATCTAAAGCTAAGTGCATGCAGAGGGCTCCATCTTATTCACGAGCGCAAACGGTAATAAATGATCAATCGATCGTTCTTATTATACCGGCGAGTTTGCTGCATCTGCATTCCCGCAGATGGTTGACAAGACTGTCGACACAGATCTTTTCATCGGGTGCGTTTTCCTGCCACTTCTTGAGCGATTGGAAGCATCGATCCTGTGGTCCGTTGTATCGGTGTTCAATGTCATCAATATCGACTTGTGAGAGTCCCAGCTGTCGACTGTAAAGCCTCCAATCGCTGATCAGGTGAGCTTGTCTCGATATAAATACGACAGCGCGATTGAATGTCGCATCTGAGGGAAGAGTTTTTAGCATAATTATAATCAATATTAGTAGTAAGAGTACTAGAGTAGGCTAATCGTAGTAGTAACTACTACAACCACTAGTATTAGTAGTAGAAGTAAAATAATAATAATATAGATAACAATAACACCGCCACTAACAGCAGTAATTATGGCAAAAATAATGGTTATTAATATAGACCTAAGGCTAATAGGCTAGTATGATAATAATAATAACTGTCGGGTGGCTATGTTAAGTGCGTTCGTGAGTATTGTAAGGCGCTATATAAATGTCCATGTATACATACAATGTACAATAGTAAAAGGAGTAATCATGGAATGAGATAGAAGATAATGAGATAGAATAAAATGTGGTAGATAAAATAAAATGGAATTAAAAATCGGATAAATTGATATAAAATATAATGGGATCAAGGTGAATGGATGAGAAAAGAAAGGGATGGGATAGAATGGGATTAAATAGAATCAGATAGGATACAATTGGATATGATAGAATCGGGTAGAAAAGCATCGGATAGGATAGAATGAGCAGAAATAAATGGAATACCGTGGAGGAATAGGATAGACTTGAGTTGTGTGGATATGTATCAATGGAATGGATCGAAACATGCTATCGTAGAGCAACTTAGATTAGATTAGATTAGATTGGGTTAGATTAGATTATATTATATTATATTATATTATATTATATTATATTATATTATATTATATTATGTTATGTTATGTTATGTTATGTTATGTTATATTATATCATATCATATTATATTATATCATATCATATCATATCATATCATATCATATTATATTAGATTAGATTATATTAGATTAGATTTTACCTTTATTGCATATGTATTGCTGTCGTTTGGTTTCTTCCTGCTTATTGTCCAGGTAATCGGTCAAATCATATCTTTCGCAGGCAACCAGTGCTTGGCGGAGAATTTCCAGCTGGAAAATAAATTCAGTGTACAAAAATCACATTTCTTCCAGGTAGGACCTATTTGGTGGTTAGAGTGGTTTTAATTTCTGTGCTACAATATTAAGCAACAGTGTTGTGTTCTCTAAATCGGGTAAGAACTAACTTAGGATAATTCTTCTTATCAGTGATGTTAACCTTGTTGGACGCTCGGGGCATCTTCTTCATCCATGTTGTCAGCATCTCATAGACTGCCTGCTGCGAGTCACCGTTGCTGCTGGTGGTGGTGATGTTGTTACGGAGGATGGCCTGCAGTCGAGCACGTCGGATGTTCAGGTACTGAGCCAGGTATCTCCAGTCTTCACCGATCTCTCGAGACAGATGCTGCAACGTCCCGACATCTATCGGACCTAAATTCAAGCAACAGCCAATAAAGAACCCTTAATATAGTGGGGCGCGGTGGTGTAGTGGGCATGTTCTTTGCCTTGCAGCCCGAGCATTGCAGGTTCGAATCCACCTCAAGCCACTGTGTAGAGACCTTGGGCAGGTTCTTCACTCGCAATTGCTCAGCGCTTCGGCGTGAAACTCCGATTCAGTGTCCACGCTGTAGTCGGGAGCGCTTCTGGGTAGAATCTTGAAGGGGCGCTATAACAAGTGCGCATTCAAACAAACATTCATATAAATGCACTATAAAATCGCATTGCTGTTTTACAATACTCTTTCTGCAGTGCACATTTTAAAGAATGAAAAGAATGACTTTCCAATTCCCAATGGGCCTTATACTATTTCCGACCATTGTCAGGTCTTTTCCACCCCCAACTTAGTACCGTAACGACTACTCCACTTCCATCCGCTTCCACACTATAACTATAACTCCAAGCAGATAGTTTACCTCCGGACTTGATCACCACAGGTACTTTCGCGATGATCGTCTTCGGCTGACCAGGTGGAGGCTGAAATAATAAAACAACGAAACTGTGAGGAGTCTGACAGATTAACATTAAACCTAATCAACTCCAAATCAATCCATTCTATTTTAATTTATAATCTGTTCTATTATAATCCAATCTATTCTATCTATTCTATTTTAATTTATAAATCTGTTCTAGTATAATCTAATATGTTCTAATATAGTATGTTCTATTGTAATCTGTTCTAATCCAATCTGATTTATGCAATGCAATCCAATATAATTAGTATGAGATAAGTATCTTCTTACTTCTTGGCTAATAAAAATTATGGTCTGACCCTACTACCCTAGTCTCGACTACTTCAGGGGTTTTAAAGTCGAATCAAATCAAGAAATGTTTATGTATTGTGCTACAGCAGCTACACAAATACTCCATGACCAATATTACCCTACTACACTCATAGGCCAGAGTTACCTTTGGAAGAGTAACGAGCAATTCGCAGAGCATGGTTTCCTCGACGACCGGTTCCTGCAGCTGTGAGGCCGCTGCGCCCGATCCCCTCTTTGCCAGCAGCAGCTTATTCGGACCACGCGTCCCCATCTCCTGCGCCTTCAGCTTCGGCCTTCGCTGCGTTCGAGCGAATATCTGGACGAATCCACGGTAGCAGTCGATGGCCTTCTGAGCGTAGCGGTCAAGGACACTGACCTCGAAGTCCCAGCGGGTTCTGATGTTCGAGTTGAAGTTCGTCCTCAGCTCCGCGCGTCCGCCGGCCTCGCACAGGTTGCCACGAAAGCGAAGGACAAGTTCCTGTCCCTCGCGCAGGACAATCTCCGGATCTACGGCGCCAGGACTCAGGCTGAATCCGTCCTCGGTCAGCTTGCGCACGATGCGGTCGACCTTGACGGCGCTGAGGCAGTGGACCGTGACGGATGTTGGTTGAGATTTTCGCTGACGCAGAACGACCTGGACGGTGCGACGAAGAGTTGCTGTCTCCAGTTGTTTTGCTATGGCAACCGCGTCAGCAGCATCAGCACCAGGCAGCAGACGCAGGAACATGAACCTACGATGTAAGGTAATATTACATGATTGTAGTATGATGCTATGCACGTGCTGCAAGGTGTTAAACTATAGCGCTATACAATCAATCAATCAATCAAAATTTATATAGCGCCCCTTCAAGGTACTTACTCAGAGGCGCTCCCGGTCGAGATCAAGCGAAAAAAACAGTCTTCAACAGTTTGTGAAATTGAGAAAAGCTTTGGAGGTGTCGCATAGTCATATGTTAATTACTGTAAATATATCTGTTCTGTGTAAGTTCTTTTAATCTCTTCCTAACTGGTAAAAGATGGCTGACTGAACGGTGTAAGTAGTAGTGGGACTGCCAGTTCTAGCTGAATCTAGGTCAAGGTTAATTAATATTCATAGTTCAAGCCAATAGGAAGAACCCAAAGGTGACCGTCTCAACATTGTGGCATAAAGTTGGTAGTTTAAATTAGTGAGAGAAACGATCTTTTTTATTTGATCGGGTAAATCTAACAGAAGGTATGAAAAAGATTTGAGTTTATAATTGTATTATACGCATCATTGGCCTAATATTATGATTTGCATTTCAGCTCCATTTAATGTGATTCATTTTAACGCATTGAGTTGGGACATGTCATAATTTGCTATGTAGCCTAGTTTGTAGCATTATCACAACTCTGATGATGATAATGATAATAATAATCATGATGATAATAACAATACATGAGCAATAGCCTAGTTATAAAATATATAGGGCGGCTAAACAGCAGCCGTGTGCCTATAATCAGCCTACCTATAATTAATTGATCAATTGTTCTACCTGGTGATGATTGGCTTTTCAAGGTCACAGGTAACAAGATCTTTGTTGCGTGACTCGGTTAGAATAAGGCCATTCATCTCTGACCAAGCATCGTCAGAACCAAACCCATCTTTTATCATCAGACGAACATTATCGTCAAGGTCATCTGCAAAAGCGTTGAAGGAAAATAATTAGTTCGCAAAACATCAATGCTGCATATGGTGGATATGTAATTTTACAGGAGGTATCTGTAAATACATATATATATATATATATATGTATATAATGTATAGACTACACTGCATTATATAATTATAATATAATATTATGTAGTTTATATTTTATATCATGCATGAAATGGTATATAATTGCTTAAACATGCATACATATGACCTATATGTCTTATATACCTTCCGTCTCCTCTATGTCTTCCTACTCTTTCTCCTCTTCCTTCTCCTCTTCCTTCTCTTCCATTTCCTTCTCCCTCGTCCTCTTTTTCTCTTACTCATACTCTTCTTTGTGCTCCTCCACCTTCCTCTCCTCTTCCTCCTCCTCGTGTTTACGTATATCTTCGCACACCAATTTCGTATCTACATGGAATACATATAATAAAACGATGGAAAATCTTTGCCTCTTAATACCTTCGACGGGGGTGATCATAAACGCCGATCTGGCCGTCTTTGGTCTTCCTCTGGCCGTCGGCGGTGGCTCACCGCGTCCTCCTCCTCCTCCTCCTCCTCCTCCTCGGTCGTTCGGTCGTTCAGTGCTGGAGACGGGACGACGCTGCTTCGCTGGGTTGGGCGGCAGAGGGACGTTGACGGTCCACGCCTTAGGCATCTCGTTGGCGACGACCGATGAGAGACGGACGATGGAGCTGGAGGCAAGGAGGCGACTGCGGCTGGTGGAGCCGGTGCTGGTGGTGCTGCCGGGTGGTGGCTTATTGCGTACGTCCTGCACGGTCATCAGGTCGACTGGCTGGACCTGTAGGGAGGGAGGAAATGACAAAATGACTGACTATTGTTTGGTGGATGGACGATAGGATTGATAGACCTGCAGTGGATGCGATGGATGGATGGGTTGACGAACGCATGGATGGTAGGATGGATAGATCAGTTAAATCACTCGATCTACTTGATAATTATTGATCAATTATTCATCTTTAGATAAGTGAATGAATGAATAAATAATGGATCACATGAATTAATGAATTAATCGGTCAATCAATTGATCAATGAAACCATTGACAACTGGATGGTTCGATGATTAGCATATTTTATGATTTTGCATTATTATTATTAATATTATTATTATTATTATTATTATTATTATTATTATTATTATTATTATTATTATTATTATTATTATTATTATCCTTTTATTATCTTCATCAAACAACATCAGTAGCATAGGGTACAATAAACAAGCGAAGCAGTAGCTATTGATTTAAAGGAAGATAAAATTTATTATTATTATTATTATTACTATATCATTATTGGATGGAATTTGAACAGTTGACGACATTCGACCTCGAGTGTAATATTTCCAGTTCTTCTGACGGCTGTTGGTTTAAAACTGAATGATATTCTGTGATCGATGGATGAAACAATTCTCAGGTTCTGCTTAGAAACGACGAATGTCTCCTTTCGAAGTCGAGTCAAAACGGCGAGACGCACACCCAGACGACTCAATCGAGCCTCAGCGAATTTGTATTCCTAAAACAACATGTACAGTGAAGTATAGTAGGTTGTGCTGTTGATCTGCACCTTCTGCGAACACGTGACTTTCCGGGTAACAATAAGGATCTTAGAACTTCTAAAACGCCACATGCAAACTGTCAGTAACTCGCCTGTTCCCTAGATCACTCTCTAACACATTCTATAAACACTTTAAAACTGTTCTGTTTGGCCGTGCTGGAGTCGAGAGCGCCTTTGAGTAGTTTTCTTGGAGAGGCGCTATATAAATACTTGAATGAATGAATGAATGAATGAACTAGAATTGCAATGCACTGCATTTAAGCGAAAATTACCTTTGATTTGCCTCGTTGAGTAATCCTTCTCTTACAAAAGACACTTACCAGAATGACCGTATTCTGGCGACCGAAAATGTAGTAGGCCTACAACATGCGTCTCCGCCATAGGTCAGATAAACGTGTGAACAGCATTTCTGGAAAGTAGCTTAGTGACTATCAGATAAATCCTCTTACCAATGTTACCATAATAAATTATTATGATTAGCCAACATTTTGATGATGAATTATGTCGTCATTATACCTTAATTTTGTCGATAAACGTATCCTTCGCAATGACTTCAGTCCAATCTTTCTTGTTTTCGTCATCCATGTATAAGACCTTGACGACGGTTTCTCTACTGAGAACGTTGCGTCCAGTGATGAAGGGGGTGGCCACAGCCAGTGGAATGTCAAACTGTCAGAAGAAGAGATACAACGATATAGCACAACAGATGATCGGTATCAATGGGGTTAAGGATGCTTAACTAACGAAACGAAGACATTCTCAAAACAATTATATGGGCACATAATAATTATATAGTTCTGTGGTTTGAGATGATTGAGATCCATGTGGTATATCGTCCACTTTTCACCTGAAGGTCCTTAGTCTTGGATCGGATGGAGATGATGTTGCTGATCAGTTCCTCTCCGTCCTCTAGGTCCAGTTCCGCCTCGAGTTGATCGATCCTTTCCACCTGGACGTCATCCTCCGACAGTTGACCTGGAGCGGCGCGAATCACGCATCCAACCGAAATCTCCGCCTCGCCAGGACTCACAGAATAGCTGCAACATTCATTGAGTCCAATATTTATTATTTTTATTTAAACTAATGCATTTTTCTTCAAATGTAAGCTGGTATTGCTTTATTTTTCCTTTTAAACAATCATTTCTATTTCTGTTGTATTTTTTTCAATATATTTTGATCGATTGCTTGATTAGTTTTTCTAGTTCCTTTGTTTATTTATAGGCCCACTAAGATTATATAGGCCACTTATAGGTGATTTCAGTGAATCAGGTAAGTTATTCAATTAGTATCAAATTTCAACTTTATTTATTGCACATAACAGTCAAAACTAATCATAATAGCGCACACGACGGTATACAAACATTTAGACTGTTGCTAGGATCAGTCTGGAAGGGGAAAAAGGCTCGAGTGACCGTATCGTGTCCTCCTTATTTATCTATTACCTATTTAAAAGTAGCATCGACTCACATGAACAGAGGCCAAGTCTTATGGTCGTGTCCTCCATCCGATCCTCCCTCCAGTAATGTAAGCTAATTTAATCAGTGCACGACGATTGTCGTACAGCTATGCAGGTAGGTCAGCCGCAAATTGGCGCGCGGCGTCTGACAGGTGATTGTCTGGGCAGCACGTGATGTCTAGACGAGCGTACGTTGAATGTACAAGGAGGGAGTGGAAGTGAAGAAGGAGTGCTGCGTGTTGAGAGCCGTTGAGATAGGCTGTAGTAGTTGTTGTTGAGTTGAGATAGAGTAGACTGATGAAGATAGTAGTCGTGTAGTTGTTATGATAACGCAAGTGTAGTCATTGTTGTGTTGTTGCTGATCGTTTTACTTTATTATCGGATTTTGGAGTATAATAAGAAGAGTTAAACACGTCGTCGTTGTTGGTAATAAATCAGTGAAAGACTGTAGATTCTTTAACCTAGCCATTTAGCTAATGAAACAGTTATCTAGGGATAGGCCTACGCTACCAAGAACTTATACGAAGAAGCTTCCGAAGAGACTGATAAGGAGGTGGAGATCACAAGCATCGACTCACATGAACAGAGGCCAAGTCTTATGGTCGTGTCCTCCATCCGATCCTCCCTCCAGTTCCGCTTTCCTTCTCACCTCCTCCCTTCTCCGCTCCTCCTCCTCTTCCTCCTTCCGTCTCCTCGCTTCCTCCTCTCGTTTCTTCTCCTCTACTTCCGCCGCCTTCCTCTTCCTCTCCGCCGCCCATCTGGCCTCCTCCGCCGCCTGTGCCGTCCGCTTGGCCTTCGACCGGGCTCTCGTGGCCTCGTCGGCCGCGTTCCTGGCCTTCTCCTCCAAGGTCAAGACCTGTTGCCGGGACTCGGCTACGAGGACGGCTACTTTGGCCAGACTGGCTTTGTACTCAGCAGCTTTAGCTTCGGCCTCTTTCTCAACGGCTCGCAGCTCAATTTCATCTGAAACATAAACATACATGTATTAGTGATGTAATCTCAATTGGTTAATCTTTCATTATTCATTCGATGAATTTGTATAGCGCCTCTTTAAATTTTTATATTTGCTATGCATTTTCGTGAGATTTGGAACTGAAGGACTATAGAAAATGTCATCAGCTTTTTGGCCGGGAAAATGGTACATAGCCTATTTTGTGAGATTTCTAACCGAAGAACAGAAAAAGGTCCTCAACTGTATGGGCCGGGGAAAAAATGCTCTTTTGGATTCGAACCAAGTCTCCGTGTCCCGAAACTCAACTTCTTTTTAGCCCCTACAAGAACTGAAATCAAACTCCGCCCATGGCGTACAGTCGTGCACCTATTCGCCTATTTGCATTGATTTTTCTGTTATTGATTTGTATTCGCTTTAATTCATTTGAAGAACTGCAATATGCGACTCTAGCATTTGACTTAATTAACCTGATAATTTGCCTTCAAAGTTTTTTTCAGTGCTGTCTTTACCTTCATTAGTGATTCGCTGCGTTATAGTTGTTAGGGATCCTCTATTATAGTCTGATGCCAAGACTAAAAGCTCTCCAGCGTCCAAAATAAAGCACTTAGAAACGGCTGCATGCATGACGCCTCGCTGATTAATTATTGATAGACCGGCGTTTATTTATCAGCGATCGCCAGTCTCTTTAATTGATTAACCCTTTACCGACCAAAGTGTAATAAATGGCGCGGGATATTCTATGCCCTCGGTTGGAAAAGGGTTAAATACACTGAGAAAGAGTTAGCAATAGATCGATCGATTTTTATAGCTGCTAAAAAGCAGCAGCAGCGTTGGCTGTTACATGAAATTGTTTCGTGACTTTAGGCCTAATAAAGAGGCATCACTCGTGTGATGATAGTAACGGAGAAATCTAATTAAGGCTACTAAAAACAGTTTGCGTTGCAACTGTGGCGCAATAACATGAGATGTGTTGACATAAGTTCCATTCTGAAAACAATTTTGATCTGATAACGCCATCAATTTAAATTAAACAAATTCGATAAAATGTCATCAATGCTGATCAAATTAGATCGAATCTAATATCACGATCATAATTAAACAACTTCGCTTAATACGATCTATGATTTAATACGATCCATGACCTTTCGGCCTAACATGAGTTACTCTATTATATCATATCCTATAATCTATTCTATAGGCCTACAATATAATATGGCGCATTATATGAAACCTGTAGTGCGCTATATAAAACAGGGTCTAGGCGTCGATGAATTTTTGTCTACGTTCCGATATGATAAGTTTCTAGAGAACGAGCAACTGGGTTCAACAAATAAATGTCATAAATGACGCCAGGATTCGAATTGGTGACATGAAAATGAAGGATAGAGTATAAATACGACTCTTGAAAGCTATGCGGTAGTAATCAGCTTCATCCCTGTCGCCACCACAAGATAGAAGGCACAGTGAAAGTGCATGAAAATGTAGGGCATGTAGCCTACATCAAACATCAAATGCTCTTTCTGCTCTTAGACTCTTGAATAGTAGCTGCGGCAGGGGGGGCTAGGGTGGCTAAGCCCCCCCCCCAAAAAATAGGAGATTCATTTTTTTCCATGTATAAATGACAAATTTCGACGTTCAGCCCCCCCCCCCCCCCAATTGGGTCTGATGACTAAAAAAAGGTTGTCAGAAATTTTGGCGGTGAAAATGCAAATTTTTACAAGATTTCGACAGGATGACTAAAAAGGGTCGTCAGAAATTTTGGCGTATAAAAAAATTAAATTTTTCCGGAAGTTCAGCCCCCCCCCCCCCAAAAAAACAACTGAAATCCTGGCGCGGCCATTGCTCTTGAATGAACACTGCACAATTGCACATATCCCAATGACCTGAGCACAGGACAGTGCATCAGAAAGCACCCTTCTGCTTCTAATCTAAGGGATATACCATAATACCGGTAACAACCTTGCTGCCCAGCTGGTTACAAAAACAAGTGCGCTCTAAAAACTTTATCTGTGGTCGTTAGTTACACAGAGTTTGCTCGTTTACAGGTTCTAACTTGTAGTTGGTCGGCTCCAATGCGCTGTATACGGTACCGAGAAGCGCCTCAGGTGATTCTGGTAAACTCAGCCCAGAGTAAATTAGTAATTTGCTGGCTGTTGATTAAAAAGATAAGCATAGATTAGGGAGTAGCCAAAAAAATTCATTTGGGGGAGGAGGGTTTCCAAAGGAAATGATCGCGAAACACGCAGAATACAAACAGAATTAGATTTTTTAAAATCGGAAATGGCATAGTTTGGGTGTTTGAACCCTTACGACCTTCCTCTAAATACGTCCATGGTCCGGATGCAACTCCGCCAATGGCCACACTCTGCTAGTGCCAGTCCCAGGCCTGGACAAAGGAGGATGGCGACACTGATCATCTTTGATTTGGCAGTGTCATTAAACAGTAACAATTTAGCTTATGGTCTGGATGTTAAAACATCTCTTTAATTGTCGCATTGAAAAAAGATCTGTCATCCACCGTTCTCTCGGGAAGTTTCAACATAACGGTAATGCAACGCCGAAGGTAACAGTCTTGCTGAAACGCTACGCTGGTATATAGGCCCCTACTAAGCGGGACTTGTTCCTTCTGGTGTGCCTACTGCTCCCTAATCTGTAACCTAACCCCTTTGACGAATGTGCTAATACTTTAATCATAATTGTGTTATAACAATCATGTTCTGTAAAATTACGTTTATTTTGAGATCAATAAATAATTTTTAAATTTGAATTTACCTCTGCCGTTGCGTTACCGTTATCTTTAGGCCCTATACCTTTACCATTTAAAGGTAAGATACCTTACCTTTGCTTTCAACCCGGACCAACCACTTCGTCAGATCCTCATCCCTGATGCGACCATCTAACGCTTCATGAAGACCAGAGACAGCTTCTGTCAGCCTCTGTATCTTTTCCACCCACGACATCAGCAGTTTGTTAGCATCCTTGCACACACCGTCGATTCCAGCGGCCAAAGTCTTGAAGGAATCTCGCAGCTCAGAACCTCCGAGGTTCAACCGACTGGTCTCGAAGTTCTGTCGTTCCTCGTCCACTAGTGTTGAAACCTTTTCGAACTTCGATTCCAGATCCAGACTGAGTAGATTTTGAACCTCGGAGGAAAGTCTTTCGAGTCTTGTTTTCGGTTCTTCTATGGCCACTTCCGGTTTTTCATGACCCACTTCCGGCTTTTCAGGACCCACTTCCGGTTTTTCAGGACCCACTTTCGGCTTTTCAGGATCCATTTCCGGTCTTTCAGTTTCTATTTCCGGTTCCGCCACCACCGCTTGAGTCTCCGTGTTTTCTTCGGAGGTTGTCAATTCGTTCGAATCCATGCTTTCAATTATCTTTTTAATGATTGCGCAAATCGATTTCCGTTCTCAGGTATCAAGTTCGTTGTGCAGCCCCTGTTTAGTCTAGACGAAATTAGATCCCATCAAAACTGAGCCTAACCAGGCTAACCTTCAGTTTAGTCTAACTTTGAGCTTACTGAATGGCGCTCGTATAAGCTTATTCTAACTTTCGCTCAGCCAAGTCTAACTTTTAGCTTACCCAAGTTCAACCTGCTGATGATCACTACCATATGCCAAATGCCAACTGGCTTCGCTGCGTATACATTTAGCTGAGTTCGGTCCAACTTTCAGAATATTATAATAGGCTAGTCTACATGTAGGCCTAGGCTACATAATTATGTACATTGTAGATTAGCCTACTCGAATGCACAGAATGGATTTAATATAGTCAAACGAGAATCGCGTCAAATTCAGATTTAAACATCGACGAACAAACAAATTCTTCAACGAAATATTCATTGCCAAAATCCGATATTATACTTAACACGCTTCTCAGTAAATCTCCATCCAGTGTTAATCGGCTTTCACTAGGTTTTTTCTATCGACTCAAACAATCGTTCTTTGTTGGTCTACTATTGACGAAAGAAACTTGATTGCTTCCTGCTCCGCACGACCTACAAGGAAGGAACTGCTGATAATAATTGTTGTTGCTACGTGCTCCGACGGCGGCTCGTGCAGTGACCGGTCAGCGCACGTTCCCTGCCTCAATATGATACGGGGCTGGAACCGGTACAAGGCATAGAGTCGTCGAATGCAATTAACGGATGTAATTGGCTGACAATAATATTCCACACGTGCGACTCAAGAGAGACTATGGTAAGCGATTTGCATGCACCTATAGAATTGACCCAAACCTACTCATAGATAGGCTACATGCCGTGCATGTGTGTACATTGTGAAAGTGTACAGAGATGTGAAACATGTACAAACACGAACGTGAATATTATTCTATGAATACCTGTGCATAAATATTATTTTACTTAATTTACTCACCTACGAGCATGATACATGCATAGATAAATACCTGCATGCATATGTATACATGCAGTTGTGGGACGCGGTGGTGTAGTGGTGGCATCGTTGAGGTTCGAGGTTCAAATCCACCTCGCCGCGTAAGGACCGTGGGCAAGTCCTTCACTCACAATTGCTCAGCGCTTCGGCGTGAAACTCCGATGCAGTGTCCGCTCTGCATTCGGGAGCGCCTCTGAGTAGGGAGCGCTATAACAAGTGCACATACAAACACATGCTGTTACGAAAACATACTTTGAGATGTGTGCATGGACAATTATGTAAGTCAGTCTAGTAGTCAGCAAGTTGATCATCAAGCAGCGTCTGTTTATGCATGTATGTATGTATGTATGTATGTATGTATGTATGTATGTATGTATGTATGTATGTATGTATGTATGTATGTATGTATGTATGTATGTATGTATGTATGTATGTATGTATGTATGTATGTATGTATGTATGTATGTATGTATGTATGTATGTATGTATGTATGTATGTATGTATGTATGTATGTATGTATGTATGTATGTATGTATGTATGTATGTATGTATGTATGTATGTATGTATGTATGTATGTATGTATGTATGTATGTATGTTTGTATGTATGTATGTATGTATGTATGTATGTATGTATGTATGTATGTATGTATGTATGTATGTATGTATGTATGTATGTATGTATGTATGTATGTGTGTACGTACGTACGTACGTACGTATGTATGTATGTATGTATGCATGCATGTACGTACGTACGTACGTACGTATGTATGTATGTATGTATGTATGTATGTATTTACGTACGTACGTATGTATGTATGTATGTATGTATGCATGTATGTATGTATGTATGTATGTATGTATGCATGTATGCATGTATGCATGTATGCATGTATGCATGTATGCATGTATGAATGCATGTAAGCTGCTCTGCCGGTTTGTTTTTTACCTGTCTGTTGGTGTCTATCGCCGAGCACTGTCACTGTCGTCATCAACAGAAAATATTAGCGTCACTCTCCTCCGCCAATAATGCTTCATTCACTAAGTCTTATCCTTCCCTTTTCTTCGCCCTTCCTTCCTTCACAAAAATTGAGATTGTTCTGGCAAGAAAATATTCTGAATTTTCACGTCTAATGAACAAATTCGAAATGGAGCCATCTTGCGAATGCGGCTGAAAGACGATTACCATAAAGACTGTTGACTTCTTATTTGACGCTATTAATTTTCTCTAACATTCCATTTATCTGTTGCTTTTGATCCTAAGTGACCCTAAGACTCTTTGTTTGAATCTGCTCGTCCTTATTAAGCTTACTTGCTGTAAACCAACGACCGTTTATGATCTCTCACAAATATTTAAATAAAGTTTCTTTCGCTCGCTCGCTCGCTCATTCGTTTGTTCGTTCATTCGTTCGTTCGTTCGTTCGTTCGTTCCTTCCTTCCTTCTT
>OX243818.1:26573316-26680816 GCA_945859605.1 Lumbricus rubellus
CGTTCATCATCAAATCTGCAAACGGTTCGCGGACGTTTCGTCTACGGACGATTCGTCCAGCGGTGGTTGAGTAAAAACAGATTGATGAACAAAATTCTTGTAACGTGAAAGCGGGATTAATGAAAATATGTTTTCCTGAAATGAAAGTGGGATTGATGGAAAGATTTCATAGCTTAAAGAGAAGTGTTTTGGTGAAAAAATACAGTTTTTAGCGGAAACTGGATGAAAAAACGTAGTTTTTGCTTAAATAGAAGCTGGAATGATAAAACAAATTCTTTAAAAAATGGAAGTTGGATCTGCGAAGCATAGTGCGTGCTCAAATAGAAGTTGGAACGATTATTTAAACGCGTGTCTAATCGGAAGCTGGATATATTCAATCTATTCCTTGTGACGAATCGTCCGTTGACGAATCGTCCGTTGACGAAACGTCCGCATACGCTGCAAACGAGGTGACCATACGTGAACTTTCATAAGAAGCCTAATGGTTGCTTGCATTGGAATGATAGGTAGATCTATTCGATATTTAAAAATAATTCAACAAAATAATAGTCTCATGTCGAAAGTAGGCTACATCTATAATTATTGTAAACTTGAATCCGATTCTATTCCATAATTCAAAGATTACGTCAAAGTATCATGTACATTACGGCAGCTCATTCTGATTTTTTTACATTTTAATTTTAGTTTACTTGCTAGCTTGTATTATGATGATTTATACACATTGTAGGCCTATAACACGCATGAAAGACAATCGTATCGCGTGAACTTTTCTGACTAAATTATATTATATTAGGCTATAATTATTGTCATACAATGAATATTAGTGACAGTGGAAAAACTGATTTAGCGTAATTAAAATGATCTATAGGCCTACTTCTATAAACTATCGGTATAAACGAATTATATGTTTTAACAGTAGGCAATGGGCATGCTTCTGTAGCAGTGGCGGCGCTACGGCAGGGCATGGCAGGGCAAATGCCCTACCAAAAAAGCCTTTGCCCTACCTGTTGCCCTGCCAGAAATTGTGCCCTGCCAGAATTTGTTCAGGGCATATTGTTTATTACTGTTCACGTCCGTCCGCTCTCTGGAATGAAAAAATTCATTATGGAAGGCAATAGTTCTAGCAGAGAAACATTCTGTCAGAGCAAAAATTCTGGCAGGGCAAAAGTTCTGACAGGGAAAACTTCTTGCAGGGAAAAAGTTCTGACAGGGAAAACTTCAGACAGGGCAAACATTCTAATAGGGCAAAAATTCTGGCAGACAAAAGTTCTGGAAGGCAAAAATTCTGGCAGGCAAAAGTCCTGGCAGGCAAACATTCTGGCATGGCAAAAGTTCTGGCAGGCAAAAGTCCTGGCAGGCAAAAATTCTGGCATGGCAAAAGTTCTGGCAGCGTAAAAGTTCTGGCAGGAAAAAATTCTGGCATGGAAAAAATTCTGGCAGGGATTTTCCTATATTGAAATGTCGAAACGGTTTATTTCTGCAAAGAGCTATTTCTCTGCGTCACCATGCAGATTATATAGGCCTAAATTATTCGTGAATTGGCAACGTAAGATCTTGATTGTGAAGTTTCAAATTAAAACTAGTGGAACAAAAGGCATGTAGCAGAACCATTTCACATTGAATTTCACTATAAATACAATGTATAGGGCCTATTGCAATGCTCAGTACATATGCAGAATATTCATGCGTTGTAAACACAATGGTCCAGTAACTAAAATAAACCCGAAATTTACCCTCCCCCAAAAAAGAAACCCAGACGAAAGCCAAACAATCCAGATCTAGTAGAAAAACACAGCTGTGGCATCACTTTATAGCGAGCACGGTAGCCAGGGCTGAATTAAAAAAATGTGGGTCCCTGCTTGGAAAATTTGTTGGGGGATCTTCGGCCAAAAGTTTTTATGACATTTTTCAGTCGTTTGGTCGAAATTTCGGCAGAATATACCAATTGTTTCCTTTACAAATAAATTGCATGTGTGGGTCCCTAAAGTGTGGGCCCTTAAAGTGTGGGGCCCCTGTTCGGCCGAGCATGTTGAACATGCCTTAATCCGGCCCTGACGGTAGCGCCAAAATAATAAGCTTATGTAAGCCCGTACTACCAAGCACGAGACTCGACCTCTGCCCTGGTTACTTGTGTGACTGCCCTGGCTATGCCCTGGCTACAAAAAGTGTCTGGCGCCGCCACTGTTCTGTAGGCTTGCATATGCGGTTATTATGTAGGCCTACTGTCTTCAACGGCCTTTGATATCATTAAGACGACGTTAAACTTTTGAACAAGCAAATTGCATGTGTTGTGATAAGATGATTAACTCATGCAAATTAAACAATAGCTTGACAAGTTATTATAGAAATTGTCTTAAACAAGAAACGTTTAGCCTAATACCATAAATAATTCTACATGACCGTTTTCAATGTGGCCTACCCTACATGAGGTTTTAATAAATATTATTTACCGAAAAGGTGGGCCCATTACAGGTTTCTACGACTTATTTATTGCAGCTGTCGGTTCCGTTCATGGATATAATGGTTCCGTTAGTAGGTTAGTTAAGATTTTATATGTTATGTATTTTGTAGGCTAATCTGAGTTTCTGTAAACTGTTTCAACTGCATAATTAATACCCGGTACTGTAACCGGATTGTTGAATAAACTAAAGGAAAATTATTATTATGTGATTTTCCGTTTTACATTTTCAGGAACCTATCAGCCAATAAATCAATAATTGTTATGGAGGAATATTCGAGGAGTGAGTAGGCCTACTCATACATGTAAACCTAGGCCTATGCCATAAATCATATTTGGGAACTGTTGAAAGATTGTCCTACCGAGACAATGCAATTGTCTGAGTTGCCTCCTTTTGAATGACATAATTTATATATTACTTCGCATGGCCATGACTGACCCACTACAAAAAATCCTGTGGGCGACCAAGGTCACCAGTTTATTCATGCGCACGGCAATATGCACTGTTAAGGCAAACTCTTGCAGCACACATTTGCTGCAAGATCAGTAGCCTATGAATTCAAATTTTTCTTTTTTCATTTGTTCATTTATTGACTTGCAATGTCACATCAATAATCACATAACAGAAAACAGACATTAACAACAAAAAAAATTCAACAAGTAATTATTGTTATAAACTTAACATTAGTGCAGGTCAATGAGTCAGCCGACAAAGGTCTAGAAGACCCGCTGTCTGACTAGAGACGCATCTGGTTTATGTCAACCGTTGCTAAGTGCTAAGACAGCAAACTATTTACGAGTGAAAACGCCGATTAATCAGGCGCAACAACAAAGAGTCGCCAATGATGCTCAAAACTTCCTTCCTAAAATAGACGACAACCAATTTACACCTGCCGTAGGCCTATTGACGTAGCCACGCAGTAGGATTATGACTAGCTTATAATGTGTGTCCATGGGCGTCCGCAGGAATTTTTCTAGGGGGGCGCAGACTTTTATATAATTGTTACGGGGCTAATTAGGCCTAGGTTGTCAAAACAACCGATCACTCCACCTTCGACGCTTACTCCTTTTGCGCTGGCTCCCTCTCGATCCGCTGTCACGGAACCCATTCAACCCAGCATGCGCAAAAATCATATAGCCTAGCCTAGACATTAATTGTCAAAACTGTTATGATAGGCCTAGCCTAGTTAAATAATTGTATGTGACTGAAATCTGACCTTACTCTTGAAATAACAATTGCAATCGTCAGTCTGGTTGCAGAACGAATGCATCCATGTTGGCATGTAACATGTTCGGATTGTTCGTATACCCTCCTTATAATCGTACCGTATCGAATGACCTTTCTACGGTGCCCGCTGTAGGCTTATACTGGTATTTAGTTTAAAGTCTGGCCGATTACAGAACTCAACTTCAAGCGAAAACGAAACACCCATTGACTGCCTGCTCCGTTCCTAAATTGTTCTTCGCTCAATCGCTCTGCCTCGAGCGGGAAGCTTTTGTCCCATGTGTTGGGAGTTGGGATATCAAACTGTCAGCAGGGGCGTAACTTCCCCAAGATAGAGGTATTGACTGTATGCCACTGCTCACATCTGTGATCCTTCTCCCCTTCTCTCTATATATATTATACACACAGCTATATAATATATACACTATACAGCTATATAATTATATACCACCATATCAAGTATCAACTTTGATGTGATGTTTCCTCTTCTCTCCCTCCTCTCCCATTTTCTCTCTATCCCCTTCTACCTCTTCCTCCCTGTCTCTCGCTGGCACCCTCGCTCTTGGCTGGCATCTGAGGGAAGAAACTGATTTATTAGTCAGAGATAGACACTGTCGCTCCAGCCCGTGCCAATTAAGTTTGCTTATATTTCATTGTGTGTGTATATGTGTGTATGTGTGTGTGACTAATCGCGTTTCACCAGCTGGATCTGTTATTTCGCAGTGATCGCCAGAAACAACACAAGAGCCGCTCTTAACGGGAACACGATACCAATTACTTGTCTATTAGGCGACACGAATGAATGCATTTTTGCCGTATTTGGGATCACAGTATGAATTTCAATATTGCCATGAGAGAACTCTGCCTATAGATCTATTATGTTTTGCGTCCAAAGAAAGTTATAATAGGACATAGACCCAACTTGTAGAACGCAACGATAACCACATTGAAAATTACTTTGCAATAATCATAACTAAATATTCTAATAGCATATGCGAAAAATCCAGGGGGGCGCACTTGCGCCCCCTTGCGCCCCCCTGCGGACGCCCATGTGTGTGTCTCTTGTTAAATAGGCCAAAGTGGCCATAATATTATTATTATGTTAAACGTTCTTAAGATGTCAACGTTTTCAACCATAACAGAATCGTTCAGTAAAGCAGATACTGAAGAATAAAAGGTTCAACTTTAACACATTAAATCGGCAAACGATTGCCATGAGCGACATTGAAGGAAAAGACTTGCGAAACAAAAGCGAAAGTAATCGCAAACGCCAGAATCCTGATTTGCGATCTTCTTCACGTTACAAGAGAGGTCAGTGGAGAGAAGCATTAGTCCTAGGCCTACTATTATTCTTTCAAACGGTCTGTTTGCCCATCATTGATCGCATCTCGCTATTAATCTAACATCTCTTTCAATTGCACATCCTCTGCTAGGCTTACATATAATTGCCACCCACCACTGAAAACTACGGCGCTCCGTTCGGGCCATCTGGTAATAAAATTAGAAAGTCATAACGACGACCGCTGACAGGGATCCATGCATCCAGCTTTGTCTCATGTTCCTTGATATGCGTTCAGGTATCTGCTCCTTACAAGAACACAAGCAGTATAATATAATATAATATGAATAGGTTGTGCGAACTTGTGTCTTAAACAGCTGAAGTTTCGTGAACATCCGGAAGTTTGTGTTCCAGATACAGTCCTGGAACGGAGAGCGCTTTACCATAAGTTCCCCATAACGGACTTGATTTCGTATATAGCGCTGGTGAATAAGTTTGTCTCCATGAAGTGGTTTTGGTGGATGCTAAGAACAATAGGCTAGGCCTACATAGGCCCAGTGTCTTAAAGTGTAGGCCTAATCAAAAGAAGTGTCATCGGTGGGGGGGGGGGGGTGAAAGACGAATTTCCAAGGCGCGAAAAGCCAAGCAGAGAAGAGTTTGCGGATGAATGTTCTTGAATTTAGATACTTCAATTATAGCAAATTAGGCTGTCATATAAGAGAAATAATTATTGTTCGTTCATCATTCAAGTGCTGATAGTCTGGGTTTAAGACTTCGAGAATTCCCTCGTCCATTCTTTCAAGATTCTTCAATCTCCGAATTGTAATGATGACATTGTTAGCTGTCATTTCAATAAAATAGCTGTCATTTCAATAAAATATCTCATATTTTCATTGCTCCAAAAGTGGTCTAATACTTCAATAAAATAATGTCTAACCCCATTATTTAAAATGTTTTTAATTATCACACTGTCATGGTGGGCTATCATTTCAAACTGTCATCTCGATGTTTGATAAGCAGTGGATAAACACTGCATAAAATTATATATACAATTTATATATGTATATATATAATATGTATGTATATAAAATATATGTATATATAATATATATTATTCCTGAAATATTAGGGTATAAGCAGATCTGCACCCACCACACATTTCGGGCGACCGCCCGTGCGTGGACCCTTATAACTTTCCCATCCCACCCATCCCATAGGCCTATGTCACGACAACTGGTTCACCGACAACTGGTTCAACGACAACTGGTTCACGGACAATTCGTTCACCGACAACTGGTTCACGATAAATCGATAATTGGTACACGACAATATTATTGGCTCACCGGCAAATGGTGAATGGAAGCTGGATGAAAGTTCCTTATAGGCGAAATAGAAGCTGAATTGACAAAAATAACGCTTGAGAAATGGAAGCCGGATTAAGGCTTAAGCGCTTGAGAAATGGAAGCTGGATGCATGCTGAAATACATGAATGAAAATTATCCATCCAGCTTCCATTTATCGAGCATTCTATTCATTAATCCAACTTCTATTTCAAATATAAAAATTCAATTATCCAGCTTCCATTTCACGAGCGCTTTTTCATCAATCCAGTTCCAATTGAAGCAAGAACATTTTCATCAATACAGCTCCAGTATAAGCAAGAGCATTTTCACCAATCCAGCTCCAATTTAAGCAATACTATTTTCATCAATCCAACTCCAGTTTGAGCAAGAATATCTTTTCTATCCAGCTCCAATAATATTGTCGTGAAAAATTGTCGTGAACCAGCTACCGGTTAACGAATTGTCCGTGAACCAATTGTCGTTGAACCAGTTGTCGGTGAATCGAATAGAGATGTCATGTAAGTCTTATGGCAGATTGACATTCAGAGGCCAAAGAGAATTGCTAACTACACCGTGGTTAAAAAAAAACTAAGCCAAATTGTTTTGCATATATCTCTAATACCTTATTACATATCAAGCAATTATTTTCCAAATATTTAGATAAGTGGACCAAGAATATGATTCCAAAATTTCATGAGACAAAGTTGAACGGATAAAAATATATGAATATTTTAACTTCATATGGCGAAATTTCAGTTTACAAGCAATTTTCTGTCAGATTCAATCAAATGTTTTCTTATATCTCTAATGCCTGATGATTATTCATTCTAAAATTTTCCAAATATGTAGAGAATTGAACTAACAATATGATTTCAACAGTATAGTTTGATCATTTAATCAATTAAGATGCTCAAAATGTCCTCCTCCTGCTTGCACGCAAGCCTGGAATCGCTGGCGCCATGCATTGGGCAACAGCATCGTCGATTATCCTCTGGTCCAGGCCATCCCACACTTCCAACAAGCGTTGTTTCAAATCGTTTATGTCATGGATTGTTGTCTGGTAGACTCGGTCTTGCATCTCGCTCCACACTTTATAGTCGGCAAGATTCAAACTTGGGCTGTTCGGAGGCCATAATGTGGAAGAAATGAAGTCTAGCGTCTCTCTTGTCAGCATTTCGTTGGTTTCCTTGGCTTTGTGGGCTGGCGCTGTTCTGTTGAAAAGCAAAGCAGCCGTCTGTGGCTAGATTTATGATTACAGATAAAAGATGTCGTGATAGCAGCACGTCGCGATAATAGACTCCATTAATTTTCACTCCAGGGTCAATGAAGACTAAATGGGAACGACCATGCGTCGAAACCGCAACGGACACCATAACAGACTTGCTGAAAACTGATATTTCGGGAGATGAAGTGGAAATATCCATATCTTTCTATTCGTTCAAATTTATAACATGATATTTTGGAAACCTATTCTTGGTTCAATTCTCTAAATATTGGGAAACACTCAGTATGATTAATCATCAGGCATTAGAGATATAGAAAACCAGTTTGGCTTACATTTAATTGAATCTAACAGAAAATTGCTTGTAAACTGAAATTTCGGTATATGAAGTTTAAATATTCATATCTTTTTATCCGTTCAACTTTATCTCATGAAATTTTGGAATCATATTCTTGGTCCAATTCTCTAAATATTTGGCAAATTTAGCATGATATGTTATCAGGCATTGAAGATATTTGAAAAACAATTTGGCTTAGTTTTTTTTAAACCACGGTGTATTATAATAGGCCACGGAATTGCTATAGACTACATACTGTTTACTGTTTACTGAATGTAGCCTATCTCTCGGTCAAATCACTTATCAAGATTGATTAACTGACTGTTTTGCTGCTTGCTTGCCTTCTTAATATGTCTCTGGTTACGTCGATTATACAAAATGTTAGCGTGGTTGAATGTAGAATTCAGATAAGATAGGATAAGATAAGATAAGATAAGAGAAGAGTCTGATTATTAAGATAAGTGACTGAATGCATACGTTTACCTTTTATTGCAAACAGTTCCAATAGCTTTTGATTTAGGCACAATGAATTTGTCTACATGTGTATTTAGTTTAGCCTATAATTGGTCAGTTTTCTATTGAAACACTCCTCCAAGGCCGTAGCCAGGTTTTGATTTCGGGGGTGTTTCTTCGGCGGAGAATTTCTTGCGATCACTTTTAGTAATCTGAACCGGCTTTCTTGTAATTTTTCACCTAAATTCATGTTCTTTTCATTATGGTCTAGTGAATGCATGCTATTATTTAAAAAATTTTATTGCGGGAGGTGTTTTCATGTTTTATTTCATTTTTTTCACGTGCTAGTAAATGCATTAAAAAATTTTCATTTTGAAGGTGTTCAAACACCCAAAACACCCCCTAGCTACGGCCTTGCACTCTTCATATCAGTCAACAGCTGATCGAACTTTAAAATGCTACAAATTATAAAAAAATTGGACAACCGATTTCCTGACTATCAAATTATTTTTTCAGCCATTTTTTCTTAACCAGACCAGTTTAAAAATAGGCCATGCACTATGCCTACATTGCTACGAATGCTGCAAATGAAATGTCTGGAAACCGGAGAAATAATAATTATTTATAGAACACAATATCATCTTACGCTAAGCATTTTATTACTTTTCAATTTTTTTAAAAAGAAGAACATAAAAGACGGCGGAATGGAGAAATTGAACGGAACGCGACTCCGTCTAGAAGACATTCTGTGGTAAGACTGTACAATATTTTTATGTAGAGCAAAAAAGTATGGTAGTAACGTGGCGAATAATAGCATCAAATTTGATGGTCTAATCCGACTTAGCCTATGCTTTATATTTGTTTTATTTTTATTTACTTTTCGCATTTTCTGTAGAGCCCCTTCAAGCTCGCTATTCACAGGCGCTCCCAACTACAGTCTACAGCGCGGACAATGCAACGGAGTTTCACGTTGAAGAGCGCAAAGAATAGCCTAATTGCGAGTGACGGATATGCTCAAGGTCTTACGCGGCGGTTCGAGGTCGATTCGAACCTGGAACCCTTCGGCTTCAACGCACCGAACCCACCATTACACCGTCGCGCTTTGTAGGCTATATGAACGAAGAACGTATGGCAGAATGGTTGAGAGAATGATAAGAATGACCTTTAGGCCGGTTGCGCGTAGGCTACGGTAGCAAGGCCAGCAATGGTCACCAAGTCTCCAGTTGAAGAGAATGACAATGGACACTTACATGTCAGGCGCATAAAGCGATTAAGTGACGTTTAACTGAGTGCATAATAATATTATTGCGTGTAAATTATCTTTTCCATTTATGACATTTTGGGAAACTTTTGCCTATTATATCTCTAATCGTAGCATAAAATGTACTTTCAGTCTTTTACGCTGCGGGCCCAGTGGTCTGTAATAGGCTTCAAAGGATCTTCTTCTGCATCCTTGGGATCTTACTGCACATTTTCTATTTGACTCAAATCAAATCAAATCAAATCAAAATCAGTTTATTCTGAGAATGAACAAGACAAACAAAACAAACAAAAAACCAAGGTATACCTCAAAGAAAAATACTATGCTACACACGACTAAAAGTAGGACACCTTGATTGTATGAACGGTGAACACTCAGAAAGGGTCATCCAGAAAGGGACAGGTCCCGCTAACCTGGATAACCCCTGAACGTAAAATGTAAGTCAAGATGGCGAGGTTAGAGATATAAACAGAAAATGGAATTTTTTTTTTTAGAAAGAAAATACCAGAAAAGAAATCAATGTGGCATAAGATCACACAATGTCACACACAAAGAAACCTTTGGCAACAAGCCAAAAAACCACAACATAAAAAAAAATAAAAATAAAAAATAAAAAGCGAAACCAAAAAATGAGCAACAGACATAAGTCAGTAATGGCAACCTGAATCATGAGCATTATAGTAGTAATCATATCGAGGCAAAGGAACCAGAGGAAAAACACAATAAGCATCTTGGTAAGTATATATTTGAAAATTACTGAGCAGACCTATTAGTAGTCAGGGGAAAAAAAACCAGCGTCGTAATTATACCAAGTGGGACATTATTTCTCATCATTGGTTATGCTACAATATAGCCATGGTTAATTATCACAAAAAAACAGTTAAACCCATCAGATCAGATGGACACATCAAAATACCTTATGGTTATAACAGATACATCATGTGATGGTACAATAATAATAATTACAACAAGGCAATTAAACAGTAATAGCTCGAAACTAGACAAAAAGGCATGTATACAGATTCTTCAATTGAGCAGGAGAAATCGTTTAAGTGAGTTTTTAAACAGACCAAAAGACATTAAACTAGTAAGTTCACCAGGCAATCCATTCCATAGCGAAGGACCCAAATATTTAATTGAGAACTGCTTAATTCTTAAGTGAGCAAATTCACTTCTATATGAGTGCGAGTGCCTGGTGAAATGACCATGAATATCAGAGCCCATAGTAAAATAATATTTAAAAGACATAGGCAATAGGTGTAAATGAAAACGAAACATGAATAAACAAATCTGGAATTTATTTATCTTAGGTAAAGTTAAAAAATAATTATTTTTGAACAGGGGAGCAGTGTGATCTCTCCAATGAGAACCACAGATTATTCTTATTGCTCGTTTTTGTAATGTGATCAGATGATGAAGACGTGAGGGATAATTCGAGCACCAAGAAATATTACAATATGAGAGATATGGAAAAATGAGTGAATAGTATAGGTTGATTAGAATGGACTTTGGAAGGCAGTGCTTAATCCTATGTAAAACCCCAATATTTTTTGCAATCTTTTTGGAAATCGCCATTATGTGTTCCTTCCAAGTCAAATGTTGATCAACTATAACTCCAAGGAACTTAGAGGAGGTTGTTTGGGCAATGGGGGCATTATTAATTAAGAGACTGTTGTCACCGTACGTAATTTTCTTAATAGAGTGAAATAATATAAAATTTGTTTTTTCAAGGTTCAATGAAAGTCTGTTTATTTTAAACCAGTCAGCAATTACTGTTAGTTCCTCATTAGCTATTTTAAAAAGTTGATCTATGGAAGAGTGGGAAAGAAAGACATTCGTATCATCAGCGAATAAGATAAATTTTAAAACTGAGGAAGTCATTGATAGATCATTTATATATAGCAAAAATAAAAGCGGACCCAGTATCGATCCCTGTGGCACACCGCAGGAAATGCACAGAGATCGAGACTGTACACCTTTAAGGTACACATACTGGGTTCTGTCACTGAGATAGTCAATAAACCAGTTTTTAGTAGTTCCTCTAAGTCCATAATATTCAAGTTTTTCTACTAATATTTTATGATTAACCGTATCGAAAGCTTTAGAAAGGTCAAAAAAAATACCTAGCGAAAATTTATTGCTATCCATCGCATCAACAATATTGGATTGCATGTCCAATAGCGCCATGTATGTAGAAAGACCCCTCTGGAATCCATACTGTGTGGATGATAATAGACTATATTTATTCAGATATTCAATAACTCTATTAGACATTAGCTTTTCAAGAATTTTTGAGAAGAAAGATAAGACAGATATAGGTCGGTAGTTATTTAACTTATCCTTCTCTCCCGCTTTGTAGATAGGTATAATCTTAGCCATTTTTAATAAAGTTGGAACTTCACCTGTATTAAATGAAGAATTAATTATGCTACAGAGTGGGGCTGCAATGGCAGTTATAGACAATTTAGCAACTGGTGGACTAATGTCATCAGGGCCTGTGGAAAACGAGGCTCTCAATAGGTTGGTAGTTTGAATAATCTCATTAGCAGACGTTGGGACAATTCCAAAAGAAAATCTGGGTGGAGTAGGCATAAAATACTCATATGTGGTGGATGAATTCGGGATTTTTTCAGCCAGAGTCGTACCAATAGTAGTAAAGTACTTGTTAAATGCATTAGCAATTTCCCCTGCATCTCGAACCCCATCAGATCCAATGCGAAAGGTGTCAGGAAGACAAGACTCTTCCTTAGAATTCATGATTTGTTTAATTATTTTCCAGGTCTGGTTGAGGTTATTACCACATTGAAGGAAACAATCAGCATAGTAACGAGATTCACTCTCATTTCTAATAGTTTTAAAAATATTACGATATTGTGTAAATACACGTTTATTATCAGCAGAAGGATTCTGTAAATATTTCTTATATAGTCTATTTTTGTGCTTACAGGATTTAAGAAGAGCTTTAGACATCCAAGGCTGTTTAATAGAGCAACGCCCCCTATCTTTCACAAGTGCAAGAGGGAAGGCTTCATCATAAAAGCGTTTATAGGCATCAAAGAAGGCTTTGTATGCAATATTAGGCCCACTACTAATAGAGAGCTCATCAACAAAGGTCCAGTCTGTTGTGAGAAGGGAATTAATGAAGGTAGATTTGGCTTGGTCATTAAATGTACGCTTATAAGTAGGAGACGATGAGGTGCGAGAGGAAGGGTAAAGGTCAATATGAAGCAGAACTGGAAGATGGTCTGAGATATCATTTATTAGTATACAGGAGTCTTGTCCCACACATAAACTATTAGTAAAAATATTATCAATAAGTGTAGCTGATGTTTCCGTGATTCTAGTTGGTCTAAGTATAGTAGGAATAAACTTGTGAGAAAACATGGTATTGAGAAAAGCCTCAGTCGGGGGGTGCTCATTATGACGAAGGAGATCAACATTAAAGTCACCTGCCAAAAAAACTCGACTTTCTTCAGTGTTAGATTCGGGAGCGCTTATGAGAAGTCCTCTGGAAGAGACGCTTTACAAATTCTTGAAAGCATCAATGAATGACATCCAATTTCGTCTTCCATTGCTAATGTTGAATATTTTTGCTTTTGCAGTTATATGATCTTCCATTCGAGGTCTTAGACATGATCTTACAAAAGTCTTATCTGCATTGGATTTTGAATTCACCAACAAAGCAAAGAGACGAATACGTTATCAGGTCTCTCCTGTCAGTTGACGTTTGCTTCTATCGAAGAATCACGAGAAAACGGTCTAAGAAGGCAATCTTTCGTTACTTGAAAGGTAAGGTTCTTGTCAAGGATTGTAACAGTTGTACAACTTAGATGCGTCGATATCAAGACTTGCACAAATCATTTTAACGGTTCATTTTAAGTAAGCTTACCTCACAATAGCTCCCTTTCGTGAACGCAAAATTTCTCGTGGAGAGGATGGGTTACTGGCTTCCACCGTTTTTGTCCATTTGTGGCGAGAAAGCCTGAAGGTCCTTTCCAATATCTCGAATGACCGGAAGTGATTTCTCGCGTGGTCTTACTACGCCCATTCTGTAGCGAACGGTATTCGTTTTCCCAAGATATCGACGTAGGTCTTGTGGAAACACAATCCAGACAACTGGACCCACAGTGTAAGGCTATCATGTTGAGGTTCCACTGCTGGCAGTGATCTTGGCATCCAGATTTCTCTTCATACGCGTTCAGATCCATGGCAGTAGCGGATCCAGAACTGTCTAAAGGGGGGCCAAAATCTTAGATCTCGAACGGGAAAAAGGAGAGAAAAATTTTTTTTTAGTCATCAGCCAAAATTTTCGGGAAAATCAAACCATTTCATCTACCACAAAAGTTGATGACCTTTTTTTAGGCCTCACCTTGGAAATCGAACGGGGGGCCACGTCCCATACAATTTTCAAAATAGGGGCCAATATCCGTTACACCCATATTCGTACTGCTAATTTCAGACCAAATGGGAGGCCACGTCCCGTGGCAGTTTTCAGTGGGGGGCATGGCCGGATTGCCCCCCCCCTGGATCCGCCACTGTTCAGATCTCTACTGCTTACAAGTAAAACCAGAAGTATCATAAAATACGAATTATAGGTTAGCCTATGTCTTAAACAGCCGATATTTCGTGACCATCCAGAAGTTTGTGTTCCAGACATTATAACTTGTCATAAATTGCTAGTGCAGATTGCCTGTTCAAGTTTTTGCTGATAGGCTATTCAAGGTTTCAAACGGAATGTATTTTGTCACTGGGGCAAAAACGAATATTCAGAAATACATTTTTGGATGAAACTACGGATTTGTGCATAGCCTGTAGGCCTATACGCAACATTAGCGTCCTTTAAGTTACAGTGAGTGGAAAATTGACAGGAACCCTATGGTAGGCCTATTTGTAATAACTTTGTGGGCAAGACAGTTTGGTGTGAATGCCTTCTTTTTTAAGTTGAATAAAATTTAATTTCATCACTTTGTTTCTACTTTACTTTCAGTTCTGTCTTCTCTTCTTAAACCATAGGTTGCTATTCACTTCAGAGTTTGGACAAAATATTTCACTACTGATTGAAATTTTCTGATGTAGGCTAACATAGATGTGATGCCATTTAAAGGTTATGATGGTTTAAATGTCTTTCAGATTTCTATGGAAAAACCAAGAAAAGATTTGCAATCATAAGAAACAACAGAAACTATCTCTTAGAAAATATTCGACCAAATGATGGATTAATCGCTTCGCTGTTGTCTCACAACTGCATAACGCAAGAACAAAGTCACTTAATCCAACGACAGAGTTCATCAAAAGATAAGAACTCTGAGATCCTCGCGGCCAAGCTTCGGCTCCGTACATACATGTGTATGTGAGAATTGATCTGCGTGTGCGAAGGATAAGAACGCGCTTTGGCGATCGGGACTTTTTTGGCCCCTGGTCGTTGTTGCTGGAGCAGACTTCCTCTCACTATTCGATCGGCTGGCTCAGTCGATTCTTTTAAGAATATGCACACTTGTTCTCTTGGGCTAATATTATTAGGCCTACACTTGTTGTCAGCTCGATAAGCCTAAGGCGCCCTTTTTACGGTGTGGCTGTGCTACGGTGCAATAGAAATTGCCGTAAGTATAAGACCAGAGTAAGACGAATATGAATGATGAAGTGAGTACCTTGATCTGAATTCTAGCAGTGAGGCAAACTGCAGTGACGGTTTTCCAACATGAAAGCAGGAATGTTGAAATGTTGGAAGTGCGGGTGAAGTCGGGCTATAATATTATTAGTCTGGCGTCTGCATCTAGAACGGATTGGGAGGGTACGAACCTTTAGAAGGCCAACAAAGAAGGCGTTTCAGCAATCAATTTGGGTCAGACGAAGGCGTGGACTATCCAGATAAAGACAGAAGATGATGCAGAATACAGAGCGTCGTATTATTGCTCCAAGCCGTCTCAGACAAACAACATTTTTTAAAGTGTCTCCATAATAAGTATCTGTCGTTAAACTGCATCCATCCTCCGCCACAGGGGACCAACAACGTCCCTGTGCCGGTCCTAAGCCCGAATAAAGGAGGAAGGTTTGCCAGATGGGTGGCGATACTCTGGCAGTAGAAGACCAACACGATTGAAATCCCCAAAAACCACGACACAAGTGACATAGCGACCCAGTTGCTTCAAGTTGTCATGATGTGAAGCAGACATGCACAGGTCGGTCAGGGCAGACCGGTGGAGAGAGTCGGTGGAGAGGGCACTGGACACTAGAAAATTTAAGATACGAGTAGGTGTGCACCAGGGATCATGCCTGAATCCTCTACTATTCATTATTGTGATGGATGCTGTATCTGAGCATGTAAGAAGAGAGGTTCCGTGGGATATGCTGTATGCGGATGATCTTGTGCTGGCGGCCGATGCAGAGGAGAGTATGCAGACACATTTTACGGAGTGGCAGATGGCAGTGGAGAGCAAAGGCCTAAAGGTAATAAACATAAACAAAACAGAGACCATGGTATGCTCAAGCAGCTCAAAGACCGTGGAGATAAAGAGCACCACAGAAGAACCACTGAAGCAGGTGGAAACGTTTAAATACCTGGGATCGACGATGTATGCGCAAGGAGGATGTGAACAGGACGTCAGGAACAGAATCAAAGTATCATGGCAGAAGTGGAGAGAATTATCAGAAGTGCTGTGCGACTTCAAAATGCCAACCCACCTTAAAAGAAAAATCTACAAAGCAATGATAAGGCCGGTAATGCTATATGGAGCAGAGGCCTGGGCGTTAACGAAAAGCGACGAGGGTCTGCTGGAAAGAACAGAAATGAGAATGCTGCGATGAATACTTGGGATATCACTGAAAGACAAGAAGAGAAGTGACGATATCAGGAAGAAGCTTGGTGTGGCGTGCATCACTGACAAGGCACGAGAGACCAGGCTGAGTTGATATGGACACTTAAAGAGAAAAGAGGAGGGTAGTTGTGTCAAAAGAATCAAGCAAGCGGAGGTATAATTATGGTAGGGTGACCATACGTGAACTTTCATAAGAAGTCTAATGGTTGCTTGCATTGAAATGATAGGTAGATCTATTCGAAATTTTAACCCTCATCCGAACAAGCGAAAATCCAACTTAATTTGAACAAGGGGGGGTCTGGCCAGACCCCCGCTTAAATGTAGGTTTTTTCATAGGTAGTAGTGTTTTTTATATGCCAATGTTGTAGGATGATGTCAGAATGACTAAAAACAACAATGTATTAATCGCTATATGCAAGATAAATCGTTTTTATGATGAATTTTAGACTACATGTTTAGTAACATTAATTGCGACGGTTTGTCAGACCTGTTTCATGGACTCAATAAACTGTCTATCTATAAAATTTGGAAAATAAAATAAAGAAATCATAATTCTAGTATTGTTAGTATTAAATGCTGTTAAATTCAAAGTCAGCATGACTGTTTTATATAAAATATCTAAAAAATTAATGGAATATGCCTTCACCTAAATTGTAAGCATGTATCATAGCCCGGGTTTGTATGTCGAATGATGATGTGTCTCATCTCATTGGTTAGGAAACTGTCAATGCTATCTTGAATATTCTCATATAATGTGTCCCTATTCTTTTATTCCACATTTTTTGCTTACTAGCCTACATTGTGCAATAGAGCACATCCTTTTGGTAGTGCATTAGACTACCAAACATATCCGGATCTTTACTTGTATTCAGGTCTCGGCTTCATCAGTATCAGCAGTTTCGTCATCATCATCTTCACTATCAGGACCAATCTCATCATTATGTTCATCATCATCTTCAAGTTCAACATTACTTTGATCATAAGAAACACCCGAAGGTTGTTATTCAGGCATTGGTATCTTTTCACGTTCACATTCTTTGTTATTGCTCTTATTGTCGAAACTGTCATCACTATACAGTATCCGTCAGTATTATCTTCAGTATTTTCTTATCACTCAACCGATTTGGTCGCTTAGATGTGCTAATTGTAGCTCATCCATATAGGAACAAAGTCATAAAAGCAATATAAGAAACTATCACTTTAAAAAGTAATGCACCAAATATATGAAGGCGGGTCTGGCCAGACCCCCCTTGTTCGGATTAGGGTTAAAATAATTGAACGAAATAATAGTCTCATGTCGAAAGTACGCTACATCTAAAATTGTAAACTTGAATCCGATTCTATTCCGTAATTCAAAGCTTACGTCAAAGTATCATGTACATTACAGCAGCTCATTCTGATTTTTTTAAACATTTTAATTTTAGTTTACTTGCTAGTTTGTATTATGATGATTTCAACACATTGTATAAGTTATACAAGGTGTATAACACGCATGAAAGACAATCGTATCGCGTGAACTTTTCTGACTAAATTATTTTATGTTAGGCTATATAATTATTGTCAAACAATGAACATTAGTGACAGTGGAAAAACTGATTTAGCGTAATTGAAATGATCTATACTTTTATATAGGCTATCGGTGTCAACGAATTCTATGTTTTAACAGTTACAGTAGGCATGCTTCTGTAGGCTTGCATATGCGGTTATTTTATAGGCCTACTGCCCTACTGTCTTCAACGGCCTTTGATATCATTAAGACGACGTTAAGCTTTTGAACAAGCAAATTGCATGTGTTGTGATAAGATGATTAACTCATGCAAATTAAACAATAGCTAGACAAGTTATTATAGAAATTGTCTTAAACAAGAAACGTTTAGCCTAATACCATAAATAATTCTACATGACCATTTTTAATGTGGCCTAGCCTACATGAGGCTTTAATAAATATTATTTACCGAAAAAGGTGGGCCCATGACAGGTTTCTACGACTTATTTATTGTAGCTGTCGGTTCCGTTCATAGATATATATATATATAATGGTTCCGTTAGTAGGTTAGTTAAGATTTATGTATTTTGTAATCTCAGTTTCTGTCAAATGTTTCAACTGTATAATTTCATACTGTAACCGGATTGTTGAATAAAGGAATATTATTATTATTATTAGGCTATGTGATTTTCCGTTATACATTTTCAGGAACCTACATGTATCAGCCAATGAATCAATTATTGTTATGGAGGTGTATTCAAGGAGTGAGTAGGCCTACTCATACATGTAAACCTAGGCCTATGCCATAAATCATATTTGGAAACTGTTGAAAGATTATCCCGTTTTGTTACGTTATATCGAGAAAATGCAATTGTCTGAGTTGCCTACTTTTGAATGACATAATTTATATATTACTTCCCACGGCCATGACTGACCCACTACAAAAAATCCTGTGGGCGCCCATGGTCACCAGTTTATTCATGCGCACTGTTAAGGCAAACTCTTGCAGCACACTTTTGCTGCAAGATCAAGTAAGAATTCAAATCGTGTCTGACTAGAGACGCATCTGGTCTTTGTCAACCGTTGCTAAGTGCTAAGACTGCAAACTATTTACGAGTGATAACGCCGAATAATCAGGCGCAACAACAAAGAGTCGCCAATGATGCTCAAAAGTTCCTTCCTAAAAATAGACGACAACCAATTTACATCTGCCGTAGGCCTATTGACGTAGCCACGCAGTAGGATTATTACTAGCTTATAATGTGTGTCTCTTGTTAAATAGGCCAAAGTGGCCATAATGTTATTGTTATGTTAAACGTTCTTAAGACGTCAACGTTTTTAACCATAACAGAATCGTTCAGTAAAGCAGAAACTGCAGAATAAAAGGTTCAACTTTAACACATTAAATCGGCAAACGAACACTATGGACGCCTTTGCAGGAAAAGACTTGCGAAACGAAAGCGAAAGTAATCGCAAACGCCAGAACCCTGATTTGGGATCTTCTTCACGTTACAAGAGAGGTCAGATACTATCTAGTGGCCACTAGATAAATAAAAACAATCGCATGTCACCTATGGGCTTCCCTATTGATCCCATCTCGCTATTAATCTAACATCTCTTTCAATTGCACATCCTCTGCTAGGCCTACATAATTATAATTGCCACCCACCACTGAAAACTACGGCGCTCCGTTCGGGCCATCAGAATTCTGGTAAAAAAATTAGAAAGTCATAATGACGACTGATGACTGGGATCCCATGCATGATGCATCCAGCTTTGTCTCCAGTTCCTTGGTACGCGTTCAAGTATCTGCTCCTTACAAGAACACAAGCAGTATAATATAATATGAATAGGTTGTGTGAACTTGTGTCATAAACAGCCGAAGTTTCGTGAACATCCGGAAGTTTGGAAGTTTGTGTTCCAGATAATATTATGACTCGTCATAGATTGATAGTGCCTGTTCAAGTTTTTGCTGGTATTCAATGTATCAAACGGAATGTTTTGTGTCACTGGGGCAGAAACGAATAATTATTCAGAATTTTTTTAAAAATGAAACTACGGATTTGTGCATAGCCTACCCAAAGTCGTTATAACGACTTTTAATTTTTACCCGATGGCCCCAACGAAGCGCCGTAGAAACCAGAACTTTTTAGTTTAGGCAATGCTATCCCGATTTTACCAATGCACTACCGCGCCACCACCGTAATTACTGATTAAAGTTAAACCTACCACCGTTGCACCATGTTGTCTCACAGGTTTGAAATCACCGCATTTTAACCTGACACAGGAACGGAGCAGGGCTGTTACAGTACACGAGGGTATACGCGAGTATACAGCGTGTACTCACCTCCGGCGAAAACGGCATCGTATACTCACCTCCTGAAAACCAGGGTATACGCGTGTAAAAGGCAGGGTACACGGGTACACGCTAGTAAATCAGGGTGCATGCGGTTATGCAGGCGTATTTAGAAGTGACCGACTAAAAAGTCATCAGATTTTCGGACGGGAAAATTTGACGAAACTTTGGCCGCATGACTACAAAAATGGTCGTCAGAAATATCGGGCCCACAAAAAGTCGATTTTCTCCCGGTCAGCGTATACTCATATAAAAATTTACCAGTAGGCCTACAGTCCTGGAACGGAGAGCACTTTACCCATAAGTTCCCCATAACGGACTTGATTTCGTATAGCGCTGGTGAATAAGTTTGTCTCCATGAGTGGTTTTGGTGGATGTTAAGACCATTAGTCTAGGCCTACATAGGCCCGGTGTATTAAAGTGTAATCAAAAGAAGTGTCATCGGTGGGGGGGGGGCGAGTGAAAGACGATCTCTAAGGCGCGAAAAGTCAAGCAGAGAAGGGTTTGGGGATGAATGAGCTTGAATCTAGAATTTTAGATACTACAATATTATTAGCCTATAGCAATTTAGGCTGTCATTTAACAGAAATTGGTCATCATTCAAGTGCTGATAGTCTAGCTGGGTTTAAGACTTCGAGAGTTCCCTCTTCCATTCTTTCAAGATTCTTAAATCTCCGAATTGTAATGATGACATTGTTAGGCTAGCTGTCATTTCAATAAAATATCTCATATTTTCATTGCTCCAAAAAGTGGTCTCATACTTCAATAAAATAATGTCTAACCCCATTATTTAAAATGTTTTAAATTAACACACTGCCATGGTGGGCTATCATTTCAAACTGTCATCTCGATGTTTGATAAGCAGTGGATAAACACTATAAAATTATATATATATAATATATATTATTCCTGAAATATTAGGGCATAAGCAGATCTGCACCCACTACACATTTCGGGCGACCGCCCGTGCGTGGACGCTTATAACTTTCCCATCCCACCCATCCCATAGGCCTATGTGATGGCGATTACAACCGAATTTGTTTAAATTGTCCTATTGTCAGTGCATGGCCATGCAAATTGCAATTCCAGAATAGGCATAGGCCTAGAGAACAGACTAGAGATGTCATGTAAGTCTTATAGCAGATTGACATTCAGAGGCCAAATAGAATTCCTAACTATTATAATAGGCCACGGATTGAAATAGACTACAGTAGGCTACTGTTTACTGAATGTGGCTCTCGGTCAAATCACTTATCAAGATTGATTAACTGACTGTTTTGCTGCTTGTTTGCCTTCTTCTGTCTCTGGTTACGTCGATCATACAAACTTTTAGCGTCGTTGAGTGTAGAATTCAGATAAGATAGGATAGGGTAAGATAAGATAAGATACTTAAGATAAGAGAAGATAAAGATAAGTGACTGAATGCATACTTTTCGCCTTCTATTACAAACAGTTCCAATAGCTTTTGATTTAGGCACAATGAATTTGTCTATTTAGTTTATTGATCAGTTTTGTACTGAAACACTCTTCCTATCAGTCAACAGCTGATCGACCTTTAAAATGATACAAATTTTTTTTTATTGTGCAACCGATTTCCTGACTATCAAATTATTTTTTCAGCCATTTTTTCTTAACCAGACCAGTTTAATGGTAGGCCATGCACTATGCCTACATTGCAACGAATGCTACAAATTAAATTTCTGAAAACCGGAGAAATAATAATTAGCCTATAGAACGCAATGTCATCTTACGCTAAACATTTAAATATTTTTCCAATATTCTTATTTTAAAGAAGAACATAAACGACCGCGGAATGGAGAAATTGAACGGAGTGCAACTCCGTTTAGAAGACATTCTGCGGTAAGACTGTGCAATTTATTTATGTAGCCTACATGTAGAGCAAAATATTATGGTAGTAACGCGGTTAATAATACCATAAACTTGATGGTCTTATCAGACTGATGCCTTATATTTTGTTTTATTTTTATTTACTTTTCGCATTTTCTGTAGAGCCCCTTCAAGCTCGCTATTCAGAGGCGCTCCCAACTACAACTACGAAGCGGACAGTGCGCAGACCTGCCCGCTAACAGTGCTAGAAACTTACTAGATTACGATGTGCTTTGCTTTAGCCCGTTGGCTATTTGTTTATGTTGAATTATGATTGCGCTGATTGATACTGAGACATTTTGAGAGATTACTTAATGATCGAGGACATTTACAGAGACTTAATCTCAAGTGGAATTGGCCCGTTGGTCACGTTTTAGCGGAACAGTTTTGTTAAAAAGGTCGAGGAACGACCAGAGACTTTTGTTTTATGGACTTATATGGCTCGTTGGCCGCTTAGGAGCAGTTGAGACTTTTGGCCCGTTGGCCGTTTTGCGCTTTTGGAACTGTTGATGTTGAGCCATGTGGCTCGTTATTGTTTCTGTTCTGGGAATGGGACATCCCCAATTGTAGTGGGAGGAGGATGTTGAGAACCTGGGATTTCCCTCCTTAGGCCATGTTCCATAGGCTCCGCCCCCTAGGTCTTGTTCCCTAGGCCATGTTCTGTGCCGGCTCATGTTCTTTAGGCCATGTTCCATAGGCTCCGCCCCCTGGGCCTTGTTCCCTAGGCCATGTTCCCTAGGCTCCGCCTCCTAGGCCATGTTCCGTAGGCCATGTTCTGCTCCGGGCCTTGTTCCCTAGGCCATGTTCCCTAGGCTCCGCCTACTAGGCCATGTTCCGTAGGCCATGTTCTGCTCTGGGCCTTGTTCCCTAGGCCATGTTCCATAGGCTCCGCCTCCTGAGCCTTGTTCCGTAGGCCATGTTCTGTTCTGGGCCTTGTTCTCTAGGCCATGTTCCATAGGCTCCGCCTCCTGAGCCTTGTTCCGTAGGCCATGTTCTGTTCTGGGCCTTGTTCCCTAGGCCATGTTCCATAGAGCTCCGCCCCCCAGGCCATGTTCCATGCCCTGTAGGATATAAATAGAGGGAGCGTGGAGTAGAGCAAGGTCCGTCCAACGTCCGAAGAGCTGGAATAGATGTAGTTGGGACCACGTCAGTAAGAGGTAGTTGAGGAAAGAAGTAAGACCGTCAGTCTGTCAGACAGGGGTTCAGTGCCTTAGTAAGAATTAGACAGTCGTTGTGTGCTTTGATTATGTGCTGCGATCGTGACGTTTAATAAAGAGTATCGAAAAGAACTCTGTGTCTTCAGCATTTCTTGTGGGAAAAGACGTTCTGTGACTCTGGTTCGAATCGCCGTCGGCAGAAGTGTTGTAAGTCCTTCGAAATACCACGAAGGCCGAACTTACGCTCCCGGGGAGCGACACGCGTGCCTTACAGCAGACCGGCTCATCCTGATTCTCGTTACAATAGTAATAATAATCGTAATAATAACAAAGGCTTAATAATACTACTAAAAATAATTATAATGCTAGTGATAAAATATATGCATTGATACAAAATAACATTAAAATCATTCCGATAGGCTACATTGAAATATTTTTAAGATTGGCTCAATAATTATATCCTGTGTGCGAGCCTTTTTATAATTAATCAACTCGCGAAACCTCAGGACAAGTTTTGAAATCTGTGAAAAGCGGCATACGAAAAGGTGTTAATAGGACTCTGTCACTTTTAAGAAAGTTTAAATTCGGACGGAAAGTTACCGGTATTTAACCGTTTTGACACTCAGTTACGCCGACGTTGCACTCGAAATTTTTAAAGAAAGTCCAAGTGGGAAACAAAACTAATAATTCTCCGCCAAAAATTGGTTTTATTGCATCTCTACACCTTTCAGTTAATTCAGTATTAGGCCTAAATAAATATCATCCTAAACGTGGACGTGCTGACACAATGCGCTTTGAGGTTTCACATCGAATTCCATTCCTGAATAGTGCTTGTCACTCACTTTTTTTGGTCAAGAGAAAACAACTATTATCTCAGTTGTTTCAAATCTCAATCATGCTATAGCCTACAATTAGGGTGTGTGCAATTTTGCACTATATAATTCAATGCCTCATTTTTTGCTTACCTTCCATCTTTAAAAAAATAATCCCGTACAGTGGTACTGGTACACTATCGAAATAGATCTATCCCTATATTTGCGTTTTAATACTAATTCATAAATTGGCCGTTATCAGTGGCGGATCCAGAACTCTTTCAAAGGGGCGGGCCAAAATCTTAGATCTTGGACGGGAAAAAAGAAAAACATTCGAAATTTCGAAAAATAGTGATTGGTCGTTAATGAAAAAAGTACTTTTCATCCGCCCAAAAAAGTTGATGACTTTTTTTTAGTCATCTGGCAAATTTTTCCGGAAAATCATACCATTTCAACCGCCAAAAAGGTGATGACCTTTTTTTTAGTCCTCAACTTGAAAACCGAATGGGGGGGGCACGTTCCATACAATTTTCCGAATAGGGGGCAATACCCATTACACTTGCTAATTTCAGACCGAATGGGGGCCACGTCCCATGGCAGTTTTCAAAGGGGGGCCATGGCCGGATTGCCCCCCCTGGATCCGCCCCTGGCCGTTATAAATACCTTACTTGATCAATAAGGACAATAATTTTAGTTGAAAGGCGTGATAGGCTACTATTTCGTTATGAAAATGTCCAGTTTCACTTCTTATTCAAATTATTCGACGAAACTCCTAACCATTTTTTTTAGCTTAACTGAAGTTATCGAAACCTATGTCTGTCTAAGCTTGGTGGGAATTATTTTCAAAACATTGCTTTGGCTTAAAGGTACAGCAAAAATTGAAGTGCAAAGTCGTGGTGCAAAGTGTACAGCGTTAATGGAATCACAGCTGCTTCATCAGAAAATCGAAGATCTTCAAAGCAAAACAAAACCATGGTCACATCAAACTTATCAATTCATGAGTCAACTGAAGAAAGAAGGCCTTGAAATCCTCAGCTCTCAACTGGACAGAAGGACTGTCACAGTGGTCGTTTGGATTTGGTGTCGTTCACAAGCAGCTCTTGAATATATTCAGAAGATGTATGAATCAAATCAGTTGAGAGATGTTTTATTTGAAAATATTCATCCATCCACTTCAAATACGATCAACATCGATAGCAATCAATTCAAGAAAACCATTGGTAAGCACTTCTGCACACGCTCGTCATAAAGGAAATCTAGAACATGCAATCAACTCCACTTACGATTTACTATAAATTGATTAAGTCAGCGCTTGTTTGCATGATCAGCGGGATGGATGTTGAAGTTGACAAGCCCTCAATGTAGGACCTATATTATGAATAGGCTACCTGACAGCATTAAGTCACGCTGACTGATCGATTTTGTTTACAAGACGCGTGAAATATATTTATTAGTACGAAGTGATCTTATATTAGGCCCGATTGGGTTTTACATTCATTTTTTCAAGTTTTAGTTTGTCTGTGCATTCTATGCAATGGAGATGGCTGGCCTTGACGATCGCTAGAGTTCAACGAACTGACAGCACAAGGTGACAAGGTGCATTCTACGTAAGTGTCAGACCCTATTATATTTATTATGTATTTAATTGGCACATAACCACATTCTCCCACCAAAGGACAACTCTCAATTTATTCCACGATCATTATATAAAAATATTTACTTGATTATTCTAAGACTATCGAACTCAAATTTAATTATTCATTATCACTCTTATTAACATTTCTGCGTTATTGTCAGATTGTTTTTCTTAATAAAACGAATATACGAGGGGGTTAGAGTGGTCGGCCTATAGCGCAGAGAGTATACTGGATCTATCCACGTATGAGGCGGTTGCTATGTAGGGACCTAGAGAACGTTCTTCACTCACAATTGCTTCGCAATGCAATATTATTGCAGTTGCGTTGTTGATGCGTGTGTCATCATCATCGTCATCATCATCGTCACCATCATCATCGTCATCATCATCATCGTCATCATCGTCGTCGTGGTCACCATCATCACCGTCATCATCATAAACGTCATCATCGCCATCATCATAACCGTCATCATCGCCATCATCATCGTCATCATCATCATCATCGTCATCATCATTGTCATCATCATCATCGTCATCATCGTCGTCGTGGTCACCGTCATCACCGTCATCATCATAAACGTCATCATCGCCATCATCATAACCGTCATCATCGCCATCATCATCGTCATCATCATCATCGTCGTCATCGTCATCATCATCATCATCGTTATCATCATCGTCGTCGTCATCGTCGTCGTCGGGGTCACCATCATCATCGTCATCATCATCATCACCGTCATCATCATCATCGTCATCATCGCCATCATCATCATCGCAGTCATCATCGCCATCATCATCATCGTCATAACCGTCATCATCGTCATCATCATCATCGTCGTCGTCATCGTCGTCAACATTAAATTGTAAGACAGACAAACTGTAAAAAAGAAAGCTAATAACAAGCAGTCAAATTATACTTGCGAATTATTAATTAGCTTTTTCTCTATTTTCTGCATGATTGTAGTCGTGTGTGCGTTTTCCATCAGTTTCACTCAGAGAATCAAGACACAGGAAAATAAAGATCTGAATGTGCGTGGAGTGACTAAGCTACGAAACGAGATCTTCATACTCTTTGGATCGACTGCTATTACTACTCCATCTCCTGTAATTCATGTCTTTGAAGATCAAAACCCATTCAATTGGCAAAAGGAAATCAAACTAACAAATATTAAAGATCCGCATAACATTCGCTCAAATGAGAAGGAAAATTGTCTATACCTCACTGACTTTTTTGAGAAATGCGTCTGGAAGATAACAAGAGAAGGAAATGACGAACACAAATTCATCAGATCGCTGACAATCGATTATATACCACGAAGTCTGTCAGTGTCGACTGATGGTCATTTCATGGCTTTAAATCAATCATCGTCGTCTCTGTTGATCTACGGATCAGACGCAACATTCATTCGATCCATTCAGTTACCAACAGACATCGAGGATCCTCTTCATGCAGTGGAAACATCCATCGGAAATTTCATTATACTTCATTGGTGGGTAAAAGAGAAGCGAGAGAATGAGTCGAATGAGTTAGTGCGGGTAACAAAGTGGGACATAGGCATAAGCGAATTGACCAGAGATGGACAGATAGTGCGTCGTTTTATTCCTTCAGATGAAACACAAGAACTGAGTGATTCTGTATATATCTCAATCGATTCAGACGATCGTGTGTTTGTGGCTGACTCTGATAATTACAGAGTTATTCTATTGGATTCCGATCTTAGATGGAATCGAATTCTTCTTCCAGCAGGAGAAAAAGAGGAAACATGGATCGACTGGCCAGACAGTTTGTATTACGATGAAAATAAGAAACAACTGATCGTCGCAGGAAGCGAAGTCAATGTATACTCTTTAAGTCGGAAATAAACCAACTTTTTGTCCAAAGCTTCTTTCCAAATTAAATTACCAATTATGTTTGAATAATTTTAGCAGTTATGGGAATAACTTAGCATAAAAATTTGAAACAGTTTCCTTCTCTTATTTTGAAATTTTCAGAACCCTTCACCTTGGAGAAATTGTACTGTATTGCATTGTAGACTACACATGAATTCATAGCGCACCTCTCACAGTGCACACCAATCAAAGGCGCTTCCAGTACGAAAACCCCAGAGAGAAGAAGTTTTCAGACAGCGAAAGATATGCTTCGGATAACAGTTACCACCTTTGTCACTTCCAAAGTGGGCCGTTGTATCAGCTTGCCTGGCGCCTGACTTCAGTTGGACTATAATTGGCTTAGTTTGTGCTCAACACCGCATCGAGGCTTGTCTGCTGTACAGAAAATACGATCACGTCACGCCGCTCCTCTCCACTGGCTGCCTGTTCCATTATTTTTATATGGAGTTCAAGCTGTTTGTCTTCAAATCACTTCACGTAGCTGCGCACGAGTACCTGCGCGATTGATGCACATAGACTCATTCCTTCGCGGCCGGACTTCGGCTCCGATCATCTGAGAAGACCGATCTGCGTGTGCGGAGGATGAGAATGCGCTTCGGCGATCGTGACTTTTCGGCCGCTGGTCCTCGATGCTGGAGCAGACTTCCTCTCGCTATTCGATCGGCTGGCTCAGTCGATTCTTTTAAGAATATGCACACTTGTTCTCTGGGGCTAATATTATTAGGCCTACACCGGTTATCTGCTCGATAAGGCGCCTGTGCTACGGTGCAATAGAAATTGCCGTAAGTATAAGACCAAAGTAAGACGAATAAAATGAAGTGAGTACTTCGATCTGAATTGTAGCAGTGATTCAAACTGCAGTGACGGTTTTCCAACATGAAAGCAGGAATGTTGAAATGTTGGAAGTGCGGGTGAAGTCGGGCTATAATATTATTAGTCTGGCGTCTGCATCTAGAACGGATTGGGAGGGTACGAACCTTTAGAAGGCCAACAAAGAAGGCGTTTCAGCAATCAATTTGGGTCAGACGAAGGCGTGGACTATCCAGATAAAGACAGAAGATGATACAGAATACAGAGCGTCGAATTATTGCTCCAAGCCGTCTCAGACAAACAACATTTTTTAAAGTGTCTCCATAATAAGTATCTGTCGTTAAACTGCATCCATCCTCCGTCACAAGAGACCATCAACTTTCCTGTGCCGGTCCTAAACCCGGATAAAGGAGGAAGGTTTGCCAGATGGGTGGCGATACTCTGGCAGTAGAAGACCAAGACGATTGAAATCCGCTAAAACCACGACACAAGTGACATAGCGACCCAGTTGCTTCAAGTTGTCATGATGTGAAGCAGACATGCACAGGTTGGTCAGGACAGACCGGTGGAGAGAGTCGATGGAGAGGGCATTGGACACAGGAAAATTTAAGATACGAGTAGGTGTGCGCCTGGGATCATGCCTGAATCCTCAACTATTCATTATTGTGATGGATGCTGTATCGGAGTATGTAAGAAGAGAGGTTCCGTGGGATATGCTGTATGCGGATGATCTTGTGCTGGCGGCCGATGCAGAGGAGAGGATGCAGACACATTTTACGGAGTGGCAGATGGCAGTGGAGAGAAAGTGTCTCAAGGTAAACATAAACAAAACAGAGACCATGGTATGCTCAAGCAGCTCAAAGACAGTGGAGATAAAGAGCACCACAGGAGAACCAATGAGGCAGGTGGGTTTACGTTTAAATACCTGGGATTGACGATGAATGCGCAAGGAGGATGTAAACAGGACGTCAGGAACAGAATCAAAGTAGCGTGGCAGAAGTGGAGAGAATTATCAGGAGTGCTGTGCGACTTCAAAATGCCAACCCACCTTAATGGGAAAATCTACAAAACATTTATAAGGCCGGTAATGCTATATGGAGCAGAAGCCTGGGTGTTAACGAAAAGGGACGAGGGACTGCTGGAAAGAACAGAGATGAGAATGCTGTGATGGATGCTTGGAATATCACTGAAAGACATGAAACGAAGTGACGACATCAGGAAGAAGCCCCGTGTGGCGTGCATCACTGACAAGGCACGAGAGACCAGGCTGAGGTGGTATGGACACTTAAAGAGAAAAGAGGAGGGTAGCTGTGTCAAAAGAATCAAGCAAGCGGAGGTATAATTATGGTAGGGTGACCATACGTGAACTTTCATAAGAAGTCTAATGGCTGCTTGCATTGAAATGATAGGTAGATCTATTCGAAATTTTAAAATAATTGAACGAAATAATAGTCTCATGTCAAAAGTAGGCTACATCTATAATTGTAAACTTGAATCCGATTCTATTCCATAATTCAAAGCTTACGTCAAAGTATCATGTACATTACGGCAGCTCATTCTGATTTTTTTACATTTTAATTTTATTGTACTAGCTAGTTTGTATTATGATGATTTCAACACATTGTACAACACGCATGAAAGACAATCGTATCGCGTGAACTTTTCTGACTAAATTATATTATATTAGGCTATATAATTTTTGTCAAACAATGAATATTAGTGACAGTGGAAAAACTGATTTAGCGTAATAAAAATGATCTATACTTTTATATAGGCTATCGGTGTCAACGAATTCTATGTTTTAACAGTTACAGTAGGCATGCTTCTGTAGGCTTGAATATGCGGTTATTTTATAGGCCTACTGCCCTACTGTCTTCAACGGCCTTTGATATCATTAAGACGACGTTAAACTTTTGAACAAGCAAATTGCATGTGATGTGATAAGATGAATAACTCATGCAAAGTAAACAATAGCTTGGCAAGTTATTATAGAAATTGTCTTAAACAAGAAACGTTTAGCCTAATACCATAAATAATTCTACATGACCATTTTTAATGTGGCCTAGCCTACATGAGGTTTTAATAAAATATTATTTATCGAAAAAGGGGGGCCCATTACAGGTTTCTACAACTTATTAATTTCAGCTGTCGGTTCCGTTCATAGATATAATGGTTCCGTTAGTAGGTTAGTTAAGATTTATGTATTTTGTAATCTGAGTTTCTGTATACTGTTTCAACTGCATAGTTTTATAGGCCTACTGTAACCGGATTGTTGAATAAACTAAAGGAAAATTATTATAATGATGTGATTTTCCGTTTTACATTTTCAGGAACCTATCAGCCAATGAATCAATTATTGTTATGGAGGTGTATTCAAGGAGTGAGTAGGCCTACTCATACATGTAAACCTAGGCCTATGCCATAAATCATATTTGGAAACTGTTGAAAGATTATCCCGTTTTGTTACGTTATATCGAGACAATGCAATTGTCTGAGTTGCCTACTTTTGAATGACATAATTTATATATTACTTCGCACGGCCATGACTGACCCACTACAAAAACCCTGTGGGCGCCCAAGGTCACCAGTTTATACATGCGCACGGCAATATGCACTGTTAAGGCAAACTCTTGAAACACACATTTTTTGCATGATCGAGTAAGAATTCAAATTGTGTCTGACTAGAGACGTATCTGGTCTTTGTCAACCGTTAACTTTATTCCTAGTGCTAAGACTACAAACGTTAACTACAAACTATTTAGGCCTACGAGTGAGAACGCCGATTAATCAGGCGCAACAACAAAGAGTTGCCAATGATGCTCAAAAGTTCCTTCCTAAAAATAGACGACAACCAATTTACATCTGCCGTATTGACGTTGCCACGCAGTAGGATTATTACTAGCTTATAATGTGTGTCTCTTGATAAATAGGCCAAAGTGGCCATAACATTATTATTATGTTAAACGTTCTTAAGACGTCAACGTTTTTAACCATAACAGAATCGTTTAGTTAAGCAAAAACTGCATAATGAAAGATTCAACTTGAACACATTCAATTGGCAAACGATTGCCATGAGCGACATTGAAGGAAAAGACTTGCGAAAGAAAAGCGAAAGTAATCGCAAACGTCGGGATCATGATTTGCGATCTTCTTCACGTTACAAGAGAGGTCAGTGGAGAGAAGCATTAGTTAGTCCTAGGCCTAGGCCCTACTAACGGGCTGATAAGAGAACCCGCCTGTTTGCCCATCATTGATCCCATCTCGCTCTTAATTTAACATCTCTTCCAATTGAACATCCTCTGCTAGGTCTACATATAATTGCCACCCACCACTGAAAACTACGGCGCTCCGTTCGGGCCATCTGGTAAAAAATTAGAAAGTCATAATGACGACTGATGACAGGGATCCATGCATCCAGCTTTGTCTTCTGTTCCTTGAAATGCGTTCAGGTCTCTGCTCCTTACAAGAACACAAGCAGTATAGGCCTAATATAATATGAATAGGTTGTGTGAACTTGTGTCTTAAACAGCTGAAGTTTCGTGAGCATCCGGAAGTTTGTGTTCCATATAATTATGACTCGTCTACCCAGTGGCGGATCCAGAACTGTTTCAAGGGGGGGGCAAAATCTTAGATCTTGGACGGGAAAAGGGAAAAAATTTGTCGAAAAAGTTCGAAAAAATAGTGGCCGGTCTTTGAGGGAAAAAAGTTTCATCCGCCAAAAAAGTTGATGACCGTTTTTTTAGTCCTCAACTTGAAAAACCCAATGGGGGCCACGTTCCATACAATTTGCCAATATCCTTTACACCCATATTTGTATTGCTAATTTCAGACCAAATGGGAGGCCACGTCCCATGGCAGTTTTCAATGGGGGGCCATGGCCGGATTGGCCCCCTGGATCCGCCCCTGAATGTAGCCTATCTCTCGGTCAAATCACTTATCAAGATTGATTAACTGACTGTTTTGCTGCTTGTTTGCCTTCTTCTGTCTCTGGTTACGTCGTTTATACAAAATTTTAGCTTGGTTGAATGTAGAATTCAGATAAGATAGGATAAGATAAGATAAGATAAGATACTTAAGATAAGAGAAGAGTCTGATTTTTAAGATAAGTGACTGAATGCATACTTTTCGCCTTCTATTACAAACAGTTCCAATAGCTTTTGATTTAAACACAACGAATTTGTCTATTATTTTAGTTTATTGGTCAGTTTTGTATTGAAACACTCTTCATATCAGTCAACAGCTGATCGACCTTTAAAATGCTACAAATTATAAAAAAATTGGACAACCGATTTCCCGACTATCAAATTATTTTTTCAGCCTTTTTCTTAATCAGACGAGTTTAATGGTAGGCCCTGCACTATGCCTACATTGCAACGAATGCTACAAATGAAATGTCAGGAAACCGGAGAAATAATAAGTATAGAACACAATATCATCTTACACTAAACATTTAAATATTTTTAAAATATTCTTATTTTAAAGAAGAACACAAAAGACTGCCGAATGGAGAAATTGAAAGGAATGCATGCAACTTAGTCTAGTAAACATACTGCGGTAAGACTGTTCAATATATTTATGTAAATCAAATCAAATCAAATCAAATCATTAATTTTATTTGGCAACCAAAAACACAAGAACAAATCAAATAAAGCATCATAAACACAAGGTTAGCAAGTATAGTAAAACATTGCTTAAATAACGATGCCAATGGTTTCTATTTGGTTGCACAGGGGACTCGGAAGGGGTCTTACAACCCCGCTAGGTGAGTCCCCTGGGCGACTATACCAAGATGGTGATGGCCAATAGGTTGCCGTACCGTGGTCCTAACATAAAGTATAAGTGGGAAAAAAACTAATTTAAGAAAGCAAACAGCAAACACCTTAACTAACTTAACTAATAGCACAGATACACATTCGATGATCATAGGGCCTCTAGTAGTTCAAGACGAAATTAAAGGCACAGAGGTCACTGGATGGTCGGGATGCTGCATGGGTAGTAAGGATTTAAATATAATTTATTCAAAGTTAGAGATGTTATTAAAAGGTTTGTCAATTTGATCACTCTGTAATGAGAAACAATAATTGTTTGTATGTGTTTGTTTGTATGTGCACTTGTTATAGCGCCCCTTCAAGCTCTCTCTACTCAGAGGCGCTCCCGATGCAGAGCGGACACTGCATCGGAGTTTCACGCCGAAGCGCTGAGCAATTGTGAGTGAAGGACTTGCCCAAGGTCCTTACGCGGCCAGGTGGATTCGAACCTCGGACCTTCCGGCTCCAAGGCAACGACGCCACCACTAGACCACCGCGCCCCACGATAATAATAGTCACAATACACCAGAAAAAATCATTATTTAATGTCGAGAATCAGGGCACGCAATTTTGACTTAAAGATTCGAAGGCTAGGTAGCTGTCTGATGGAGAGGGGAATCTTATTCCATGTTTGAGCCCCACTGTATTTAACAGAGAAGCGTCGGATATTGGTGCGGGCGTGAGGCAAATGGTAAGAGTCAGCGTGTCTAGTATGATATGAGTGCACCTCAGTAGTATGGAGGAAGAAATTCTTAAACACAGGAGGTAATAGGTCATGAAAATATCTAAACATAAATTCGCCTAACTGCACCTGCCTAATTTGATAAACATTTAGAAGGCTATATTCTCGGAATTTAGATTCAGTCGTGGTCCCATAGGGCAGATTTCCTATATATCTAATAGCTCGCATTTGGAGCTTCATTAGATTCAGAAGACTAGATTTATAGGTGGAGGCCCATATTATGTTACAGTATGTGAGGTATGGGTAAATGAGAGAATAATACAAGGTGAGACGAATTTGAGGAGGTACTAACTGGGAGGTACGGGATAATATTCCAAGGTTTTTAGCAATTTTATTAGATACAATTTTTATGTGGTCTTTCCAGGTTAGGTGCTGATCTATATATACTCCTAGGAATTTGGTTGATATTACCTGAGTGAGTGGAACCCCATCAATGCACACCCCCAGGTTTCCTACATCACAACTCTTTCTATGTGATTTAAAGATAATATAATTGGTTTTATCAAGATTTAATTACAGTTTATTTGCTTGGAACCATTCGGCTACATTTTTCAATTCAAAGTTAACGTCATTAAATAGGGTTTCAAGAGATGAGTTGGAGTAAAATACATTGGTGTCATCGGCGAAGAGTATAAAGTACAATAAAGAAGATGCATTTGGGAGATCATTAACATAAATAAAAAATAATAAGGGACCGAGAATAGACCCCTGGGGAACTCCAAAGTTAATTTGCCGTAAATTAGATAGAACACCATTGCAGGAAACCAACTGGGATCGATTTGTAAAATAACTTGAAAACCAATTTAACTGGGTACCCCGGATTCCATAAGAGCTTAATTTCTTTAATAGGATTTCATGATTAACAGTATCGAAGGCCTTTGCCAGGTCGAAAAAAATACCTATTGCGTACTGCTTATTTTCAATTGCACTGGAAATTTTGTCTTGCATACTCATCAAGGGCATATAGGTAGAGTGTCCTGATTGGAATCCATGTTGCGAAGGGAAGAGGACATTTTCTTTAGAAAAAAAATTATTAAGACGTTCAAACATGGCTTTTTCAAAAAATTTTGAGAAAAATGGAAGTACTGAAATAGGTCTGTAATTTGTTACATCGTCTTTAACCCCCTTTTTATAAACTGGAACTGTTACGTGATAAGTTAGTGTATACTCTATGTGATAGGTACTCTCTGTCTGGCTCTGAACTGGAGGCTCGGTATCACATGGACCTTATGTACGATTAGTCTTGTTTAATAATAAACCTGGATCAGTATTAAATATTAACACGAAACATGGTGGCAGCCTGGGGAAAAACCTGCAACAAGTGCCTTCTCAGAAATCATTTTGCACAGTCCTGTCCTAACAGCCAGCCAACCGTTCCTTCACAACGCAGGAGACAAGTTCACCAAGTGAATGAGGCATACTCTGAAGTGCCAGAAGAATGGGTCAACTCTGTTGAAAAGGTCAGTGTCAGCAGTAATATGAAGAAAGACATAAAGTGTAAAATGATGATAAACGATGAAACTATCATATTCCAGATAGATACTGGAGCCTCTGTGAACATTCTGCCTTCACGTTACGCTCCGTATATCACGCCCACTAATAAGATGTTAACAATGTGGAATGGAACTCGTTTTACACCACTGGGATCCTGTCGCACAACACTGAAGAACCCGAAGAACAAGAGACGATACAACGTGGAGTTTCTAGTGGTGAAAGAAAATCTGACACCTCTTCTGGGCCTATCAGCATCTGAGCAGATGAAACTCATTACGGTGAATGATTACAATCTACACAGAGTGCTGACAATCACTGACAAGCAAGTGACTGACAAGTATGGTAATGTCTTTGATGGCACGCTGGGTACTCTCGAAGGACCGGTGCATCTGAACGTGGACACATCGGTTCATCCAGTGGTCATGCCTGCAAGACGTCTTCCACTGGCAGTACAACCCAAGCTGAAAGGGGAACTCGAGAGATTGACAAACCTGGGTGTTATCACACCAGTTGATGAACCAACTCCATGGGTCAGCCAGATTGTGGTTACCCAGAAAAAGAACGGTGATCTCAGAGTCTGCATTGACCCAAGAGAACTCAACCATGCATTAAAACGTGAACATTTCATACTGCCAATTCTGGAAGACACGCTTCATGAACTTGGTCAGTCGCGGGTTTTCTCTAAAGCTGATCTCTCCTCTGGTTTCTGGCATGTTGAACTTGATCATGAGTCAAGTTTCCTGACAACGTTTCAGACTTGTTATGGACGTTACAGATGGTTGCGTCTGCCCTTTGGCACATCGGTATCGTCTGAGATTTTTGGAAAGAAGCTGCGTGACGCGCTTGACAATCTCCCGAGTGTGGTCTGCATTGCCGATGACGTCGTCATCCATGGACGTACGGAAGAGCAACATGATCGGCACCTTGATCAATTCCTGGCTCGTTGCCAAGAACGAGGCATCCGGTTGAACAAGGATAAATTTGAGCTGAAACTGAGTGAAATTGTGTTCATGGGACACAAAATATCTGCTGCCGGTCTGCAGGCTGACCCTGAAAAAGTCAGAGCAATAACGGAGATGCGACCACCAGAAAACACAGAAGAACTGCGACGATTCTTGGGTATCGTTAACTATTTGGGAAAATTCCTTCCCCATCTGTCCTCTCTCACAGAACCGCTGAGAAATCTGACGAAAAAAGACACTCCTTGGAATTGGTCTGTTTCACAAGAGGATGCATTCAACACAATAAAGCATATTGTCACAGAAACGCCTGTCCTGGCTTTCTATGATCCTGCCAAAGAACTGATTTTGGAAAATGATGCCTGTGAGTACGGTCTGGGTTCTGCACTGATGCAGCAGGGCAGACCAATTGCGTATGCCAGCCGCTCGCTATCTGAGACAGAGACACGATATGCCCAGATCGAGAAAGAGATGCTCGCCATAGTCTTTGGACTCGAGAAATTCAACCATTTCACCTATGGTCGACCTGTGTCTGTCATAACTGACCACAAACCATTGACAGCCATCGTTTCCAAGCCATTGTCAAAGGCTCCTAAGAGACTTCAATCCCTCCTTCTAAGAACTCAAAAATATGATTTCTCACTGGAATACCGACCAGGAACCTCTATACCTATTGCTGATGCACTCTCTCGGGCACCCCTGGGAAGACAACCGGAGCAAGACATTCAGACAGTGAGCAATCTGACCTTCAGTGCTATCAATGACAGTCGACTATCAGAAATAAGGGATGCCACAGAGCAGGACGAGTCTTTGAGAATTCTGCGTGATGTCGTTGTCAAGGGTTGGCCTCCGAACAAAGCGACACTACCTCAAGCGGCTGCACTTTACTACAGCTATCGCGATGAACTCTCAGTACAGGACGGTATCATATTGCGAGGAGAACGAGTTGTCATACCTCGATCAATGCGGGAGGACATGAAGAAAAGACTCCATGCAGGACATTTAGGCATCAATTCATGTTTGCGGAGAGCACGTGATGTTATTTTCTGGCCTGGCATGACACAGGATATTAGACAGTACATTGAAGGTTGCACAGTATGTGCCACTTTCAGTGACAGGCAATCTCCGGAACCTCTGCTTGTCCATGAAGTATGCAATCGACCATGGGAGAAAGTAGGTTCTGACATTTTCTCAATAAATGAGAGGAACTACCTTGTAACAGTCGATTACTGCAGCCATTTCTTTGAGGTTGATTTTCTACCGGACACACTCTCTGAAACAGTGATCACAAAACTGAAGCATCATTTCGCACGCCATGGAATACCTGACACTCTGATCAGTGATGGTGGACCACAATACACCTCAAATGCATTCCAGACATTCAGCCAACAGTGGCAGTTTCAACATGTGATCACCTCTCCAGGCAACAGTAAGGCCAATGGAGCTGCTGAAGCTGCAGTGAAGGTTGCAAAGCGTCTGATGCGGAAATGCCATGCTGCTAATGAAGACCCTTATCTTGGACTCTTAAACCTGAGAAATACTCCCACAGAAGGTTTGGATATCAGCCCTGCACAGCGCCTATTTGGTAGGCGCACTAAAACCATTATGCCGACTACTTACAGCAATCTACGACCTTCGTTTGAAAACCGAGAAACAAAAGAACTCCAAGAAAACAGACGAGCAAAATGGGCAGAACGCACAGGACACCATAGGCGTGAGCTTCGTCCTCTGGCTGTTGGGGAACCAGTGCGTTTGCAACCAGTTGCACCTCATCAGCGTGAGTGGAGACCAGCGACAATTACTAGAAAGCTACCATACAGGACATATGAGGTCATAACACCTGAAGGCCGAACAATGAGACGAAATCGACAACTGATACGACCTGCACAAGCGTCACATCATCTGGAGGCTGATGCAGAACCTGCTGACATCCATGACCCTTCCATGACTCCAGATGAGGATGAAAACCGGGACTACTCACCAGATGCACAGTGCCGATTCAAAAGTCCTGTCATTCCTCTGCCTCTGACTCACATGCAACAACCTACACCTGCACCAGCAGATGCACATGAGTCGGAGTCACATACTGCCACAGTGGACTACCCTCGGACAAGATCGGGACGAATATCAAAACCTGTTGTCAAACTTGATTTGTAGTTGCTCCCCATTTGAGACTGTTTGTTAGACTATAAACTTAGACTATAAATAGTAAATGTAAGATTGGACTTTTCAAACTTAGAACAAACTATTAGCTTAGACTATAAACATTAGGTGTAAGATTGGACTTCTAAAACTAAATAACAAAAGGGAAGATGTTACGTGATAAGTTAGTGTATACTCTATGTGTTAGGTACTCTCTGTCTGGCTCTGAACTGGAGGCTCGGTATCACATGGACCTTATGTACGATTAGTCTTGTTTAATAATAAACCTGGATCAGTATTAAATATTAACACGAAACAGGAACCACTTTCGCAATTTTTAATGATTGTGGAAAAACCCCACTGTTAAAAGAACAGTTTATTATATCTGATAATAGGTGGGCAATAGAGGGTAGGGATAGAAGTGCAATGCTTGGATCAATGTCATCGACTCCTCTGCCGTGTGAACAGTTTATGGAGTGCCCAAGACGAATAATTTCCTCCGGGGAGGTTTCACTAAGTCCAAATGATTCTAAAAGTGACGAAGGCATGCATTTTTCAAAGGAAGTCGTGACAGTGGAAAGTTTAGCTGCAAGTGACTGGGCTATCTCCGTGAAATAAGTATTAAATTTGTTTGCTACAGTCCCGGGATCAGAAATCTTCACCCCATCAACTGTTAGGGATACGGCATTGTTATTTACATTATCGTTAGTCCCCATAAGAGTACGCAAGAGGTTCCAGGTTTTCTTCAAGTTGTTGCTATATTTACAAAATTCTGAAGCATAATACTTTTTTCGGCCTGGATTCTCACTGATTTCAATTTGTTTCTATAAGAAACAAATTTAAGCTTATTGCTATCGTGTGGGTTTTTTTATAAACTTCAGATACAGTGCAGATTTTTTTCTACAGAATTTGAGGAGACCCTTTGTCATCCAAGGTTTTTTGGGGGTGGAATTTCGTCCGCAATTATTTAGAGTGAGAGGAAAGAATTCATTGTAGGACTCCATGTATTTGGATTGGAATAAGTCATATGCCTCATTAGCATTTTGGTTGGCACAGGCTTCCAAAACAGGAGACCAGTCAATTAGGACAAGGGCTTCATTAAAAGCAGTTTTCTTTGGCTCCGTGATTAGTCGATGAGTACCAACAGAAGGTTTGCTGCAAGGTAGAGGACCATAACCAAACTGAGCTAGGATAGGTATGTGGTCAGAGATGTCCATTTCTAGGATGAATGACTTAGTTAGCCTTGGCCAAGTATTGGTGAATATATTATCTATAAGTGTGGAAGTGGTACAAGTGATTCTCGTTGGTCTGGTGATGGCAAGTAACAGATGATGGGAGGTCATGCAACTATAGAATTCTGCAGTACTCCTATGTTCTGCGATTTTTAACAAGTCCGCATTAAAGTCTCCCATCAATAGTAGATCTTTTGACTTTTTATAAAGTTTTGTTATTAAGCAATCTAAATCATTTACGAAATCGTCAAGGTTATGGTCAGGTGGCCTGTAGATAATTCCTGCTGTAATGGATCCTACTTTTAGATGAATTTTCAGGAAATATCCTTCAAAGGATGGGGGCGAGATCATGGGGCCCTGATATGAATCTTCTATAATTTCGTAAGAAATTCCCTCTTTAATCAGGAAGCCCACCCCTCCACCCCCCGTAGAAGAGCCTCTTGATTTGTGGACAAAGTTGTAACCAGGTATGTTAATTAAGTCAATTTGATTTTCGTCTAACCAAGTTTCAGAAAGTCCCAAGATGGACACGGGGAGAATATCTAAGAGATCTCTAATCTCAGGTAATTTTGGTAATATACTTCGACAGTTTATATGCATAACTGTTAAGCAATTTTGGGAAGTAGAGAATTCGGGTTGTAGGGAATGTGGGGCACTATAGGGACTATCAAAGGTTACATCATTGAAGTAATTACTATCCGGGTCAAGGTCAGGACAGTTTAGTAAAGGGCGACTTTCAAATTCATTAACAATCAAATTTAGGCTTGGTGCAGTAGCTGTGCAAAGTAAGGGATGGGTTCTATACATGTACAGGTCATTGCATGGTTCACGGTCTTGGCATGTTTCCTCATCATCATCATTATCATCACAACAAAAGGGGAATTCCCTGTCAATACAAGTGGGACATAGGCATACTTTTCCTACACAGAGCGAACAAGAATCATCCCTAGAGTGCAGGAAACAATGTGCCTTCAATTGGTGAACACTATCAGTAGACTCTATTCCTGAATCAATCGAAGCTATGTGCAATACGTGCTAATAAAGCTACCTTATTAATAAGGCAACAACTAAAATGTAGCCTACATGTAGAGCAAAATATGATGGTAGTAACGTGGTTAATAATATCATCAACTTGATGGTCTTATCCGACTGATGCTTTATATTTTGTTTTATTTTTATTTACCTTTCGCATTTTCTGTAGAGCCCCTTCAAGCTTTTTATTCAGAGGCGCTCCCAACTACAGCCAATGGCGTAGCTATAGACCCCAAATTGAACCCGGGCAGCAAACCAACTCAAAAAAGAGTCAACATAGATCATAATTAAGCAGGGCCGCAGCAACAATGAACGTGGCCCCATCCGAGCATAATGTCCGGGCCGGCGGGCCCCTTACAATGCAGATATCGGGAAACGGCCTTTATTTTATGCAACATACAGGGTTCATGTATTATAAATAATATAGGCCTACAATGTACATGGCATTGCATTCCGTATTCTGTATTTACTTCACAGTTGTGTCGGTAAAACCCACACGGATCATGCAATGGCTTCAATAGATGTTAATCACCTTAATTTTGTTTGGCACTTCTAGGGGCCACTTCCTTGCGGGGGCCCCCTTCGGTCGGAGCCTCGGAGGGTACGGAGGGCGGTTGCTACGCCTCTGTAATTAAGACATCAATCTGATTAGTTCTAAGGTGGCTATTGGGCCAATAGCCACCTTAGAACTAATCTGATAGTATTGGCAACTAATAGGCCGAGGCTATATAGCCTACCTATGTCATAACCGATGTAACTTTAGGCCTAATTCACTGACTAGCATTCAACATTTTGCTGCCACCTGCCTGAAAAATATTCACATTGTTAGGCCTATCAAACAATCAGGACATGCATGCCTAGGTCATAAAGACTATAGCCTACTACTAAACGAGTAGCCTACGATAAGAGAAGACACTTAGAAATGTCGAATTTGGATAGCTAGGCCTATCAGTTGTCACCCAATTAGGCCTATGTATAGGCCTACATTTAATTATGATAGGTCTACTGCATCAATTAATAACATTTTGTTCATTTTTAAACGGTTATAAGAATCGTAAGATACAAAGGTGAATCTGATTAGGCTATGGTTAGGCCTACCGTTATCAGTCATCGATAAAGTCAGAGCAGCAGATCACTATTGTAGGCCTACTTGAATTTATCAACAACGCTGTCGAGACTGTCAATGTGCAGCAAATCTCGTTCGATGGAAATTGGAGCAAGAAACGTTCTAGAGTAGCCATAATTATAGTAAGCCTACTGTATCCTAGAAAATGTTTCAATTAAATTGTACACATATCTATAGGCCTAAGACAGTTCCGAAGATTCGACCCTGTGTATACAGGCTTTAACAATGTGGCAGACCGACTGAACTGAAATAGAGACCGTTAGCCTATAGAGCAAACGTTGCTATCTACCACCCTGTATACCTACCAGGCTACCACCCATAAACCTGTCGCCGGGGTATTAGGGGGTAATTCATCAGACGAGGGAAGGCGAAGAGCACCTCCCTCGTTTTACTTCGACATGAGAATTAAGATATCGTCTAATGTAGTATTTCATTTCCTTGTCTGGTGTCTTCTCCAGGCGTTTGACCAGCCATTTATGTATCACCTCGGTTGACCTTTTTACACGTTGGCCGCGAGGGACGTGTTAAAACGTCCCAAACTGAGTCATTTAACCAAGCCAAAAAGCGGCCAACGTGTTTTAATGTACGAACAAGTCCTCTATACATTGCACGAATGATGGGGTACTATAGGGTGTCTCGATAGGTCGTGAGATTTTGAATGCAGATAAATATATGTTATACACAATATAATGTGGAAAGTTTTATAGTGGCGGATAGGTTATTCAAATGAAAATGTTAATATAAAAAAATTAGATCACTAGCTCACTTAATAAAATTGTAGCGCCAATATCCGTGACGTCATCAAATTCGTGCCAAATAAACGTCAAGTTAAGCCGCAAACAATATTGTACGACCATCATTGTTAATCCACACATAATTAATTAATACAAATTAGCATTTAGTATTTAATAATGTTTCCTTTACTCTTTATTACAGCCTCAAGTCGATTAGTCATCGAGCAAATAGATTTTTCAACTGGCACTTCTCACAGGATTTACAAAACTTCACCACATCTCTACACATCTTTGGCCATGCGAAGGACATCTTGATTCTTTCTGGTGTCTTCTCTTCTCCCAAGTGTCCGCCAAATACAGACTCGTGTGCTAATTCCATCACTTGAATCCTTCTTTCTTTCGGTAGCACCAATTGATACACTAACTGATCCAGCATTTGATGTTTCTTATACATTAGTCCATTAACCACATTAAACTCTGATCCCTTGTCTTCTGCTATCTTCCACCACGACTTCAATGACTCGTCATTTCTCTGTTGCTCCTCAAATTTCTTTGCATCTTCCAACTGTCTTTCATCATTCGTATTCTCCGTAAACAATTCTCTCATGCTCGTATCCATTTCCACATCGCTCCCAGAATCTTCACTATCATTTCGTTCACATGCAGCCATCTCTTCTTCATTTTAATTGTTCTCGGATGTTGTTCCTTCTTTTTCTTGAATACTGAGTTCATCTTCGCTTTCAGTGTCATCGTCTAGCAAACTTTCATTTAGCTGTTCCTCTTCTTCGTCTTCGACTTCTATTCTCCGACTCTGTGCTCTTGTAGTCACGTTCTCTTGTAATTCTCCTTGCAATACACTCACTGGTGGAATCTCTTTCAGTTCTGCAATTATCTCCGGATGTAACAGGAACTTTTCTTCATTTTCTTTACACAGTTCTGCCGGAATGCTGGCACACACTAAAGTTAAATATGGCGCAATATTTATTTTTCTGTCCTTCAGATCTTCTCCTACTGTCTGACCACTCATTCTCACATCAATCTTCACTAACTTAGCTGGAATAGGCTCTCCAGCCACACATTGCAAATGTATTCTACCAATCTCTTGTACTATTGCTCCTTTCAGTAGTTCCTCGTTGATTACTGGTATCTCTGTCCCAGAGTCAATTAACGCGTTGACTTGCACAGGATGTCCACTGTTATTATTTCCAAGTATTTCTACCGTCACATGCTGCAATACAATCTTCTTCATACGTGAACGCTCATCTTTACTTTGTATTTCTCGGCCAAATTCTGTAACGGGAGTAGACTTTATTATTTCTTTCTGTGTGGTGAACTGAAGCGCGCACTTCATCACCGACTTCACTTCTGTTTCTCGGTCATCATGTTCTTCTAGATCATAAGGTGCATTCATGACTTGGATCTGGTTTACTCTCAGAATCTCTGCACTCCTACTGAGTTTGTTTCTCAGATTGGTCGCTCCTGGTGCTTGACAATGTTTTACCAAATGTGTGTCTGACTGACAGTTGTGGCAACGTTTCTTAACAAAACCTCTTTGCTCATTGTTCTCCCACTTGCGGTACGGAGTATACGATGCATTGCTTTCTTTTGGGTTTCCCAATGGTGGAGTTCGATTGTAGGCTTGTCTGTCCCACGTTGACTGTTTTTTGTCTTGCCACCACGGCTTTCCAGAGAAATTATCTTTCTTGACCTCATTACTTTTGGCTTGGCTTCCAGTTTCTTTATTAGTGCTGTTCCACTTGATTTGCTTTGGACTACTGCTCCAGGGTTCATATTTAGGTTTTTCTTGAAACATTACACCAATTCGATTGTTTACATGTATGTCTGCGAGGTCTGCAACGTTACTGGCTTCTAAACATTCTGTACCCTCTTTTGCTAAGACAAACTGTAGCGGACCCGGAGGTAAACATTCTTTCAGCTTATCCGCCACTAGCAAATCAAACAGCTTCTCGTAGTCTTTGCCCACTCGTCTACTTCTGACATAATAATTCAACAGATTCTTCAATCTTGCCCTAAACATCGTATATGTTTCTTCCATAGTTTTCTTGGCATCTGCAAATCTTGATCTGTACTCACGGGCCGTTAACTTGGATTCTTTCAATAAATGCTCTTTCACTACATCGTACTTGTCTAGATCATCAAAAGATACACGGTTCAATACAGTACGCGCTCTCGGTGTCATAAGTGGCAATAACAGTTTCACCCAATATTGTTTTTCCACAGCAAAACAATTGAATGCATTTTCCACTGTCTCAAAATATAATGGCACTTCCATCATATCATACGGCATCTTCGGTAACACATGTTTCATTGCATCACCAATCTTCTTAATCTTTGACACCATTGTCTCACTTTCTCTGAGCCTATTTTGTTCAGATTCCTCACGACTTCTTCTATCGTCTTCGTCTCTCTTCTTCAGTCGATTCTGATCTTCTATCCTACGCAGTTCTTCTTGTTCTATCTTCTGCTGTAACAATTCTAACTGCTTTCTGCGTTCCTCCTTTTCAATAGTCATATCTTGGAGTTGAGCTTCCTTAATAGCGAGTTTCTTTTGTTCTAATTGTATCTGTTCTTCCCTTTCTCTTTCCGCTTTTTCCAAATTATCTTTCTCGCTTTGAAGATCTTCCTGTCGAATTTCTTCGGCTCTTTCCAATTCTTGCAAACGCATCCTTTCCTTTTCTTTCTCAATCTGTTGTCTCCGTATTTCTTCGTCACTTTTTCTTGCTTTTTCATATTCTATCATTAATTCCATCCGTCTTCGTTCCGATTCGTCACGATCTAATCTCATTTGCTCTAATTGCATCTGGAACTGATGTTTCTGCATGTCTATCTCTTGCTGTCTCCTTTCTTTTTCCTCTTGTTTACGCTCTTTCTTTTATTGTCTTCGTTGCTCTTCTTTCTCTTTCTCTTCTTGTTTACGCTCTTTCTCTTCTTGTCTGCGTTGCTCCTTTTTCTCTTTCTCTTCTTGTCTGCGTTGCTCCTCTTTCGCTTTCTCCTCTTGTCTGCGTTGCTCCTCTTTCTTTTTCTCTTCTTGTCTGCGTTGCTCCTCTTTCTCTTTCTATTCTTGTCTGCGTTGCTCCTCCCTCATCATCATGAATTGCATCAACGCCTCCATAGACATCGGTGCCTGTGGCTTCTCAACTTTTCTTTAGCACCACCAACCGCACCTTCTTCTTCAGCGTCTCTTTTCGCCCAAACCTCCGCCAAAGTTCTCATCAAATTTTCCCTCGACATCTGTTCGACTTCTTCTGCGTCTAAACCTGCTTCGATTAATAATTTTACTATTCTTTCCGATGCCATCTTTTTAATAGCTGCTTGCTTTTGCTCTGTAAGTTGCTCCATTCTTACTTCGTTACTTCACTGTTGCTATTGCTTCTTTTATAGACGAGCACGTTTTTCCTACCTTTCCGTCCGTTGAGTTGTCGTTTGTCACTGTCGTATTGATGCACAAGTTGCTTCGCACGGGAGAAGTTCGTCGAATAATTATCGCAGCGTCCGTTCTTTCGATAAGATCCCAGATATCGTTCCTTCCGTATCTCGGGTGAGAATACCAGCGTGTGTAGATGAGAAAAACACAGCGTCCGTAGAGAAGAATATCAGTATTCCAAATCAACGTGTAAATGTAGATCCTCAATCAACGTTTGTAAATTCGTATTCTCAATCAACGTTTGTAAATTCGCATCCTCAATCAACGTTTGTAAATTCGCATCCTCAATCAACGTTTGTAAATTCGCATCCCACCGCTGCCACCAAATAATGTCAACCCCCTCTTCTGTTTCGTGTTGACCCCCAGTCTCTTCGCTTATCAATGTGGCCGATCAGTAGCCTAAACTTATTCCTACTGAATTACTGATTTACTCTCTACTCGCTAGTTAAAGTTTCTACAGTCTTTTACTAGTTTTATTTCGACGACAACGACGACAGGTTTAATCGTATATTATAATCAAATCCAACGTAAAATGAAACAGCAGCAACAACACGATAATGTCTATCCTTGCATTATCACAGCAACTACAACTCTTCTCCACAACTCAAGTCAACTCCTACTACTACTACACTACTCTTATCACAGCCTATCTCGCCACTCTTCCTTCCGACGCTCACTCCTTCTCTCTATCTCTCATTCGTACGCGCAACCCTCGATCGTCTGGATGTCTAGACACGCGCGCCAAAAAACGCAGCTGTTCTGTCTGGCCGCTCGCGAGTGTACAACAATCAACTGACCGCTGTAGACCCTCCCTACGCTATATTAAAATTAGCTTACAATATATATATATATATATATATATACCGCGTCTTGGTTTGCCTCTGGTTACAGGCTTGGCCACATCTCATAATGCAATGCACTCAGTCCTTAATTAATTTACACGAATTTTCCTAGCATCAAACTCTCAAGCTCAAAATTAAAATGTATCAATTTCTCGATTCCAGGCAATCCGGAAAGAGCTATTTGCCAGCCCGGGCATTGTCCGAAATCGCCCGAGCATGTATGGCTACGGTACTTACTATACAGCGCGGACAATGCATCGGAATTTCACGTCTAAGAGCGCAAAGAATAGCCTAATTGCGAGTGACGGATATGCTCAAGGTCTTTCGCGGCGGTTCGAGGTCGAGGTCGATTCGAACCTGGAACCCTTCGGCTTCAACGCACCGAACCCACCATTACACCATCGCGCTTTGTAGGCTATATGAACAAAGAAAGTATGGCAGAATGGTTGAGAGAATGATAAGAATGACCTTTAGGCCGGTTGCGCGTAGGCTACGGTAGCAACTTACAAGCAAGGCCAGCAATGGTCACCAAGTCTCCAGTTGAAGAGGAAGACAATGGACACTGACATGTCAGACGCAAAAAGCGAATAAGTGACGTTTAACTGAATGCATAATAATAATTATTGCGTGTAAATTATCTTTTCCATTTATGACATTTTGGGAAACTTTTGCCTATTATAATCTGTAATCGTAGCATAAAACCTACTTTTACGCTGCGGGCCCAGTGGTCTGTAATGGGCTTCAACAGAATCTACTTCTGCATCCTTGGGATCTTACTGTGCATTTTCTATTTGACTCAAAACTGACTTTCTTCAGTGTTAGATTCGGGAGCGCTTCCAAGAAGTCCTCTGGAAGAGACGCTTTACAAATTCTTGACAGCATCAATAAATGACATTCAATATCGTCTTGCATATTTTTGGTCTTTGCAGTTAAATGATCTTCCATTCGAGATCTTAGACATGATCTTACAAAAGTCTTATCTCCATTGGATATTGAATTCACCAACAAAGCAAAGAGACGAATACGTTATCAGGTCTCTAATGTCAGTTGACGTTTGCTTCTACCGAAGAATCACGAGAAAACGGTTTGAGAAGGCAATCTTTCGTTACTGGAAAGGTAAGGTTCCTTTCAAGGATTGTAACAGTTGTACAACTTAGATCGGGAGCTACTCCCGAAATCCCGATTTTTGGCCGCCATTTTCCAAGATGGCGGCTCAAGCACAGCACGGATTTATGGGGACTTTTGGTATTTTCTTCACTGGGGTGTACCTAACAACTATGCCAAGTCCCTAGCTTCTGAAAATTTATTGAGTCGATTGGTGTTTTTTCTACTAACATTCCTCTACTACAGTTGTACAACTTAGATTCGTCGAAATCAAGACTTGCACAAGACATTTTTAGGCTATTATAGTTAGCTATCAACGGTTCATTTTAAGTAAGCTTAACTCACAATAGCTCCCCTTCGTGAACGCAAAATTTCTCGTGGAGAGGATGGGTAACTGGCTTCCACCGTTTTTGTCCATTTGTGGCGAGAACGTCTGGAGGTCCTTTCCAATATCTCGAAGACCGGAAGTGAATTTTCGCGTGGTCTTACTACGCCCATTCTGTAGCGATAGGTATTCGTTTTCCCTAGATATCGACGTAGGTCCTGTGGAAACACATATCAGACAACTGGATCACAGTGTAAGGCTTATCATGTTGAGGTTCCACTGCTGGCAGTGATCTTGGCATCCAGATTTCTCTTCATACGCGTTCAGGTCTCTGCTCCTTACAAGAAAACCAGCAGTATCATAAAATACGAATTATAGGTTAGCGTATGTCTTAAACAGCCGATATTTCGTGACCATCCAGAAGCTTGTGTTCCAGACATTATAACTTGTCATAAATTGCTAGTGCAGATCGCCTCTTCAAGTTTTTGCTGGTAGTCTATTCAAGGTTTCAAGCGGAATGTATTTTGTCACTGGGGCAAAAACGAATATTCAGAAATAATTTTTTGGATGAAACTACGGATTTGTGCATAGCCTACGCAACATTAGCGTCCTTTGAGTTACAGTGAGTGAAAAATTGACAGGAAATCTATGGTAGGCCTATTTGTAATAACTTTGTGGGCAAGACAGCTTGGTGTGAATGCCTTCTTTTTCAAGTTGAATAAAATTTAATTTCATCACTTTGTTTCTACTTTACTTTCAGTTCTGTCTTCTCTTCCTAAACCACTTCAGAGTAAATGTTCGGACAAAATATTTCGCTACTGATTGAAATTTTCTGATGTGGACTAACATAGATGTGATGCCATTTAAAGGTTATGATGGTTTAAATGTCTTTCAGATTTCTATGGAAAAACCAGGAAAAGATCTGCAATCTTAAGAAACAATAGAAACTATCTCTTAGAAAATATTCGACCAAATGATGAATTTATCGCTTCGCTGTTGTCTCTCGACTGCATAACGCAAGAGCAAAGTCACTTCATCCAACGACATAGTTCATCAAAAGATAAGAACTCTGAGATCCTCTACATCGTGGAATCTGTCGACGAAGCAAAGTTTTCAAATTTCGTCAAATGTCTTCGACAAACCAACCAGAAGACAGTGGCAAGGATCATGGAAAACGGAGGGGGTGCACAATATAAACTTTATAATTAACATATAGGCCTATGCTTTAAAATAATAATAATAATAATAATAATAATAATAATAATAATAATAATAATAATAATAATAATAATAATAATAATAACAATAATAATAATAATAATAATAATAATAATAATAAGACCTCGGGTAAAAAAAATAATAGTAATAATAATAGGGCTACAACGCCATAGCATTTCGTGGCACTTTCAGCCTACTACTGTTGCAGAGGACGAGGCCTGATCTTCTAAACACACCAAAACAGCTCCAAGCAGAATTTTTTGAAATCCCGAGGGATCCGAGGTACCTCGGGTAAAAAAACAAAAGCAAATAATAATAATAATAATAATAATAATAATAATAATAATAAATATAATAATAGTTATACCGTACTTGGGGCCTTTAACGTGACAGGTTTGGACTAAATGTAGCGGTTCCAGATGTCACTAACAGTGTCCTCAAATATATATTATTATAGATCTAATTATTATTTTATTTTTATTTTACATTAACCATACTTGTCGCTGTTGTTGTTGCTGCTGTTAACTATGATAATAGTAATAACAATAGTAGGCGTTCTGTTTCGTTTTATGTTTTTACTACTTTGGTCCAAGCTTTCATTTTCTCCAGGAATGACTACTGTAATTCTCTTCTAATTGATCTCCCCAAGGTTCGACTTTCACCTGTACAGTCGGTCCTTAAATCTCGCTGTTATTTATAATGATAATAGTAGCCTAATAATAATCGTAATAATAACAAAGGCTTAATAATAGCCTACGACTAAAATTATAATGCTAGTGATAAAATATATGCATTGATACCAAATAACATCAAAATCATTCCGATAGGCCTACATTGAAATATTTTTAACATTGGCTCAATAATTATACCCTGTGTGCAAGCCTTTTTATACATAATCAACAGTACTTGCGAAACTCCAGGACAAGTTTTGAAATATGTGAAAAGCGTCATACGAAAAGGTGTTAATAGGACAATTTTACTTTTAAGAAAGCTTAAAATTCGGACGGAAAGTTACCGGTATTTAACCGTTTTGACACTTAGTTGCGCCGACGTTGCACTCGAAATTTTTAAAGAAAGTCCAAGTTGGGAAAAAATTCTTCGCTTCTTCGCCCAATTTGTTTTATTGCATCTCTACACCTTTCAGTTATTTCAGTATTAGGCCTAAATGAATATCATCCTAAACGTGGACGTGCTGACACAATGCGCTTTGAGGTTTCACATCGAATTCCATTCCTGATTAGTGCTTGCCACTCAATTTTTTTGGTCGAGAGAAAACAACTATTATCTCAGTTGTTTCAAATCTCGATCATTCTATAGCCTACAATTAGGGTGCGTGCAATTTTGCACTATGTAATTCAATGCCTCATTTTTTGCTTACCTTCCATCTTTACAAAAATAATCCCGTACAGTGCAAATATAGGCTATACGGATAGATCTATTTCGATAGTGTACCACTGGTACACTATCGAAATAGATCTATCCGTATATTTGCGTTTTAATACTAATTCATAAATTGGCCGTTATAAATACCTTACTTGATCAATAAGGACAATAATTTTAGTTGAAAGGCGTGATAGGCTACTATTTCGTTATGAAAATGTCCAGTTTCACTTCTTGCTCTAATTATTCGACGAAACTTCGTTTCTGTTACGTGTGTCCATCCTAACCACTTTTTAAAGCTTACCTGAAGTTATCGAAACCTATGTCTGTCCAAGCTTGGTGGGACTTATTTTCAAAACATTGCTTTGGCTTATAGGTACAGCAAAAATTGAAGTGCAAAGTCGTGGTGCAAAGTGCACTGCGTCAATGGAAATACAGTTGCTTCATCAGAAAATCGAAGATCTTCAAAGCAACACAAAACCATGGTCACATCCAACTAATAAATTCAGGAGTCAACTGAAGGAAGAAGGAATTGAAATCCTCAGCTCTCGACTGGACAGGACTGTCACATTGGTCGTTTGGATCTGGTGTCGTTCACAAGCAGCACTTGTATATATTCAGAAGATGTACGAATCGAATCAGCTGAGAGATGTTTTATTTGAAAATATTCATCCATCCACTTCAAATATGATCAACATCGATAGCAATCAATTCAAGAAAACCATTGGTAAGCACTTCTGCACACACTCGTAAAAAAGGAAATCTAGAACATGCAATCAACTCCACTTAAGATTTACTATTAATTGATTAGTCAGCGCTTGTTTGCATGATCAGCGGGATGGATGTTGAAGTTGACAAGCGCTCAATGTATATTATGAATACCTGATAGCATAAGTCACGCTGACTGATTGATTTTGTTTACAAGACGCGTGAAATATATTTATCAGTAGCCTACGAAGTGATCTAGGCCTAATATTAGGCCCGATTGGGTTTTACATTCATTTTTTCAAGTTTAAGTTTGTCTGTGCATTCTACGTAAGTGTCAGACCCTATTATATTTATTATGCATTTAACTGGCACATAACCACATTCTCCCACCAAAGGACAACTCTCAATTTATTCCACGATCATTATATAAAAATGTTTACTTGACTATTCTAAGACTCTCGAACTGAAATTTAATTATTCATTATCACTCTTGTTAACATTTCTGCGTTATTGTCAGATTGTTTTTCTTAATAAAACGAATATACGAGGGGGTTAGAGTGGTCGGCCTATAGCACGGAGAGTACGGGATCTATCCACGTATGAGGCGGTTGCTATGTAGGGACATAGAGAACGTTCTTCACTCACAATTGCTTTGCAATGCAATAATTATTATTGCAGTTGCGTTGTTGAGGCGTGTGTCATCATCATCGTCATCATCATCATCATCATCGTCATCATCTTCATCGTCGTCGTCGTGGTCACCATCATCATCGTCATCATCACAATCACCGTCATCATCGTCATCATCAGCATCATCGTCATCATCGTCGTCATCATCATCACCGTCATCATCGCCATCATCATCATCGTCATCATCATCATCGTCATAACCGTCATCATCATCATCATCATCGTCATAACCGTCATAATCGTCACCATCATCATCGTCATCGTCATCATCATCATCATCGTCGTCGTAACCGTCATCATCGTCATCATCATCATCATCATCGTAACCGTCATCATCGTCATCATCATCATCGTCGTCGTCATCGTCGTCAACATTCAATTGTAAGACAGACAAACAGTAAAAAAAGAAAGCTAATAACAAGCAGTCAAATTATATTTGCGAATTATAAATTAGCTTTTCTCTATTTTTCTGTATAATTGTAGTCGTGTGTGCGTTTTACATCAGTTTCACTCAGAGAATCAAGACACAAGAAAATGAAGATCTGGATGTGTGGGGAGTGACTAAGCTACGAAACAAAATCTTCATACTCTTTGCATGGCCTGTGCTTACTACTTCATCTCATGTAATTCATGTTTTTGAAGATCAAAACCCATTCAATTGGCAAAAGAAAATCGAAATAACAAAGATTACACTTCCGCATGACATTCACTCCAATGAGAAGGAAAGTTTTCTTTACCTCACTGACTATCTTGAGCAATGCGTCTGGAAGATAACAAGAGAAGGAGATGACGAACACAAAATCATCAAATGGCTGGAAATTAATCATCTACCATATGTTCTGTCAGTGTCGACTGATGGTCAGTTCATGACTTTCAATAAATCATCGTTCTCTCTGATGATCTACGGGTCAGACTCAGAACTTATTCGATCCATTAAGTTACCAACAGACATCGAGGATCCTCGTCATGCAGTGGAAACAGCCATCGGGAATTTCATCATACTTCATAATAAGGGGATAAAAAAGAAGGAATGGGATAGGTGGAATGAATTTTCGGAGGTAACAAAGTGGGGCATATGCGAATTGAGTAGAGATGGACAGATAGTGCGTCGTTTTATTCCTTCAGATGAAACACAGCAACTGCATGGTTCTGAATATTTCACAATCGATTCAGACGATCGTGTGTTTGTGGCTGACTCTGGGAATGGTAGAGTTATTCTCTTGGATTCCGATCTTAGATGGAATAGAATTCTTCTTCCAACAGGAGAAAAAGAGGAAACGGAGATCGATTGGCCAAAACGTTTGTATTACGACGAAGAAAAGAAACAACTGATCGTCGGAGGAGACAATAAAGTCAATGTATACTCTATAAGTCAGAAATAAACTCACTTTTTGTCCAAAGCTTCTTTCCAAATTAAACTACCAATTATGTTTGAATACTTTTAGCAAATATTGGAATAATTTAGCATAAAAATTTGAAACAGTTTCCTTCTCTTATTTTGAAATTTTCCGAATCCTTCACCTTGGAGAAATTGCACTGTATTGCATTGTAGTCTACACATGAATTCATAACGCTCCTCTCACAGTGCATACCAATCAGAGGCGCTTCCAGTAAGAAAACCCCAGAGAGAAGAAGTTTTCAGACAGCAAAAGATGTGCTTCGGATTACAGTTACCACCTTCGTCACTTCCAAAGTGGGCCCTTGTATCAGCTTGCCTGGCGCCGGACTTCAGTTGGACTATAATTGGCTTAGTTTGTGCTCAACGTCGCATCGAAGCTTGTCTGCTGTACAGAAAATACGATCACGTCACGCCGCTCCTCTCCACTGGCTGCCTGTTCCATTATTTTTATATCGAGTTCAAGGCCGTAGCCAGGATTTTATTTCGGGGGGTGTTTTCAGCGGCCAAAATTTCTATTTTTATCGACGAAATTTTCTGACGACCTTTTTTTAGTCATCCGGTTCAAAAATTTTCGAATTATTTTACATTTTCACCGTCAAAATTTCTGACGACCTTTTTTTAGTCGTTAACTTCGATTTTTCAGATCGAAACATCGAAATTGAATCTATTGTTTCGTTTTGGGGGTGTTTATGGCTTTTTCCATGCTTTTTCCAACACGAACTAAAAAATGCAATATTTTTTTCTGCATTTTCCATTTGGAGGGGGGTGTGTTCAAACACCCAAAACACCCCCCTTGTCTACGGCCTTGATCGAGTTCAAGCTGTTTGTCTTCAAATCAATCCACGGTGCTGCGCACGAGTACCTGCATGCGCGATTGCTGCACATAGACTCATTCCTTCGCGGCCGGGCTTCGGCTCCGATCACCTGAGAGGACCGATGTGCGTGTTTAGAGAATGAGGATTGAGAACGCGCTTCGGCGATCGTGACTTTTCGGCCGCTGGTCCTCGATGCTGGAGCAGACTTCTTTTCGCTATTCGATCGGCTGTCTCAGTCGATTCTTTTAAGAATATGCACACTTGTTCTCTGGGGCTAATATTATTAGGCCTACACCTGTTATCTGCTCGATAAGGTGCCCTTTTTACGGTGTGGCTGTGCTACGGTGCAATAGAAATTGCCGTAAGTATAAGACCAAAATAAGACGAATAAAATGAAGTGAGTACCTTGATCTGAATTCTAGCAGTGAGGCAAACTGCAGTGACGGTTTTCCAACATGAAAGCAGGAATGTTGAAATGTTGGAAGTGCGGGTGAAGTCGGGCTATAATATTATTAGTCTGGCGTCTGCATCTAGAACGGATTGGGAGGGTACGAACCTTTAGAAGGCCAACAAAGAGGGCGTTCCAGCAATCAATTTGGGGGTCAGACGAAGGCGTGGACTATCCAGATAAAGACAGAAGATGATACAGAGCGTCAAATTATTGCTCCAAGCCGTCTCAGACATACAACAATTTTAAAGTGTCTCTATAATAAGTATTTGTCCTGGGCATGACGTAAAATTGCATCCATCCTCCGTCACAGGGGACCATCAACTTCCCTGTGCCGGTCCTATGCCCGGATAAAGGAAGAAGGTTTGCCAGATGGGTGGCGATACTCTGGCAGTAGAAGACCAAGACGATTGAAATCCGCAAAAACCACGACACAAGTGACATAGCGGCCCAGTTGCCTCAAGTTGTCATGATGTGAAGCAGACATGCACAGGTCGGTCAGGACAGACCGGTGGAGAGAGTCGGTGGAGAGGGCATTGGACACAAAACGGGTTGTCCTTCATGCTTCTTTCCTAACATTCTCTTCAAGCAGACAAGACGGTCCAGCTACTTCAATATATAATGGTATGGAGTAGACCTGCTGGCCTGTAGAAAATGGGAGATGACACGAGACAGACTCAGACAGAGAGTGGCGTCGGACACCTACGGGCGTTGCACCTATGGTCTGTGATGATGAAGATGAACTGTTGTACGCAAAATGTGCAGTTCTAAATGGATTTGTGCAGTTGCAGAAGTACTTATGTGCAGTTAGACTCCGATTCAACTTTTTCCGGGAAAACATGGAATAGTATTTTCCACCACGAAATTTATTTTTCGGGCAGAAGTAAAATCTTGACCCCCCACTGCTGAAATCTCCCGCACTCCTACGATTTTTTAGATAGCACGCTGCGCAATTTCGCCGACATATTATGATACTGGCCTAGTTAGCTGCACCGGTAAGCGAGAGCGGCATACGTCTGTTTGTTGCCACGGACTGCGGTTCAAGCCCCGGGCTAGGAGTTGACATTAAGAGATTTATATATCTCGGACTAGCACGTGTGGGACGCAGAGGCGCAAGCTTCTGCGGAGCGACCTTGGGCAAGTTGCTTAGGCCTACCCATCATTGTCTGTAGGAAAGTCAACGGGAAACCACCTCACTCATCTCATCCCTAGGGGCGTAAAGCCAATGAACCTGCCTTCGGGCAGAGAACCATCATTATGATGTCATCGTATTCAAATGGATCAGATATATACAGAGAACCCATAATTTTTATGACGTTGTCAACACGATTTCTTCACGTGAGCCAGCGGATGTCTCAGTATGTCTTTGGATTTGCATGCATCGAACGAAATATTGGCGCTACAAAAATCAACCCAACAGCGTACATACATGTAGGTTTTAATATGCATGGTTCACTGAGTGTTATACGAATATAATATGTACCTAATATTATAGGCATTGTCTACTTTGCCAGCTTAGAAATTCTGCGGATATTCTTATCGTCTTTGAATATCATAACACGTTTTATGGTTATTCTGAAGACAGACGCGTAAATCGCAGGCGTTTGATTTAGTCTAGGCCTATTATGGCAAAGCAGTGCGCAGTGGATTGACCTATTTTGACTTTTACATGCGATCTGAATAGGTAGACTATGCATGACACGAATAGCCTAAAATACGGCTCATGCCTATGCATGTAATAATAAGGCCTCGTGAGAATGTCAGGATGGGTAACTCTATGCAGTTCCTTGATACGTTTTTAAACAGATGGCATTATACATATAATTCGCGGACTTAATCTCTAGGTCTCCGGGTATAAGGACTAGGCATAATACCATGGCCTAACACCGTGCCCCTTTGCCATTGAAGGTCATTCTATGTAGAATGACTCCCTCCCTCCTTTATCCTGAGATTTGGTTACCATGGCAACGTATTGTGTTCGAAGCTGCGTCATGAATGGCTCCGGACGGGTAGCCATGGCAGCGCATTGTGCTCAACGTTGCACCATGATTGGCTACAAGCGGTTCGTTTTCGGTCTGAAAGTCATAAAAAGGGAGCAATCCCTTGGGGGCACCGAGTCCCTCCAACGCTGGAAGAAGATCGGAAGAACAACAAGAGGATGGAAGACTACGACGATCTCGAACTGGTAAGTTTGACTTATATAACTTATGCTGGCCGAAGGGAAGCGGTCCTCGGACCGCCTCTCTTCGGCCAGTGTAAGAGTCAAACTTACAAGAGAACCGGGCCATCGTAGGCCTTATACACCGTGAGTCAAAAAAAACTCAGCCAAATTGTTTTTCATATATCTCTAATGCCCGATAACATATCAAGCTAAAATTTTCCAAATATTTAGAGAAGTGGACCAAGAATATGATTCCAAAATTTCATGAGATAAAGTTGAACGGATAAAAAGATATGAATATTAAACTTCATATGACGAAATTTCAGTTTACAAGCAATTTTCTGTTACATTCAATAAAATGTTTCCTTATTTCTCTAATGCCTGATGCTTAATCATTCTAAAATTTTCCAGATATGTAGAGAATTGAACTAACAATATGACCCCAACAGTATGGTTTGATTATTTAATTAATTAAGATGGTCAAAATGTCCTCCTGCTTGCACGCAAGCCTGGAAGCGCTAGCGCCATGCATTACGCAACAGCATCGTCAATTATCCTCATGGTCCAGGCCTTCCAACACTTCCAACAAGCGTTGGTTGCTTCAGATCGTTTATATCATGGATTGTTGTCTGGTAGACTCGGTCTTGCATCACGCTCCACACTTTATAGTCGACAGGATTCAAATATGGGCTGGTCGGAGGCCATAATGTGGAAGAAATGAAGTCTCGCGTTTCTCTTGTCAGCATTTCCATGGTTTCATTGGCTCTGTGAGCTGGCGCTGTTCTGTTGAAAAAGAAAACAGCCTTCTGGTGCTATAGATTTCTGATAACAGTTGGAAGATGTTGTGACAGCAGAATATTGCGATAATATACTCCGTTAATTTTACTCCAGGATTCCTGAAGACCAAAATTGGGATCTATCAAGCATCGAAACCGCAACGAAGACCATAGCAGACTTGCTGAAAACAGAAATTTCTGGAGATGAAGTTTAAATATTCATATCTTTCTATCCGTTCAAATTTATGACATGATATTTTGGAATCCTAATTCTGGTTCAATCCTCTAAATATCGGCAAAATATTGGTATGATTAATTATCATGCATTGGAGATAATTATAACAAGCAGTTTAGCTTACTTTTTTTATTGAATCTGGCAGAAAATTGCTTGTAAACTGCAATTTCGGCATATGAAGTTTGAATATTCATATCTTTTTATCTTTTCAACTTTTTTTCAATAAATTTTGGATTCATATTCTTGGTCCACTTCTCTAAATATTTGGAAAATTTTAGCGTGATAAGTCATCAGGTATTAGAGATATATGCAAAACAATTTGGCTTAGTTTTTTTTGACTCACGGTGTAGATAGGAGTAATGATAGACCTAGTTATTTTTAAGTGTAAGGTTAATTAGATTGAACAAGACTATTTGAACTTTATCTATATTTAGATTTTTCAAGTATTTAGATTTTTTATATTTAGTTCTGTATACGGACCGATGTCTAAGCGGTCAAGCTTAAACACTGGCCTGCTTAATATAGTTTGGATTTAGGCGATTGTTGCCATATAAGGCGTTCTCTTAGGGCAGGGTGTTGTTGTTCTTGGTTGCGCAGGAAGAAGATCTGGGAGAGGAAGTCGAAGTGAGACGGAGGGCGAGGTCTCGCAGCGCTCGGCCGGGAGCAGCGGCGGCCAAGGACGACGATGACGAGGGAGCGACTCCTTCGCGACGGAGACGGAGACGCCGCCGTCGCCGACGACGAAGCCACGGACGCCGCCGCCGACGTCGCCGACGCCGCTACTAGACGACGCTGCTACGATCGAGAGGGCGTCCTCCTCCTCCTTCTACGCTGAAGACGGGAAAGACCCGAGCGACAGCAACAGATGAACTGTCGTCTGCGAACTAATTTAAAATACCAGCTCGATGAAGTCTATTAATGTTCGATCAATAAACGTTGAAAAGAATTAACTTGTCTTGTTCGTCTAGCTAGGGTTTAGCCTAGAGTAGTTTTAGGCTGAAGCCCTGAAGGTTAGTAAGGGTGACCTGAATTTTGTAGACTCCCTGTATAGACAGTGTTCAATCAAGACATCTCCAGGGGGAGTTATCTCCCAGAAATGGCATTCCGTCAGAAAATGTAACAAAATTATAGAAGTTTTAGTTGCTGTTTACATTATTGTATTAAAAAGCGGTATTGAAGAAGAAGAAGATGAAGAAGAAGAAGAAGAAGAAGAAAAGCAGTCCCTTAAGTCCGTGAGGTATGCAGCCACATGAGTAGTTTGCGATCCTATCTTTCTTAGCCTCTGCATATGAGAATAAATAGCATGCAGTCCTCGCCATCACATCTTCCTACTGGTATATCGTTGGTCAGTGTATATCATAGCAAAGTTGGCTAGGAGTGCATATGAAGCAAAAATCATGAATCAAATTTCTGCCATGGCTGACCGCTCGTCTGACCGCCCAGTAATGGACGGTCATCATAACCAGTCATGACTAATAAATGGATGTCTTTCATTTTTAACTATGCACACAAACATAATCTACAGTTCTACACACACGGCTGCGCCTGATTTAGACCTAGCCTATATGAAGTAGGCTACATGTACATACGTGCAAAAACACAACACTTTGCAAGTTGTCCAAAATAATGTACGCCTATTGAATGTCTTTATGTATGCACACACAAAAACACATAATTGATTGATATTCAGCTTTAACCATACATCTATGGATGAGTGTTTTTGTAACCATAATTATGTGAAACTGTGGGACCGCAAATGTCTGCGGTAAGGATGCATGGGTGACGGGCTGTAAATTATTGTGCAAGTCTTTAGATTCTGCTTTGGTGTATTGAGTTGTATTTTCTCTGAATTCAGCGATGGAAATCGTTCATCATCATATCTGCAAAGCAAAGCATAGACATAAGAAATCGATATTAATCATTGTTATTGATTTAGAAATTAAGACACAGAAATGAGGCACTTGTGGCCCACCAGCTAATAAGAAGGAACGCGCCGAAGTACCGTAGGAAGCTTGTTCCACAGTGCAGGACCAATGAAATCAAAGGCACGCGTTTTGGCCATGTCTTCGCGAGACTTGACTTGTCTGCAAAGCAGGAGGTCGTAAATTATGTTGAAATAATTGCTTGCATCCCACGTGCGACCTGGTGGCAGACCGGTAACGCGTCCGCTCACAAAGCAGGAGGTTGCGGGTTCGACTCCGGGTAACGACCTTGGGCAAGTTGTTTACGCACACGTGTCTCTGTCACCAAGCAGTATAATTTGGTACCGGCGTAAGCTGGGAAGTAAACAGCAAGTGCTGCGATACACTGGCCTCGTGTCCAGGACCTTGGGATTCGTCCGTTGCTGGCTCAGGGCTATGGAAAAGGTGATGAGCGCCTCCCTATGTTCCTCATGGAACGGGATAGGACTTTACTTTACTTTTTTATCCCACGTAATAACATATGCACGGAGATTTTTGTATTGACAATTAAAATCAGCTTTTCATGCACTATATTTTTCTAAATCCCATATCTAAAGCTAAGTGCATGCAGAGGTCTCCATCTTATTCACGAGCGCAAACGGTAATAAATGATCAATCGATCGTTCATATTATACCGGCGAGTTTGGTGCATCTGCATTCTCTCAGATGGTTGACTAGACTGTCGACACAGATCTTCTCATCGGGTGCGTTTTCTTGCCACTTCTTGAGCGATTGGAAACATCGGTCCTGTGGTCCGTTGTATCGGTGTTCAATGTCATCGATATCGACTTGTGAGAGCCCCAACTGTCGACTGTAAAGCCTCCAATCGCTGATCAGGTGAGCTTGTCTCGATATGAATACGACAGCACGATTGAATGTCGCATCTAAGGGAAGAGTTTTTAGCATAATTATAATCAATATTAGTAAGAGTAGGCTAATCGTAGTAGTAACTACTACTACCACTAGTAATAGTAGTAGTAGTAAAATAATATTAAATAAGAATAATACGGCCACTAACAACAGTAATTATGGCAAAAATAATAGTTATTAATATAGACCTATGATAGTATGATAATAATAACTGTCGGGTGGCTATGTTAAGTGCGTTCGTGAGGTTATTGTAAGGCGCTATATAAATGTCCATGTATACATACAATAGTAATAGAAGCAATAATGGAATGAGACAGAAGATAATGAGATAGAATAAAACGAAGTAGATAAAATAAAATGGAATAACAAAATCGGATAAATTACAATGAGATCAAATGGAATGGGATCAAGGTGAATGAATGAGAAAAGAATGTGATGGAATAGAATGGGATCAAATATAATCAGATAGGATCAGTGGTGTAGTCCTAAAAAATGAAGTGGGGAACGCTCTTTATAATAATAATATTATTAGTAGTTGTCGTATCCCGTGTAAAAGGGCACTTTTTATCCTAGTGGTTAATCGGTTGGGTTTAACTTATACAAGAAATTCTTCCAAATTCAACAAACTCCCAGTTTTCTTATGAAAAATATATAATGAAGTTATTCAATTACATTCAAATACACAAACAAATAAGAATCCTATTTACCTAGTGTGGCGAGTTACTTAGGAAATATTATATTTGCGCTTATCTGTCGAGTTGTATGAAACTCGAATGTCTTCGGCTCTCTCCGTCGTCCGATTCTTCGCAGTCAAGAATGTTGATCAGACGGTTGAATATGCAGTCATGGAAGTGACCACACCAAACGTCTTACTCGTATCTTGCCGTGAATCAGTTGCACACGAGATGAATCATCGCATTCACCTCACAGCTCTTCTCCAGTTGACCAAACGTCCCTCGTACTTCACACGCCGAATCAGCTGTTCGCTAGCCGATTCAAAATTACACGACTCTTCAGACTGTTGCCTAAGAGTTTGTCTTCTTCGCAAGTGTCTCACACTTCACACGATGATTATTATGCACTAACGCAAATTTCTCATTTAAATTGCGTTGCACTTAATGCACAATACTTTGAACTATCGGTTGATCGTCCGAACAGTTCAATTACCTTCGTCTCTACTCTGAAAATCACAACTTTGGATTGATCACCGCAGCGAAACAACCACCATTTCCAGATATACCTGTCGAGAGTCAAAAACTCAACGTCCACTTCGCTGACGTCATTTTTAACTCGTCACGTCATTCGTTTCCAGTTTGCACCAATCACGAATAAGCTTAGCGTCCTTTGTTGGCATGATAATCTTGACCACTCGTTAACGCGTTCAGCTGCAGTCATTAGTTTTATGTATAAATATATTATATGTTGCCACACATATTACCTAAACTCGCCAATTAAATTGCCTAGCTTAACTTCTACCTATAATTAATAATTATACATGCATAGCAAGTGTTTAATTTGATAATCATTTAATATAACCACGACAAATACCCTTTCTTCAAAAGTCTGTACACAGGCTTTATCAACTTATCTAATTATCAAATTACAATAACTGCTTATGCCTACGCTTATACTACTTTACACAACATCACAACCTAACACAACTACTTCTTATCTACCTATAGTATCACCATTGATTTACTTAAATCTTAGGTCAATCCTCTACTTAAATAATCGGACATTACGTTATTACATCCCTTAATGTAACGTATTGTAAAACAATAATTTTGAAGGGCAAGGCTCCACCTCATGACTCTTGCATTCTTCATCCTCCCTTCCTTCATGTACTGTAGTCCACAATGGTCAGTCTCGATCACAAACTCTCTTCCACACAAATATCGATCAAATCTACTGATTCCCCACATTATGGCTAAACATTCTCTTTCCTCAACTGAATATCGCATCTCTCTTTCCAACAGTTTTCTACTCGCATATGCTATCGGATGGTTTATTCCTTCATATTGTTGAATAAGAACACAACCTATCCCTTTTCCTGATGCATCTGTCTGTATTATAAATTCTTTCTCCAAGTCTGGTAACCTAAGGATTGGTGTCTTAGCTAGTGCTTCTTTCAACTGCTCAAAACTTTCACCTAACTCTTGGTTCCATTCAACATTGTTAGGAGCTAACTTTTTAGTCAAGTCGCTCAACGGTGCCATCAATTCTGCGCAATGCGGAATAAACTTTCGATAGTAATTTATCGCTCCTAAAAAGCTTCTCACTTGCTTCTTCGTCTTAGGCTGTGGCATTTCCACAATCTTGTCAATAGATTCTCCCTTAGGGCTTATATCGTCGTTGTTCAATGTATGGCCTAGGAAATCTATCTTGCCATATCCTAGTGAACATTTCTTCGGTTTCAATGTCAAATGAGCTTTTCTCACTCTTGTGAAAAACTCTCTTAACGTCTTCATGTGTTCATCCCATCCTTTTGTATGAGCAAGAATATCGTCGACATAACTTTCTAGATTTTCAGTTCCATGTAATATTTTCCGTATCAAGCGATTATAACTGGACGCGCTATTGACTAGTCCAAATGGTAACACATTGAACTTATATAATCCGCTTGCACAGATGAATGTGGTTAAGTCTTTTGATTCTTCGCTCATTGGTATCTGCCAATACCCTTTACAGAAATCGAACTTGCTATAGATTTTACTTCCACTGAGTTTATTGAAAATATCCTCATTCGACATCATCGGTTCTGGATCGAATACTGTCACTTTGTTGAGTTGTTTATAATTACAGCAAAGTCTGTTACTTCCATCTGACTTCTTAACAACTACAAGCGGCGCTGCATACGCTGCTTCCGATCTTTCTATAATTCCATTATCTAGCATCGTCTCTAATTCTTTGTTTATCTCCGCTTGGAGGTGATATGGCGTTGGATAAGCTCGTAACCGAATTGGCTCATCACTCGTCAGATGAATCTCATGCTTTACCATATCTGTCCTTCCTGGCTTATCACTGAATATGTCCTCATGTTCTTTCAGTAGTTCCCCTAATTCTCTTTTCTGTTTTTCCGTCAATTTAGGATTGATATCCACATCTTTGTAAGTCTCCGTTTGTTTACTTACATATAAGCTTAATATCTCTTCTTCTTCATCTTCACCATCTTTACCATCATGTACTATCGCCGATATGTATGCTGACGTTTCTACATCATTACTTTCTCCCTTTCTCTCGTAGTACTTCTTTAGTATATTGATGTGATATGTTTTGAGTTTTCCACCATCAATTTCCACTTTGTAATCATAATCTCCTATTTTCTCTCTGACTACAAATGGTCCTTGCCATTTTACAAGCATCTTATTGTTACAACTGGGTAACAGTAATAAAACTTTATCTCCTATCTTCAACTCTCTGTATCGTGCTTTCTTATCATAATACTTCTTATTCTTTTCATTTGCTTTATGTATGGCCTTCTGTGCCATATCACAAGTTTCTTCGATTCTTTCTCTCAAATCGGTCATGTATGTATAAACATCTTTTACTTCATCCTCCACTTTCTCATTTGTCCAGAGTTCCTTCAATATCTGTATTGGTCCTCTGCATGACCTTCCAAAAATTAATTCAAAGGGTGTGAACCCATGACTTTCGTGTACAGTGTCTCGTAACGCGAACAATAATGGTGCTAAGAACCTGTCCCATTCCTTGACCTGTTCTCCTATTAGCTTCCTCAACGTTGCTTTTATTGTTCCGTTAAGTCTCTCCACACATCCATTTCCCATAGCATGGTAAGGACTAGTGAAAGTGTGCTTGATCAACAACATCTTGTTAACATCAGCCATCAGTTCTGAAGTGAATTGGCTCCCTCTGTCAGTATGGATTTTCTGAGGAACACCCATGCGACAATAAAAATTGAACAAGGCTTCCGCCACCTCCTCTGTAGTTATTCCTTTCAGTGGAATCGCTTCTGGGTATCTGGTACTCAAATCCACTATCGTTAATATATAGCGATAACCTCTTGATGACATAGGTTCTATCACTCCGATAATGTCTACACAGACATGTTTGAATGGTACATCCAGTACCGGAAGATGTCCCATCGGTGCTCTGTGGCTCACCTTTTTATCCACCGACTTTTGGCATACATCACAACTCAGGACATACCTTTTAATTTCTTGTCCTATCGATGGCCAATAAAATTCATTCACAATTTTATCATGGGTCTTCTTCATACCCAAATGTGCTGACAATAGCGAGTTATGGGCCACGGCTAATACTTTACCTCTAAGTTCCTTCGGGACCATTAACTGCCACTTCGCATCATCTTCCGTTGTCTCCATGAATCTCCTATACAAAAATCCGTTCTTCTTCACATAAAGAACTTTCTCTGTTACACTGTCATCACCACTCCAATCAATTGCTTTATCCCAAAACTTCTTCAAAGTCTCATCTTTGCTTTGTAACTCTTTAATTTCTTTTGTTGATACATTTAAATCCGACATCTCAGTAACTTTCAACTGTTTGTATTTTGTTACTTTCTTTGATTCCGCTCTGGTTTCAACTGCTGCTGTCGTTTGGCACACATCATCATTCTCTATGACGTCATCCGTTACATCATCATTTAATTCACTTGTGACTTCACTCGCAAAATGAACTTTCTTTTTGTCACTTTGTCCTTGTGACTCAACACTTAAAGATTTCTGAATCTTTTTCAATCTATCCTCTCTATTCTCGTTATCATCTGTATCACTCCGATCACAGTTTATCATGTTATCTGTAGTTTCTTTCACTACCAGATATTTTAGTCCCTTCATCCTACCGATAATTACTGGTTTCACCGGTTCTTCCATTACCATTGCTTCAACGTTTCCTGTAAAATACTCACTTTCAATATTAACCTTTGCTATCGGAAAATTTCTCAATGTCCCATCGATTAATATGCATTGGGCTTCTCTTCCTGTGAAATCAACATCATTTACCAGTGATCTCTTGACAATACATGTGCTTGATCCAGAATCATATAGACAACTGGCAATCACACCGTTCACCTTTAGCTGACCTTCATTTTTATTCTCAAGGTCATCGCCATCATCTCTCCGATCAGTAACCATTGTACTTGCTGCCAACTGTATCGGTAATTCCTTTTTACGTTCTTCCTCTTTTTCAACTTCATTTAGTTTCAACTCTTCATTTGCTTGCGCTATCTTGTACGCCCTATTCTCGTATACTTGTATAGCCGCCGCAGTATGTTTAACAACTCCTTTTTGTTTGTGTGAACAATCATATGACTTGTGTCCGGTTCGGCCACATGAGAAACAAGTTATCTTATGCTCAGCCGCCTGTTCTCTTTCTCTACTAAGTCCTCTATTCATACTTCCATTATGATTCGTCTCCCTGTTCTGTTTCATGTCTCCTCGTCCTCTATTTATGTTTCCATTAAACCTCTCTCTTGATTTATCGTCGAACGGTTTCACATTCGGCCTTTCGTTACTGAATTTCACTGGAGGCCTTAGATTACTTTCTGTGTATTTATATCCGTGCGCCTCGATATAAGACTCGGCACAGTTCAAGGTGTCCTCTAAACTCATTTTGCCTCTTTCTTTGAGGAACATCTTAAGTTCATTGCTACACGTAAGGTAGAACTGATCTCTTAATAATAAGTTCTCCATTCCTTCGTAGGTTTTCTCGAATCCAGCTTGAAGTAGCCACTGCTGCATATAATTATCTCCTCAACCTATGCATAAAATCTGTAGGTGTTTCACCTGACTCCATTTTACTCATCTTAAATTTGTTACGATATCCACCCTCTGTTAATTGAAACCTTTTTAACAGATGTCTTTTCAAACACTCGTAATCTTGTGTCTCCTCAGATGACATTCTTTGATACACCTCTAACGCTTTTCCTTCAAGATGCTTGGCTAGCATCAGAGACCAATTTTCTGTTGCTATCTCGTATGCCGTGCATGTCCTTTCAAACCTTAATAAATATGCATCCAAGCAATCTTTATTCTAATTGAATACAGGGAACTTGATATCCTTCATTCCTCTGTTATGGTTATGGTTTCCTTGGTATGAACCATCGCCAACCATTGTGAATGTGGCCTCACCACGATTCTGATTATTCCGAGAATCAATTTCTCTCATCCTTAATTCACATTCAAGCTTTTTGACCTCAAGGTCCATATCTCTCCTAGCTTGACATTCGGCCGCTTCACGAACTAATCGCGCCTCATTCGCCTCTCTTTCAAGTCTGGCCTCATTCGCCTCTCGTTCTCGTTGAATCCTGGCATCATTCGCCTCTCTTTCAAGTCTGGCCTCATTCGCACGACTTTCCCGTTCTCGCTCAAGCCTAGCATCATTCGCCTCTCTTTCAAGTCTGGCCTCATTCGCACGACTTTCCCGTTCTCGCTCAAGCCTAGCATCAGCTATTTTTGCTAACTCTAATTCTTGTGCCCTGGCTTCTTGTGCCTCTTCTCGTGCACTGGCTGCTTTAATTTCTGCCATCTCTGCTTCTTTGGCTAGTCTATCTTTTTCAGCCGCTGCCTCATCTTTAAGCTTTCGATCTTCTCGTTCACGCAGTCTGTCGTCTCTTGCTTCCTGCTGTCTATCACGCACAAACGTCTTCAACTCATCACCTTCCATTCCCATCTCTTTAGCGAGTTTAACCCACTGTTCATGTTCTCCAAATGACGACATGGTCTACTTACTTGTTTACTCAGTTAACAAGTATTTCCCAATAGCTTTCGCTATACAAGAATTAAATTCTTCAAAAGATAATCTTAAATAAGATTAATAAAATGTTCCCTCTTGAAATGCGTACTCTATGGTTAAGCGAGGTTAAACAAATCGCATCGAGTAAACGCTTATCAATAAAGTCGTTCTTTCGCAATCGCAAAAGCGATAACTTTTAAACTATACATTTTCAATACTTGAGATTATTGTTCGTTGATATTTCGAGTGTTAGTTAAAATCCAGTTTTAATATTCCGGAACGTAGGACCCCATAGTTGTCGTATCCCGTGTAAAAGGGCACTTTTTATCCTAGTGGTTAATCGGTTGGGTTTAACTTATACAAGAAATTCTTCCAAATTCAACAAACTCCCAGTTTTCTTATGAAAAATATATAATGAAGTTATTCAATTACATTCAAATACACAAACAAATAAGAATCCTATTTACCTAGTGTGGCGAGTTACTTAGGAAATATTATATTTGCGCTTATCTGTCGAGTTGTATGAAACTCGAATGTCTTCGGCTCTCTCCGTCGTCCGATTCTTCGCAGTCAAGAATGTTGATCAGACGGTTGAATATGCAGTCATGGAAGTGACCACACCAAACGTCTTACTCGTATCTTGCCGTGAATCAGTTGCACACGAGATGAATCATCGCATTCACCTCACAGCTCTTCTCCAGTTGACCAAACGTCCCTCGTACTTCACACGCCGAATCAGCTGTTCGCTAGCCGATTCAAAATTACACGACTCTTCAGACTGTTGCCTAAGAGTTTGTCTTCTTCGCAAGTGTCTCACACTTCACACGATGATTATTATGCACTAACGCAAATTTCTCATTTAAATTGCGTTGCACTTAATGCACAATACTTTGAACTATCGGTTGATCGTCCGAACAGTTCAATTACCTTCGTCTCTACTCTGAAAATCACAACTTTGGATTGATCACCGCAGCGAAACAACCACCATTTCCGGATATACCTGTCGAGAGTCAAAAACTCAACGTCCACTTCGCTGACGTCATTTTTAACTCGTCACGTCATTCGTTTCCAGTTTGCACCAATCACGAATAAGCTTAGCGTCCTTTGTTGGCATGATAATCTTGACCACTCGTTAACGCGTTCAGCTGCAGTCATTAGTTTTATGTATAAATATATTATATGTTGCCACACATATTACCTAAACTCGCCAATTAAATTGCCTAGCTTAACTTCTACCTATAATTAATAATTATACATGCATAGCAAGTGTTTAATTTGATAATCATTTAATATAACCACGACAGTAATATTATTATTAATATTCCATTAGCCTATTCCTGGAAAAAAGTGGGGGAACGGCGTTCCCCGCGTTCCCGCCCCACTACACCACTGGATAGGATACAATTGGATATAATAGAATCGGGTAGAAAAGCATCGGATAGGATAAAATTAGCTTAGCTGAAATAAATGGAATACCGTGGAGGAATAGGATAGACTTGAGTTTTGTGGATATGTATCAATGGAATGGATCGATACATGCTATCGTAAAGCAACTTAGATCAGATTATAATATATTATATTATATTGTATTGTATTGTATTGTATTGTATTGTATTGTATTGTATTGTATTATATTATATTATATTATATTATATTATATTATATTATATTATACTATATTATATATTATATTAGATTGGATTAGGTTAGATTAGATTTTACCTTTATTGCAGATGTACTGCTGTCGTTTGGTTTCTTCCTGCTTATTGTCCAGGTAATCGGTCAAATCATATCTCTCGCAGGCGACCAGTGCTTGGCGGAGAATTTCCAGCTGAAAAATTCAGTGTACAGAAATCACATTTCTTCCAGGTATTTGGTGGTTAGAGTGGTTTTAATTAATTTCTGTGCTACAATATTAAGCAACAGTGTTGTGCTCTCTAAATCGGGTAAGAACTAACTTAGAATAATTCTTCATATCAGTGATGTTAACCTTGTTGGATGCGCGTGGCATCTTCTTCATCCACGTCGTCAGCATCTCATAGACTGCCTGCTGCGAGTCGCCGTTGCTGCTGCTGCTGGTGATGTTGTTACGAAGGATGGCCTGCAGTCGAGCACGACGGATGTTCAGGTACTGAGCCAGGTATCTCCAGTCTTCACCAATCTCTCGAGACAGATGCTGCAGCGTCCCGACATCTATCGGACCTGAATGCAAGCAAAAGCCAATGAAAAACTTAGATTGCGCCCTCTTGGAAGATCTGTTTTTCCATTGGATGCCTAAGGCTGAACGGATATTGAAGGGAACTATTAGTTACACTGTTAGGCAACGGGAACTTTCTCAGTTGCAGGTCCTAGTGTTCCCCCCATCTGGAATTACATCCTGTCGGCGCTGCATGTATTATCTCCGACCGCACTCTTATTTCGCTATACAGTAACTGTTGTTCTCATGGACGGAGTTTATCAGGGCTAGGAGTGCTAACCCCCCCCCCCCCCAAGAAGGTCCCGATTCAGCTTTTTGACCATGAAAATGGCATCTTTTCCCGAGCAACTTAACCCCGTAAGAAGGCATAAGCTCCCCCCACCCAAGAACGGAAACCAAACTTCGCCCATGGTTGTTCTTGTGCATTCCTTTGTTACACGTCGAACTGACCACTGCTGCTCGATACTCATTGGTCTCCACTCTCCAGCTTGGGTTATAATTATGGAACGATTAGATGGGGTAGGCTATACTGCGCTGAGCGCTCGGCTCTTTACTTAAGCCGAAGTGCAAACACGAACCCACAACTGTACTACAATATTGCATTGATGTACATGTATTACAATGCTCTTTATGCAATGCACATTTTAAAGAACACCAGGAATGACTTTCCAACTCCGAATGGACTTGAGACTATTTCCGCCCTCAACTTAAGCAACGACTGCCCCACTTCCACTCGCTTCCACACTGTAACTCCAAGCAGATAGTTTACCTCCGGACTTGATCACCACAGGTACTTTCGCGATGATCGTCTTAGGCTGACCAGGTGGAGGCTGAAATAATAAAGCAACGAAACTGTGAAAAGTCTGACAGATTAACATTAAACCTAATCAAATCCAAATCAATCCATTCTATTTTAATTTATAATCTGTTCTATATTATAATCCAATCTATTCTATTTTAATTTATAAATCTGTTCTAGTATCTAATATGTTCTAATATAATCTGTTCTATTCTAGTCTGTTCTAATCCAATCTGATTTATGCAATGCAATCCAATATAATTAGTATGAGATAAGTATCTTCTTGGCTAATAAAAATTATGGTATGATCCTATAGTCTCGACTACTTCAGAGGTTTTAGCTTCCAATAGCGAACAAAGTCGAATCAAATCAAGAAATGTTTATGTATTGTGCTACACAAATACTCCATGACCACTATTACCCTACTACACTCATAGGCCAGAGTTACCTTTGGAAGAGTAACGAGCAATTCGCAGAGCATAGTTTCCTCGACGACCGGTTCCTGCAGCTGTGACGCCGCAGCGCCCGATCCCCTCTTTGCCAGCAGCAACTTATTCGGACCACGCGTCCCCATCTCCTGCGCCTTCATCTTCGGCTTTCGCTGCGTTCGAGCGAATATCTGGACGAATCCACGGTAGCAGTCGATGGCCTTCTGAGCGTAACGGTCAAGGACACTGACCTCGAAATCCCAGCGTGTTCTGATGTTCGAGTTGAAGTTCGTCCTCAGCTCCGGACGTCCGCCGGCCTCGCACAGGTTGCCGCGAAAGCGAAGGACAAGTTCCTGTCCCTCGCGCAGGACAACTTCCGGATCTACGGCACCAGGACTCAGGCTGAATCCGTCCTCGGTCAGCTTGCGCACGATGCGGTCGACCTTGACGGCGCTGAGGCAGTGGACCGTGACGGATGTTGGCTGCGATTTTCGCTGACGCAGAACGACCTGAACGGTGCGTCGAAGAGTTGCTGTCTCAAGTTGCTTTGCTATGGCAACCGCATCAGCAGCATCAGTACCCGGCAGCAGACGCAGGAACATGAACCTACGATGTATAATGTAATAATTATTACATGTAGGCTAGTAGTAATGTAGTATGATGCTATGCACGTGCAGGAAGGTATTGTATTGTATTGTATTACAGCTATAAATTCATATAGCGACTCGAGAGTGAACATTAATCAGAGGCGCCTTGTGTAGCGCTATTTAAAAACCATACAAGTATTCTTGTTCTATATAGGCCTAAGTTCTTTTTAACTCGTTCCAACAGGTCGTAGATGGCTGGCTGGACGTTGTGGCATAAAGTTGATAGTTTAATTTAGTAATTTTAGTTAGAGAAACGATCTTTTATTCCTGTATGACTTATACGTACACCGTTTAAATCTAACAGAAGAGATGGATTGGAATGTGAGGTTGAACGAGGCTACACGAATTGTTGGTCTAATATCATTATGAGGTGCATTTAATAATTACTACTACTAATAATAATAAATATAATAATAATGATAATAATAATAATAATAACAATAACAATAGTGACAATGACAATAATAACAATAGTGACAATGACAATAATATCAATAAAAGCAATAAATGAATAAATAGTAATAAAATATAAAATAGTAATAAAATACAAAATATAATACCCCGGTAATAAAAATAGCAATAGTGACAATGACAATAATAACAATGATAGCAATAAATGAGCAATGGTAGAATTTAATAAAATATAAAAGGCAGTGAATTAACAACCGTGTACAGATAATCAGCCTACCTATCATTAATTAATTGATTAGTCTACCTGGTGATGATTGGCTTTTCAAGGTCACAGGTAACTAGATCTTTGTTGCGTGACTCGGATAGAATAAGGCCATTCATCTCTGACCAAGCATCGTCCGAGCCAAATCCATCTTTTACCATCAGCCGAACATTGTCGTCAAGATCATCTGCAAAAAAGGGTTAAGGAAAATAATAGTAAAATAGTAAGACATCAATGCTGCATATGGTTGATATGCAATTTCAGTGAGGCATCTGTAAATATGTATAATTATATGTACTACATGTATTATTTATGTAGATTACGTATATAATTATATAGGCTACATATGTGTTATGTATATAAAATGAAATTAATGAATGAAATGCATATAATATATGCAATTATATTATAATTATTGCTTAGAAATGCATAAATAATTATGTCTTATATTATAGCTTACTTCTTTCCTGTGTCTTCCAACTCCTTCTTTCTTCCTCTTCCTGCTATTCCATTTCTTTCTTCCTCCTCTTCTCTTTCTCTTACTCCTCCTCCTCTTTCTCCTCTTTCTCCTCTTTCTCCTCTTCCTCCTCTTCCTCCTCCTCCACCTCCTCCTCCTCCTCCTCCTCCTCCTCCTCCTCCTCCTCCTCCTCTTCGTGTTTACGCAAATCTTCGCTTATCAATTTCATATCTACATGGCGTCCTTATAATAAAACAACAGAAAGTCTTTGCCTCTTAATACCTTCAACGGGGTTGATCATGAATGCCGATCTGGCCGTCTTTGGTCTTCCTCTGGCCGTCGCCGGTGGCTCACCGCGTCCTCCTCCCCCTCTGTCGTTCGGTCGTTCAGTGCTGGAGACGGGGCGACGCTGCTTCGCGGGGTTGGGCGGCAGAGGAACGTTAACGGTCCACGCCTTAGGCATCTCGTTGGCGACGACCGATGAAAGACGGACGATGGAGCTGGAGGCAAGGAGGCGACTGCGGCTGGTGGAGCCACTGGTGCTGGTGGTGCCGGGCGGTGGCTTATTGCGTACGTCCTGCACTGTCATCAGGTCGACTGGTTGGACCTGTGGGAAGGGAGGAATTGACAAAATGACCGACCATTGTTTGGTGGATGGACGATAGGATTGATAGACTAGTGGATGCGATTGATGAATGAATGGATGGATGGATAGTTGAGTGGATAGATAGATAGATGGATGGATGGATGGATGGGTCGACGGACGCATGAATGGATATAATAAATATTATATATTATGGACAGATTAATTAATAAATTGATCCATCGACTATTCGATCCACATGTATGCTATTGATCAATTTATTCATTTTTTATTATTATTATCATTATTATTATCATTATTATCATTATTATTATTAGTATTATTATTATTATTATTATTATTATTATTATAATTATTATTATTATTATTATTCGATGGAATTTGAACAGTTGACGATACTCGACCTCGAGTGTGATGTTCCCAGTCCTTCTGACGGCCGTTGGTTTAAAACTGAAGGAAATTCTGTGATCGATGGATGAAACAATTCTTAGGTTTTGCTTAGAAACAACGAACGTCTCCTTTCGAAGCCGAGTGAGGACGGCCAGACGCACGCCCAGACGACTCAACCGAGCCTCAGCGAATTTGTATTCCTAAAACAACAAACAGTGAAGTAGTACAGTAGACTGTGCCGCCGATCTATGCAGGTTTCTGCGAACATGCGGCTTTTCCTGGTAAAATATTTAAGGATCTTAGAACTTCTAAAGCGCCACATGCAAACTGTCAGTAACTCGCATGTTCCCTAGATCACTCTCTGACACACTTAAAAACTGTTCTGTTTGGCAGTGCTGGAGTCGGGAGCGCCTCTGAGTAGTTTTCTTGAAGAGGTGCTATATAAATACTTGAATGAATGAATAAATGAACTAGAATCGCAATGCACTGCATTTAAGCGAAAATTACCTTTGATTCGTCTCGCGGAGTAATCCTTCTCTCATCATAGACACTTTCCAGAATCACCAGATTCTGACGACCGAAAATTATAGTACAACATGCGTCTTCGCCATAGGTCAGATAACCGTGTGAACAGCATTCCTGGGAAGTAGCTTATCGACTATCAGATAAATTATATTGCCATAATTATGATTAGCCAACATTTTAATGATGAATTATGTCGGCATTATACCTTAATTTTGTCGATGAAAGTATCCTTCGCAATGACTTCAGTCCAATCTTTCTTGTTGTCGTCATCCATGTATAAGACCTTCACGACTGTTTCCCTGCTGGGAACATTGCGACCGGTGATGAAGGGAGTGGCCACAGCCAGTGGAATGTCAAACTGTCGGAAGAAAAGGTACAAGAATGGCAGAACAGATGGTTAGCCTGTAATTGGTAGAAAATTTGGTATCAATGACGTTAAGTAGGCCATAGCCAATGAAGCGAAAACATGATTAAAGCAATTACATGGGACTCATAATCATAATGAGGCCAATTTAATAGTTCTATGGTAGGCCTATAAAAATCCATGTGGTATATCGTCAACAATTGCCACAGTATACAGTACCATGATGTCTTCTCGGCTTGACCTCCCAGGATACTGACCTGGCACCGGAAAGAACAAGGCAGCCTGGATATTGCGAATTTGAATTTTATAGGCTATAGCGTCGTAGATTTAGCAGGTCACCCTTATGCGGCTTTTGCGAGATGCTGACAAATTGAGAAGATTTACATATCATTATATACATTACCTAACTTTGTACCATTCTTGCCATGGCCTTTAGACCGATATTTCATTTCGTGACGTACAAGATATGAAAATTCGCCATGCAGCATAAAAAAGAATGCCGTATAGACACTATAATGCCTCACATGTATAGACGCTCTTTTTGAGGTGGCATATATAGGGTCCTTTATAGCTGTCTAGATGCATACATAAATGTATGAATGTTCACTGTACTCGCATGACAGTCCTAAAGAAGCGCTCTTTAAAATACAAGACGCTATTACTTTACAGACTGCTGTGCGTGATTATAGTCAAACAAAGCGCTACACAACTTCTAGACGACTCTACACATAAATACGCCATTCATGAAGAGGCGCAATATAAATAGCCCAGATAGAAAACTGTGGTACGTGTATTGATCCGGCCTGAGACTCTTCACCTGAAGGTTCTTGGTCTTGGATCGGATGGAGATGATGTTGCTGATCAGCTCCTCTCCGTCCTCTAGGTCCATTTCCGCCTCGAGTTGATCGATCCTTTCCACCTGAACGTCATCCTCCGACAGTTGACCTGGAGCGGCGCGAATCACGCATCCAACCGATATCTCCGCTTCTCCAGGACTCACCGAATAGCTGCAATATTCATCGATTCCGATATTTATTCATTTTTCTTATTTAATTATTAATTACTCTTTAAATGCAGATATCATTACTTTAATTTTTTTCTTATTAAACAATTAATTCTTATTTCTTTTGTATTTTATTAATACATTTGATCGACTACGTGATTGTAGCTTATCCGTTTTCTTTGTTCACAGGCGGCATACATGTACAGGGTGGGCCAAAGGCCAAAAAAAAAGACCCCCCCTAAGATATTTGCCGATATCTTGACCAAAAGTAAGAATTTCGAAATGAAATTTTACAGTCTTAAAGGGAATTCATATTTACACCAGATGGCCGGATTTCATTAAAATATTTCAAACAGAACAAAAGTTATGCCACTTTTAGTGAGGCCACCCACCGTTTTTTGACGATTCAAAAACGCGACACAACAAAAAGTAATAAAAATTCAATCTAATTATTCAGGCCAATATCTTGGCCAAAAGTAAGAATATCAAAATGAAATTTTACAGGCTTAAAGACAATTCATATCTGCGTATGATGGTTAGATTTCATCAAAATATTTCCAAAGCAACAAAAGTTATACCACTTTTAGGGAGGCCACCCCCCAATTTTTGACAATTCAAAGAGGTAACGCAGCAAAAACACGATTTTATTAAGTCTCATCTCAAATAATTATTATCAAATAGCCTTGATATTGACAGATGATCATTATTATTACTATTTAAAAAAAATAGGGTACCATCGTAGCTGCACGTCACTGAGAAGTCACTTAGCAAGATGACAATCAAATTGGCAAATAAGGAATCTGTCAGAATTATCAGGGGTCCATCAAGAACTTTGCAAAGAGACTCAAAAGAAGTGTTGGCACTGGTGCTGGGTACATTGAACACAAGTTGTGAAGCACTACCAGGTTCATTTGACAACAGTTATTTAAGATGAGACTTACTAAAATCGTGTTTTTGCTACTTTTTGTTGCGTTTCGTTTTTGAATCGTCAAAAACGGTGGGTGGTCCCGCTAAAAGTGGTATAACTTGTGTTGTGTTTGAAATATTTTGATGAAATCCGGTCATAATGTGTAGATATGAATTGCCTTTAAGCATGTAAAATTTCATTTCGAAATTATTATTTTTGGTCAAGATATTGGCAAAAAACCTAATTTTGTTGCGTTTCGTTTTTGAATCGTCAAAAAACGGGGGGGTGGCCACACTAAAACTGATATAACTTTTCTTCTGTTTGATATATTTAGATGAAATCTGGCCATCATGTGTAAATATGAATTGCCTTTAAGACTGCAAAATTTCATTTCAAAATTCTTACTTCTGGCCAAAATATTGGCAAAAAACCTAGGGGGTCTTTTTTTGGCCCACCCTGTATATCTAGGCTATTGTGATTATTTAGGACACTTAAGTGATGTAAGTAAATTATGTAATTTATTCAATTAGGGCCAAATTTAAAGTTTAAAGTTTAATTATTGCACACAACAATAGGCCTACATAATTATTGTAAGCATGACTGTACAGTGCACACAAACGTTTATAAACTGTTACTAGAGTCGGTCTGGAAAAGCTAGTATGTGCGCATTGTGTCCTCCTTACATGGTAGACTCTATTCAAAAGCATACATTCTGCCGCCGTGAGAACAGAATATTTCATATGTTAGCTTTGCCTTCATTTTAATTTCCTTCTGTTTTAATCTTATTTTCGTCTTCATTTAATTTTATTTTATTTAACTTATGTTTCTTTTAAATTTAGATCCGTCTGCCGTGACTCACATGAACAGAGGCCATGTCTTATGATCGTGTCCTCCGTCCGATCCTCCCTCCAGTTCCGCTTTCCTTCTCGCATCCTCCTTTCTCCGCTCCTCCTCCTCTTCCTCCTTCCGTCTTCTCGCCTCCTCCTCTCGTTTCTTCTCCTCCACTTCCATCGCCTTCCTCTTCCTCTCCGCCGCCCATCTGGCCTCCTCCGCCGCCTGCGCCGTCCTCTTGGCCTTCGACCGGGCTCTGGTGGCCTCGTTGGCGGCGTTCCTAGCCTTCTCCTCCAAGGTCAAGACCTGTTGCCGGGACTCGGCTACGAGGACGGCTACCTTGGCCAGACTGGCCTTGTATTCAGCAGCTTTAGCTTCAGCCTCTTTCTCAACGGCTCGCAGCTCAATTTCATCTGAAACACAAACATATTATCAGTGATGTAATCTCAGTTGGTTAATCTTTCATTATTCATTAACTGAATTTGTATATCCGCTGAAAACGGGCTTAAAATTTAAAAAATGAACTGGTAAAAGGTTAATGATAATTTTAAAAAATGATTTATATATCGCCTCTTCAAAGGGACTACTCAAACGCGCTCCCAACCTCAGCGCGGTCAGATAATAAAAAAATAGGCAAATAATAAAATTCAATAATATAAAATATATTTTTGTAACGGATTAAAGAAGTGCTCTTCTCCTGTCTCCCAGCCTCTTCACGTTCCAACTCTTTGAAAGCGCTACAGAAGCGCTCCTGCACGGTGTGAAAATAAGTATGACGATTTTGTGCTGAGTAGGCCTATACAGAATGGGCGAAGTTTATCAAGAGCTAAGGGGAGGCTAAACCACATGAAGGCCCCGAAAAAATGTGCGGAAAAATTTGTATATTTTCTATGAATTTTCGTGAGATTTAGAATTGAAGCACTATAAAAAAGGTCATCAGCTTTTTGGCCCGGAAAATGGTACGTAGCCTATTTTGTGAGATTTCGATCCGAAGAACAAAAAAGGTCGTCAACTGTTTTGGCCGGGAAAAAATTTTCTTTTGGATTTGGACCAAGTCACCGTGTCCCGAAACCCAACTTATATTTAGCCTTTCCAAGAACTGAAACTAATCTCCGCCCATGGTTTACACTGTACAGTCCTGCACCTATTCGCCTATTTGCATTGATTTTTCTGTTATTGATTTGTATTCGCCTTAATTCATATGAAGAACTCCAATATGCGAATCTAGCATTTGACTTAATTAACCTGATAATTTGCCTTCAAAGCGTTTTCAGTGCTGTCTTTACTTTCATTAGCAATTCGCAGCGTTAGTTTTTAGGGATCCTCTATAGTCTGATGCCAAGACTAAAAGCTCTCCAGCGTCCAAAATAAAGCACTTAGAAACGGCTGCATGCATGACGCCTCGCTGATTAATAATTGATAGACCGGCGTTTATTTATCAGCGATCGCCAGTCTCTTTAATTGATTAACCCTTTACCGACCAAGGTGTAATGAATGGCGTGGGAAAGCCTATACCCTCGGTTGGAAAAGGGTTAATTGCGCTGAGAGAAAGAGTTAGCAATAGATTGATCGATTTTATTGCTGCGAAAGAGCAACAGCATTGGCTGTTATATGAAATTGTTTCGTGACTATAGGAGTATAGGCCTAATAAAGAGGCATCACTCGTGTGATGATAGTAACCGATAAATCTCATTAGGGCTACTATAAACAGTTTGCGTTGCAACTATGGCGCAATAACATGAGGTGTTTCGACATAAGTTCCATTCTGAAAACAATTGTGACCTGATAGCACCATCAATTTAAATTAAACAAATTAGATAAAATGTTATCAATAGTGATCAAATAAAATCGAATCTAATATCATTATCATGATTAAACAATTTCGCTTAATACGATCTGTGACTCAATGTGATCCAGCATTTTATACGAACCATGACCTATAGGCCTAACAATTCTAACATGAGTTATTCTATTCTCTCATATCTTAATCTATTCTATCATTCTATGCAATATAACAAGGCGCATTATATGAAGCCTGCAATGCGCTATATAAAACAGGCATGGGCGGAGTTTGGTTTCCGTTCATGGAGGGGCTAATGCCTTCTTGGGGGGCTAAGCCCGGAAAAAGATACCATTTTCATGATAAAAAAGCTGAATCTGAGCCTTCTTGAGGGGGCTTAGCTCCCCCTAGCCCCTGATAAACTCCGCCCATGAAAACAGGGTCTAGGCGTCGATGAATTTTGGTGTAGGGCCTATACGTTCCGATATGATAAGTTTCTAGAGAATCTAAGCAACTGCAGAGCTCAACAAATAAATGTCATAAATGACGACAGGATTCGAATTGGCGACATGAAGATGAAGGATAGAGTATAGCGTCGCCTTTTTCAATGCGACTCTTGAAAGCCACGGGGTAGTAATCAGCTTCATCCCTGTCGCCACCACAAGACAGAGTGAGGCACAGTGAAAGTGCATGAAAATTTAGGGCCTGTGGGCCTACATCAACCATCATCCATATCAAATGCTCTTACTTCCTGCTCTTAGACTCTTGAACAGTAGCGGCGGCAGAGGGGGCTAGGGTGGCTAAGCCCCCACAAAAATAGGAGATCCATTTTTCCCCATGTAAAAATGACAAATTTCGACGTTCAGCCCCCAAAATTGGGCCTGATGACAAAAAAAGGGTCGTCAGAAATTTTGTCGGATAAAAAAATAATTTTTTCCGGAAGTTCATCCCCCCTCCCAAAAACTGAAATCCTGGCGCCGCCATTGCTCTTGAATGAACACTGCACATATCCCAATGGCCTGAGCACAGGACAGTGCATCAGAAGACTACAGTCTGCATGCTTCTAAGCATATATAACGGTAACAACTAACAACCTTGATGCCCAGCTGTTTAAAAAAACAAATGCGCTCTAAACACTTTATCTGTGGTCGTTAGTTACACAGAGTTTGCTCGTTTACAGGTTCGAACTTGCAGTTGGTCGATTCCAATGCGCTATAATATGGTACCGATAAGCACCTCAGGTGATTCTGGTAAACTCAGCCCATAGTAATTTGCTGGCTGTTGATTAAAACGATATGCATAGATTAGGTGGCAGTCAAAAAATTTCATTTGGGGGAGGAGGGTTTCCAAAGGAAATGATCGCGAAACACACAGAATACAAACAGAATTAGATTTTTAAAATCGGAAATGGCATAGTTTGGGTGTTTGAACTATTTTAACCTTCCTCTAAATACGTCCATGGTCTGGATGCAACTACGCCAATGCTAGTGCCAGTCCCAAGCCTGGATAAAGAAGGAGGGGCGACACTAATCATCTTTGGTATGGTAGTGTCGTTAATCAGTAACAAGCTTATGGTCTGGACAAGGCCGGATTAACAAATGTTGAACATGCCTTAATCCGTCCCTGTGTCTGGATGTTAAGACATCTCCTTGTCGCATTGAAAAAGATCCGTCATCTACCGTTCTCTCGTGAAGTTTCAACATAACGGTAATGCAACGACAAAGGTAACAGTCTTGCTGAAACGTTACCTTTGCCGTTGCGTTACCGTTATCTTTATACCTTTGCCATTTAAAGGTCATGAAGGACTTCTTGCGCTTACCTTTGCTTTCAACCCGGACCAACCACTTTGTCAGATCCTCATCCCTGATGCGACCATCTAACGCTTCATGAAGACCAGAGACAGCTTCTGTCAGCCTCTGTATCTTTTCCACCCAAGACATCAGCAGTTTGTTAGCATCCTTGCACACACCGTCGATTCCAGCGGCCAAAGTCTTGAAGGAATCTCGGAGCTCAGAACCTCGGAGGTTCAACCGACTGGCCTCGAAGTTCTGGCGTTCCTCGTCTACCAGCGTTGAAATCTTTTCGAACTTCGATTCCAGATCCAGACCGAGTAGATTTCGAACCTCGGACGAAAGTCTTTCGAGTCTTGTTTCCGGTTCTTCGATGGCCACTTCCGGTTTTTCTGGATCTACTTCCGGCTTTTCAGGATCAACTTCCGGTTTATTGGTTTCCATTTCCGGTTCCGCCTCCGCTTGAGTCTCCGTGTTTTCTTCGGAGGTCGTCAATTCGTTCGAATCCATGGTTTCAATTATCTTTTTAATGATTGCGCAAATCGATTTCCGTTCTCATGTATCAAGTTCCGTGTGCAGCTCCTGTATAGTCTAGACTAATCAAGATCCCATCAAAACTGAGCCTCACTTTCAGTTTAATCTACATCAAAGTTTCAGCTTACTGAACGATGCTCGTATAAGCTAATTCTAACTTTGGCTCAGCCAAGTCTAACTTTCAGCTCACCCGAGTACAACCTGCTGATGATCATAATGCCAAATGCCAACTGGCTACGTTGCGTATATATTTTAGCTGAGTTCGGTCCAACTTTCAGAATGATATATAGTCTAGCCTACATGTACATTTGTACATTGTAGATTACTCGAATGCACTCAAACAAGAATCGTGTCAAATCCAGAAATATTCATCGTCCAACGTAATTCTTCAACGAAATATTCATTGCCAAAAACCCGATATTAGGCTACCTAGCACCTAACACGCTTCTCAGTAAATCTCCACACAATGTTAATCGGCTTTCGCTCTACTTTTCCTCGACTCAAACAATCGTTCTTTGTTGGTCTACTATTGACACAAGAAACGTGATTGCTTCCTGCTCCGCACGACCTCCAAGAAAGGAACTGCTGATAATTATTATTGTTGCTACGGCAGTGCTACGTGCTTCGACGGCGGCTCGGGCAGCAGTGACCGGTTAGCGCACGTTCTCTGCCTCAACTGAGACAGGGTTGCCACCGGTACAAGGTGAGGAGTCGTCGAATGCAATTAACGGATGTAATTGGCTGACAATAATTTTCCACACGTGCAACTCAAGATAGACTATGGTAAGCGATCTGCATGCACCTAGAATTGACCCAGAGCCACTCGTAAATACATGTACATGCTATGCGTGTGTGTGTGTGTGTGTGTGTGTGTTTATGTGTGTGTACACTGTACAAGTGTACAGAGATGTGAAACATGTACAAACACGAACGTGAATAATATTCTACAAATATCTGTGCATAAATATTTACTTGATTTACTCACCAAAAAGCATGATACATGTGGGCCTATAAATGAATACATGCATGCATATTATGGATACACGGGTCGCCGATCTTTGCGCTCAGCCTCTAGAGGTGACTTCATGGTTCCTTATGCCCGCACAGCCACAGGGCAGCATAGGGCATTTTCGGTCACTGGACCTTCCGTCTGGAACGACCTTCCCTCTAACCTGCGTTCCCAACCTCGGAACATGTCTGGCACTTTCTATAGTTCGCTCAAGACCTTTCTTTTCGACCGGGCCTGGGTCGGGAGCGCCTCTGAGCAGAGCCCTTGAAGAGGCGCTATATAAATCACATAGATAGATAGATAGATACATGTAGATACACATGCAGTTACAAAAACATATTTTGAGATGTGAGCATGGGCAATTATGTAAGTCAGTTCAGTAGTCAGCAAGTTGATCATCAACTTGATTGTCTGTTTATGTATGTATGTATGTATGTATCGCTAAAGCTACAGTGTCTATTTGTTTGTTTATTTGCGCCTGTCTGTCAGTCTGGTTGTCTGCCTGTTGGTCTCTATCAGCCATTCTGTGTCTTAAGGCTGGTGTCTGTATGGTTCATAGCAGAGAAGTAGACCACTCAAACAATGGCAACCGAAAAATAAGTCTTAAGGCCACTAATTGCCTTCACAGCAACTCCATTCATGGGTCATTTGGGAGGGGGTTCAAGAGGGATGGTCGCACCCCCGAAGTTTGAAGCTGGAGAGCACCGTATTCCCGCTTTCCATACTCACAAAACGAATACCCATTTTAATTTCTTCGTATAGAAAAGCCTTCATTTAAGTCCTCGAGATTTAACTAACACCGGGCACTGTCACTATCTTCATCAACAGAAAATATTCGCGTCGCCGTCCTCCGCTAATAAATGTATTGCTTCATTCATTTATCCTTTCTTTTTTATTCTCATTTTCTTCCTTCAGAGAAATTTATATTGTCTAGGCAAGAAAATGTGCGTACATTCTGAATTTTTTCGTCTAATCGAGATGGTGGCATCTAGCGAATGCGGCTGAAAGACGATTACCATAAAGACTGTAGATTTCTATTTTGTCGCAATCTTTCTAACATTCCATACAATTTATCGGTTGCATTGGTCCTAACTTTCTTAGTTAGCCTAAGGCTGTCTGTTTGAATCTGCTCGTATTATGTGTAACCCTGTGCCTCCAGTGCAATTCAATATAATCTAATTCTACCAAATATCACCCAATGTTGCGAATGGCAGTGTCACGGTGTCACCCAGTGTTATCCAGTGCTACACCGAGCTACCCAATACCCCACTGTAATTAAGTGCCATTCAAAATCATCCAATGTCATCCAGTGTTACCAACTGTCTTTCAATATCATCCAATCCTGTTCAACATCACCGAATGGCAGTGTCAACCAGAATGTCACCCAATTTCATCCAATGTTACCCACTGTCCTCCAGTGTAATTCAATTATTCAATATCACCCAATGTTGCCGAGTGACAGTGTTACCCAGTGTAATGCAGTGTCACCCAGTGTTACTCAGCGTCACCCAGTGTTACCCAGTGTCACCCAGTGTCACCCAGTATCACCCAGTGTTACCAAGCGTCACCGACTAATGATGATTGACTTTTGAAACGCGTGCTTCGCCGGGAATCACAGCAGGTGGCTTCAATGTAGGAAAAAATCTATATAAAAAGAAGTATTGTCTGAGGAAGAATCGTCTTCCATCACGAACTATTTCAATGGAAGAGGAAGGAGGAGAAGACGAAGGAGGACTAGAAGGAAGAGGAGGTAGAAGGAGGAGGAGGAGAGGAGAAGAGAAGGAAGAGGAGGAGAAGGAGGAGGAGGAAGGAGAGGAGGAAGAGGAGGAGGAAGAAGAGGGGGAAGGAAGAGGAGGAGGAAGAAGAGGGGGAAGGAAGAGGAGGAGGAAGGAGAGGAGAAGGAGGAGGAGGAAGGCGAGGAGGAGGAATGAGAGGAGGAGGAGGAGGAGAAGGAGGAGAAGGAGGAGGAAAAGGAGGATGAGAAAGAGGAGGAGTAGAGGAGGAGGAGAATGAACAAGGAACAATCAGACGACTGGAAAATATATCAGGTGCAACCGGAAACTTCTTTTGCGATGGTCGACTCCTAACGGTAAGGAAGGAAGGAAGTGGGTGAGACTGAATAGTGAACAGTGTCTGGTTAAGCCAGACAATTCATGATATGATGCTGAGTAGCAGTATACGCTCAAGTTACATGTCAGCCTGTAAAGAATATTATGAATTTGCACAAATGTAAAATTAGCTGAGTTAGAACAATCTGACCTGTTGTTATGTCAGAAATTTGAACACCTTCGAACAGAGGTAGAACAAGACAAGAGTCAAGTAAGTTAATCCATAAGGAAGATTATACGGAAGATAGAGGGCAGAGGGCAGCTCTAGGGCAGACAATGACCAGAAACCCGGCGAATTTTATGACCCCTAAAGGCTAGTTATACTACTCATCATTTATTAGGTTAAGATGTTCCAACCATAGATGTAAAAAAACGATGAAAATAAAATAAAAAACGGTAAAAAAACGACGTTTTTTTCAAAAAAATAAAAAACGGAAACGGAAAGTAAAACATCTAAAGCCGCATTTTAACCATGAAAATCTTGATTAGGAACCTACTACCCGTAGGCTATCTCTTAAATGATGATGTTAAACGATGAAATAATGACTATAGTTAGCTGGATCCTTGAGAGTTGGCGGAAAACATAAGAAATATCAGAAAAAATAAAAATTAAGGAAAATAATAATAGAAAGTAAATGTATAAATAAAGATAAAGAAAAAATAAATAACGATAAAAAACGATGGAAAAAATAAAAAAAGAAAAAAACGACGTTTTTTGGGAGAGAATAAAAAACGGAAAAAAACGTTTTTTACAACTATGGTTCCAACCGGATCACGAATTCTGGCGTGGTAATCTTCTTAACCTTGATGAGCAAAGAAGTAAATTGTGAGTGAGCAACTTGTCCAAGGTCGCTATACAGACTTTTTTCGTTTTGATGTGTAACTAGTGCAATGGTACATGAACAGTACACTATTGTACTTGAACTGTTCTGCGATCTAAATGTTTCACATTGAAACGAAAAAAGGCTGTACGCATAATGGATCATTAGATTTATACGAAGTTATTTTCTTCCGTGAAATGTTAGAATCCTACAATCGGTGCCATGAACTCGATGGGTGAACAGTCCACGTAATGAACTAAAGATGAAAAGCTTTACCTATAGTCTACAGGACTTGAAGTGGAGCAGGGAGATCGAGCAAGAAAGGGAATCTCTGGATTTACATGTAGGCTTACACGAGCGAACTAATGAGTAACCACGAAAGATAACATCTGCCATCCGGACGTTAAAGGATTAAAAGAGCACGACGTTCTGTGATTAATTAAATAGATTAATTAATCATTAACCAGTGTCACTTGTTTGTCCTGGGCACAACGTTAAACTGCATCCATCCTCCGCCACAGGGAACCAACAACGTCCCTATGCCGGTCCTAAGCCCGGACAAAGGAGGAAGGTTTGCCAGATGGGTGGCGATACACTGGCAGGAAAAGACCAAGACGATTGAAATCCGCAAAACCACGACACTAGCCACATAGCGACCCAGATGCTTCAAGTTGTCATGATGTGGAGCACACATTGCACAGGCCAGTTAGGACAGACCGGTGGAGAGAGTCAAAGGAGAGAGCATACGTGGGACACATACGGGCATTGACCCAAGTTGTCCTTCATGCCTCTTTCTCACGATTCTCTTCAATCAGACAAGGTGGTCTAGGTGCTCCAAGATGTTCATGGTATGGAGCAGACCTGCTGACCGGACCGGTTGAGGCTGGGCAGCATGGCGCGAGACAGACTCAGACAGAGAGTGGCGTCGGACTCCTACGGGCATTGAGCCCAATGATGTCGATGATGATGAGTGTCACTTGTTATATGATTAAATTGATTAAATAATTTATTAAATGAGTAACATTGTCACTCCGTATAAATATCAGTTACATTCATAAAAAATCGAAAAATGTCTGATAATTAATTATTATTGTGTTTCGTTCCATGAATTCGCAATATGTGTACATTACGAATCCACCTCAAACCGCCTAGTATGGACCTTGGGCAAGTCCTTCACTTACAATTGCTCAGCGCTTCGGCGTGAAACTCCGATTTAGTGTCCGCGTTGTTGTCGGGAGCGCTTCTGAGTAGTAATATTGAAGGGGCGCTATAACAAGTGCACATACAAATATACAAACACTCAGCAAAAGGCTATGTGGAGCGAAGCTAAAAAAATAACGCACTTTGAAGTCAATCAATTAGCCAGACAGTCAATCAATCGACTGAATAGAAGTGACAGCTGTTTTATATATAAGCTTACACCACAGATTCCGTCTTAGTATAGACTGATATTCTCGACTACTCTGATCTGAATCAACTGATTGATGGCGAATACTTATTTATAGCCATTGATTTGCTGGATGCGTCGTGCGTAAGAAACAGACTCCATAGAAGTCACCGGTGATTAATTATTCTAAGACGTTCAGTCGATATCTTTTTTTTATATCGTCTTCACATAATATTTTCCAGATTTGAATCCACCTCAAGCCACTGGGTATACGAACCTTGAGCAAGTTCTTCATTTCGCATTTGATCGTGCGCTTCGGCGTGAAACTCCGATTCAGTGTCGGCGCTGTAGTCGGGAGCGCCACTGGGTAGTGAGTTTGAAGGGAAATAAATAGCCTGAATATGTATTTTGCGTTATTTTGATATTCGTTTTTCAATTTCTCTCTTTTGTTTTTGTTATTCCTCTTATACATGTTTATCTTTAACACCAGACAGCATATTCTCGTAATCTCGTTGCTTTCAATTTGCTTCATTTCTTGTTTTAATTTTTTAAACATTTGTGTATTTATTTTGTTTGCTGTCATATAAGTCTTCTCTGTATCTTTGTTCACATGGAACGCTGCTTTTCGAATTTTATTGTGCGCATCCAGAGCCAAGATGTTTTGATACGCTTGGCTGTTACCATTCGCATGTCACGTTATATGTCACGTTATGTTGCTCCAATCATTCATTCGGATAATTTATATTGCGCCTTTTAAAGAGACCTACTGAGAAGCTAGTCACCAACAGTAGGAAGAGCAGGGTGGCAGTCGTTTGATCATCACTCGCAATTGCTCAGCGCTTCGGCGTGAAATTCCGATGCAGTGTCCGCGCTGCAGTCGGGAGCGCTTCTGAGTAGACATCTTGAAGGGGGCGCTATAACAAGTGCACATGCATACATACAATGACCAGTCGTCTGCCAATCCGTCTGTTCTTTCCACCGACACATCAGACCATTCCTCATTTCTTAGCAGTGTTCACAAGAAATCAACGTTAACTTAACGGGATAGAAATGTCTAAACACATGGTTGCCATGCATGACGGCATACAGTTCCGATAGCTGAGTTCATCACTCTGCTCATTAGACTATATCGGGAACAACATTGTAAACGAAGATCAGGTGGTGTTTGTCCTGTTATTAGTATAACAATCCGGTTTCGTGTTTGACATTATTTTATTCGTCAGGATTTCACAGCGACAAAATCTGCAGATCGGGATTTTACAATGGGAGGGATGACAATGGTCTATAAATAGGAACGGAGGAATTCAGAATTCGTAAGTATAGACTACAGAGATGACGAAATGTGATAAGAAAATAAGAAGGAGAAAGGAGTGGAGGAGACGGCGCAATAGAAGTTGGTCATCGGACTGTTATTCTACAAATTATAATTATAGAGTGGTATACATTAAAAATTATTATTTTATAAATGCCTCTAAATCGAATTGTAAAAATTACTCTGTTAAAACGTGATGTTCACACTTTCGTTCGCTCCTCATCATCTCTCTGGCAACTTTACACACCAGACGAACATTTAGGCTATATGTCAGTCGTCCTCTATCTACGAGTGAATCTCTCCGCAGGGGCGGATACAGACATAATATGGGGGGGGGGGGGGGCCAACATTTTTGTACTTGGGTAAAAACAATTCGTTGCTCTTATGCTAAAAAATCTGATGACCTTTTTTAGTCGGATGGTACTTATTTTATCACTGTCTCTGTCACTGTCTCTGTCTCTGTCTGTCTGTCTTTCACTTTTTCCCGCCGCATGCAATGATTGAAAGCTTGAAACCTAATGGGGAGGGGCACATTTTGTGCAATTCTCTGAAAGGGGAAGTGGGGCCAAGGCTGGATTGGCCCCTCTGGATCCGCCCCTGTCTCTCCGTGTTTCATTCTCTCGCTCTCTGTCTCCCCTCTGTCTCTCTCTCTCTCTCTATGTCCCATTGTCGTTCTAGACTTCTCCCCACAAACCTATCCCAATTCCACCGGATTGAAGAACTTTCTTGTCTTTCCGCCCACGCCTTCCTCCTCCTCATCCACTCCATCCTCCATACCCATCCCTCCTCCTCCTCCTCCTCTCTCCTCCAACCCAAACTGAATGTCCGGCGCAATTCCACAGTCCGTCCGCGTCGTCATAGTGACGAAATTGGCGCTCTCGTAGCAGTGTTCCATCCTCTGTCGGGGATGCTGTTTCTGCTGCTGCAGCTGAAAGCGCTGATTGACCAGCGGAACCGGAAATGATGACGTCGTGCCGCACGCGCAAGTCTCGCTGGCGCAGCCGACGGTACATCTCGCCGGGCGCGAGATCTCGCGGCTGACGAGATCGTAGCAGAAGTTGTCGGTGAGTAGGACGCGAGTCTTCTCCAGGTCGCAGTTGGCGACGTTCATGTCGTCTGATCCTACCCAGTTGTTGGACTCGGAAAAGGAGCTACAAGAAAAACGAATGAAAGTATTGTATGATGATTGTCATGCAATGATGTCTAATCCAATGCAATACGATGCAGTACGATTTGATAGGTAAATATATGCAATTCAATGCAATTCAATACAATTCAGTGCAACACACTGAACACAGCACAATATGAAGCAATGCAATCCTGTTTCAATACAATACAATGCAATACGATGCAGTACGATGTGATAGGAAACTATGCAATTCAATGCAATTCAATACAGTTCAGTGCAACACAGCACAATAATATTATGAAGCAATGCAATCCTGTTTCAATACATTACAATGCAATACGATGCAGTACGATGTGATAGGAAACTATGCAATTCAATGCAATTCAATACAGTTCAGTGCAACACAGCACAATAATATTATGAAGCAATGCAATCCTGTTTCAATACATTACAATGCAATACGATGCAGTACGATGTGATAGGAAACTATGCAATTCAATGCAATTCAATACAGTTCAGTGCAACACAGCACAATAATATTATGAAGCAATGCAATCCTGTTTCAATACATTACAATGCAATACGATGCAGTACGATGTGATAGGAAACTATGCAATTCAATACAGTTCAGTGCAATACAGCACAATAATATTATGAAGCAATGCAATCTTGTTTCAGCGAATTTCATAGATACGTGATATATCGTACGGGCGAGATTTGAGCATGAGGGTAGGCTAACACTATTGAGAGCATTCAGATGCATTTTTTAGAATCGTATTTACTATAGCGCCCCTTCAAGCTTTCTACTCAGAGGCGCTCCCGACTACTGTAACGCGTATACACTGCATCGGAGATTCACGCCGAAGCGCTGGAGCAATTTCAAATGAAGGACTTGTTCAAGGTTCCTACGCGGCGGCTTGAGCTGGATTCGAATCTGGAACCCTACGGCCCCAAGGCACCGAACCTACCATACACCGCCGCGCCCCGTACATCGGTACATGTATGGAAGATATCGACATTTTGACGAGAGCGAGCAAATGTCTTATTGTCCTATTATGTCGACACCTCTGCTATAATAGGCCTTCCATAGTCAATTAAATTAAATGTCACCATCGCTTATAGCGTTGAGAGCTGGAATAAAAAAAACCTTGGCAGTATTCATTAATGCCATAGATGCTGATTATACGACATCAAAAGACACAGTCACCATGATACTAAGCACATGTATAATTTTTAAAATATACCGATCCACAACGCTTTAGTCGATGCATGAGACATCAAACGTACAAGACATAATAAAGTCAATAATCCAGAAGATCAGATCACTTAAACAGAGAGATGGCACATCTGCAATATATAATGTACAATACATTACATAGGCTATTTATATATGTGGATATATATATAATTATATATGTACATATATATAGAATATATATATATATATATAAATAGCAGCATCTGCAATAATTATATATGACATTTTTATAATATAATTATATGGATAAAGGTCGTGATTACTTCTACCTTGACATTAATAGAGACGACGTGAATAAAGCGCGCATGAAACGCAGAGAACGTATCATATAAATATTATGTAGGTCAACAGTGTAGAACACTGTAGATACTTTTGCGATCGGCGAACATACCAAAAAATCTGAAATATATTTCTACTCGTTTTATGCATTTTTTATGATACTTTTATGACCGTTTTTTAAACTTAGTTGAGCATTTTCTACTATCAGAAACTCGGAAAGACTATGAACCGTTTTTCCACGTGCCTATAATGCTCAGCTCACAAAGGGCAACGTGTGCATGTAAGGTCAAAATTAAAGTCCTCACCAAATTTTAAGTTTCAAGGTAGACTCTAATAGTAAAATTTTCTCAATTACCGGTACACGAAAACGTAGACCACGCAACTCATACTAATCTCAATCAATCAATCAATCAATCAATTATATAAAAATTTATATATCGCCCTTCAAGGTCCATAATTATAGGCGCTCCCAAATGAGACCTGGTAAAAATGTCACGAGAAGATGATGGAAAGCGCCATGAGGGAGCGAGCGGAGAGTAACAAGGCAGCCATTCCATTAATCTAATCTAATCTAATCTAATATAGGATTTCATCTGATCTAATCCAATATTATTTAGTCTATCCAATATAAACAAATATATTCTAATGGCTTCTAAAGCGCTGCTATATAAATACATCATATAATTAATTATAGGCTACTGCTCAAGGAATCTATTGATATTCACTACAGATGATTCGCAATTCATTGAAATACAACAACGGTCATCTGTCATCTTAGTGCTTCGAACTGCGATATTGTAATTTTGGTGTCATTTGCGGTGGCATTTACAGTGGCATTAGCGGTGTCATAAACGGTGTCATTTGCAGTGTCTGCGGAAAGGTGGTCGAATCGATGTTTGGTTCGAATCCGATGGACGAACTCCGAGTAAGGATATCATACATACACATATGCATACATACATGCAGTAACACAGAGGCATACGAATGTGGGCAACAGACGGCTCTGTGATTGTAACTGCGTCTCTTGGTCATTTCGCCATTATTAACATCTCTGATCTGTTGTAGAGTTTCGTCCTTTTCCAACTCGTTTTCTTTATCGCTCGATCGTAGTCTTAAGCCAGGTCGCCGTCGTTTCTATGCATATTGCGAGCACGCCTACCTGTTTGCCTATGTGTCTGCCTGTCTTTCTGCCTGTCTGTCTGCCTGTCTGCTTGCTTGCTCTTTGCTTGCCTGATTTTCTGCATCACAACCTAAGCGAATAGCTGCTTGCATTTCGGTGTTTGTGCTCTCTCTCTCTCTCTCTCTCTCTCTCTCTCTCTCTCTCTCTCTCTCTCTCTCTCTCTCTCTCTCTCTCTCTCTCTCTCTCTCTCTTACTCTCTCTGTGTGTGTCTCTGTCTCTGTCTCTGTTTCTCTCTGTCTGTCTTTCTGTCTCTCTGCCTCTGTCTCGGTCTCTGTCTCTGTCTCGGTCTCTATCTGTCTGTCTGTCTGTCTGTCTGTCTGTCTGTCTCTCTGTAGTTATGTTTATATGGTCGTATGACTGCCTGTCTAGTCGCCTGTTAGTGTTTACCTGCCTGCCTAACTATCTGCTTGTCTGTCTGTCTCTCTGGCTGTCTGCCTGCCTTCCTTCCTGCCTATACCTACCTTCGTGTCCAAGTCCGATCAATGCGCCGCCGCTAAGTAATAATGGAGAGACAGACCGACCTTAAGATAATGAGACGCCGTCGACAATCGCTTCTGATCGCTGTCTCCAACGGATCTACGTCGGAGCTTAAGAAGCAATTTCGAACCATACGGTCAATAAATTCCGCAATTTGGACTTTCAGTACTGCGCGCGTCCAAGAAAGGTCAGATTGTGCCATTAGAAAAGCTCTTCTGTAGCATGGGTTTTGTGCTCTGAGACAGGTTGTTGTTGGTAGGCCTAAACCTAACGAGGCAGGTTGACTGGAGAGGAAGTACTCGGCTTGTTGCTGTTTTAACGAGACTTTGTCGTACCAAAGATGATGATTAGTGTCGCCCTCCTCCTTTATCAATGATTGGGACTGGCACTGTAAGAGTGTGAACAATGGCAGAGTTTTTATGGAGAGGAAACACTTATTCACTGGCTATTCAACGTATTCTCCTATTGTCGTATACGGAATACGAAAGATTATCTGCGACGTTTTCTATTTGACGTGAAGAGGCGAATTATGAAACTGGAGATTTCAATGAATGGAACAAAACGTGAAGAAATAATTATGCGCTGCCATCAGATCGAAAGTAATTATTAAAAACTCGTTAACATTAGCACGACGTGCTTTTGAATAGCCTCTGAAGAAGCGCTATATAAGTTCTGGGATCATGCTGAATGAATGAATGAGTTTGAGTTGACATCACAAACAAATGGTTTCTTTAGTTTATTTGTTTAGATATAATTTTTGTTTGTTTGAAAGTATGAAAATCTCAGAAGAATCCGATTTAAATTGCCTAAATCGGTTTTTTAATAATGCCTGTCAATTTAAATTTAAATTTTAAGACATCGATGAAAATTCTGATCGTGACGTAGACGTAGTTAAGGATAATTACGATGATGATGACGACGACGATGATGATGATGACGATGATGATGACGATGATGATGATGATGATGGCGACGACGATAATGCTGCTGCTGATGACGATGATGGTGTTGGATTACCTTAGGCAGAGTCTGAATCTCTTTTTCTTTCGTTGACAACAGATGACCATGCTAAGCAGCAGGAGACCACAGAACACACCCAACGCTATCCCGATCGTCACCGCCATGAACACCCCTGCACACAAACACAAAGCATCATCATCATCATCATCATCATCAACAACAACAACATCATCATCAACAACATAATCGCCATGAACACACCTGCACACGAACACCAACCATCATCATCATCATCATCATCATCATCATCATCATCAACATCATCATCAACAACATAATCGCCATGAACACACCTGCACACGAACACAAACCATCATCATCATCATCATCATCATCATCATCATCAACAACAACATAATCGACATGAACACACTTGCACACGAACACCAACCAGTGCATACACCAGTCATTTTCAGTATTGACAGATCTGCTCCCATAATAAAATTGTGATGACTAATTATTTCATTTAATTGGCAGTTTGATACTTAACGCTTCCATTACCATAATCAAAAGCATCATTATCATCTTCATCGTCATCACCATCACCATCATCATCATCATCATCGTCGTCATCGTCATCGTCATCATCATCATCATCACAATTATCATCATCATCATCATCATGATCATCATCATTCACCAACTCATCATCATCAACATAATTGCCTATATCTCCATCAGTAAATACCCACTTTTGTGAGTATTTTCGGTTAATTACTGTGTCATAAAACAAAGAAGATTAGCGCCGCCCTCCTCCTTTCCTTAGTCTTAGGACGGGCACTACCAGAGTACGCGCTGCGCATTGGCGGAGTTTTTGTGAGCCTTCCATTTGAGTCTATTTTACAACGGATGTGGCCAGTGCACGTGACCCACCGGAAGAGAGTTGTAATTTGCGTCGAGAAGAGTTCCGTCCATTAGAAATAATTAGGAAAGTGGGAATAATTAGGAAACTAGGAAACTATTAAGTTGTTATCTGTTTGGGGCCAAATGATTGATCTTCTAATAATTATTGTCGGTCGGCACGAATACTCTTTCGTGACTTAGGCCTACATGTACAATTGTACATGTATAAATGTTCAATTACAATTACAATTACAATTACATGTACATTGTATCTGGTCGTCTGCTAGACTGCTGCTGAATCAATGTCAGTATTGTTCGCTGATTTCATTTGTTTCAAAAAACGCGGACATTAAGTTACTTACTCACTTACTAAACTACTCACGTACTATTTGCTTATTTACTTAATTACTCACTTATTGCTTACTCACTTACTAATTCACTCACTTGCTACTACTCACTTACTAAATTACTCACTTACTATTTACTAAACTACTTACTTACTACTTACTCGCTTCTAATTTATTTACTTATTGCTTACTCACTTACCAAATTACTCATCTGCCGTTTACTCACTTACCAATTAACTGACTTATTGCTTACTCACTTACTAACTTATTCACTCATTGCTTATACTCACTTAATAATTTACTCACTTAGGCCTTTATGCTTACTTGCTTACCTGCCGTTAATCTCGAGTTTATGGAGAGCCTGAAAACTCTATTCACTGATGTGAAATATTCTTTTCTTTTAGGAAACACTAGACACATCGCCACCAGGTATAATTACAATAATAGCGAATGTCAATTGCCTGGCCACTTGGCAGAGAACAAAGGACTATTGTTTGTTCATCTCTGCAACCATAGAACATAACATAGGCTATACATGTAGTGCTCGTGTTCCATACGTATTTTAGACAAAGCGCTATGAATGGTTGGGTTTGGTGTGGCAATCTTTAGATAGCCTATCTTGTTCTCAGAACAGAAATAATACTAAACCATATCTTTAAGAAAAATCGCGTCTTCACATTCTCCAAAACATACACTGTAGGCTAATATGGCCTGAATACATACTTTTATTCATTGGATACCTTAGTTACATGTTAGTTAAGCGTTTGTGTCAGTTATCGTCTATTAATAAGACTTTTCCTGGTCATATCTTTGTGTTCCTGCAACTGTATGAACTGGCTGGCATGCGCTATTGTCTTTTATTTTAATTGTACATGAGGAGGCTACTAGGTGGCAACATTGGGTCTTCTCTTGACAACTACAAACTAACGTTAATCATTATGTTCATTGCCATAATAAATCGTATAATGTTGAATCAGGAAATAAATTAAATTGAATTGAAAAATTGAATTGCCATAGATGTATGTGGTTTGGACGAGCGTAGAACAATTCTCACAGTTTTCAGTCATAATTACCAGAAAATGTTGCTATAAAAATTATATTGTTGCCTTTCGTGGCAGTTTATTGTGTCGAGTTGCATTGCGCGTTAGGTTTCTAAATAGCTTTTATTAGGTCTATAGATGCTGTATTCTATTTTATCGTATCTTGTTCTGTTATGAAATGATTAGTATTGCAGCATGCAATGTTGAACTGTACGGCGTTTTATTTATTGCCTAAAATCGTATTTTGTTGCATAATTTACAAATCGCTGCATTAATTTTTATTCTGTTATTCCATTCCACTGCTTAGTAACGTATCATGGTGATACCAGCAGTGTAGTCCTAAAAAATGAAGTGGGGGAACGCTCTTTATAATAATATTATTATTAGTAGTAGTATTATTAATGTTCCATTATCTTTGGAAAAAAGTGGGGGAACGGCATTCCCCCGCGTTCCCCTCCACTGCACCACTGGGTGATACTGTATTTCTTAATTTACTATAGCGCCTATACACGATAAAGCCACTCCGTATCACTCTATAGAAGTGTGCTGCAATGGTCCATTGGAGATGATGTTTCTGCATGCGCCGGTATTCTACGCCTTCTATACAGCTAACGGGGGGGGGGGGGGAATTAATCAATCTATCCCCCGATGTAATAGCGGGTATAGAATAGCCTACTCGGGGGATAAACCATTCTATCCCCCAATCGTGTGATTATTTTATTGTAAAATGCGTATAATTGATAAATTTGTGCTGTAATCAAAATTTAAAGTGACTCTAATTGTCTAAACTTAAAGCGTCCAAAGCGGGGTTCAAAGCAATGCAACTCGAATTTAGTTAAAGTGACTCAAAAAGTTTTTTGGTGTCTTGAATGTTCTAAGACCTAAGTGTTCTAAAACCAAAGCAAACAAAGTAGGAATAAACACTCCTGTTAGTGGCAATGTGCAAAACAAAGCAAACGGAAGTTAATTTTGAAAATAAACACGCGCGGAAGTGGCTTTTTCCAGCTCCTCCTCATGGCGGGGGGGGGGGGAGGATACGATTCGGGGAAACTCTATTTTGTGATACCTGCAATACTCCTACATGGTCGTGTATGTAAATGTCTTGCAATTTTGTTCTGATGAGAATCGTGTCTTAGTCGCATGACAAAGGAATTTATTAAAGGTTTCAACAATACTTACATGTGGGTATAGCTTGTATTAAATTTTGTAATCTTACTTTTAATAACGTATATTATTTCATATGATTAGTCCATTGCGATACTGATAAGAAGTCGCTTTATGAAGCATGACGATAGTTATTTAAGACGGACATTTTGGTCTCAGAAAACATGGAGAGGGAGGGAGAGAGAGACAGACAGACAGAGACAGAGACATAGACAGATAGACAAAGACAGAGACACAGACACAGAGAGACAGACAGAGACACAGACAGACAGGGAGAGAGAGATGCAGAGACATTGTAGATAGAGGGACATTATCCAGAAACAGAGATTCCTGTACATACAGAGATAGGGAGGTAGATAGAAACAAAAGCACAGTGACAGACAGAGGTAGATAGACTGGTATACAAACAGACACAGACACAGAGACTGATACACGGCAATGGGCAGCGTAAGACACTCGCTTCTTTCCGAGCCCTTAAGAGCAGTATAAATAGCAAGACAGAATCACTGCAAATGTTCTTTTTTTTAATAGCAAAACGACTCAAAAAATTCCGCCATTTAGACGTTCAGCCATTAGATGTGCATACATGTACATGTATCTATAATATATATATATAATATAATATATAATATATAATATATAATATATATAATATATATAGACCTATGACGTCGTTTAGTCATGATGCTCATTTTTTTCCACTTAGTCGCCGTCCATGGTTTCCTAAATGCGATATCGAATTGCGTATAATATGCTATTGAGATGAGCGACATGAAGGAATGGTTTGATGAGATGATGACTTACCGAATGGATAGGATGACGAGGCCTGTGTCTTTGCGTCATGTCCGACAGCAACTGAAACTGAAAAAAACGCAGTTGATTTTCAAGGTCATATTATAAAAAGAGAAACCGGTATCTGAAGAAAGGACCAGTTGCTCGAGAACTCTCTCTTTGGCCGTGGCTGATGGGCTGGGAGCGCCTCTGAGTACGCTTCCTGAAGGGGCGCTATATAAATTTTCGGAATGAATGAAAGAATGACGAAGAAATACAGGGCGTCTGAGGTAGCGGATGAAAGTTTACTCACTGCAGTTGGTCCCTGCATGCATGGGATCTCTAGGACTTTCAGTTGCTGTTTGTCAGTCTTCGCGATCTCATAGCTCGCATAATTATTATCTCTGGAGTTTTAGTGATGCAGTTCACAAACGCGTAAAGCGTCCAAGTCGTCGGATCTTCCATGTTTAAATGACCCCCTCCCCCTTCGGTTCTCGGATTGGCTGACTTGGGTATTGCTCGTACACAGGACTTCGATCATATAATTACATAGTATGTTGATGGCGATGATGGTTTGGATGATGATAAAGCCATTGTTCATGATAACGTGATTATTATGATGTCGACGACGAAGTTGATGCGAAAGATCGTAAATGATGTACATGTACATATACTATAATGGAAGTAGCGTTCGTTGCATAGTATAGGCCTATAGTAGGAACAGTAGTAGCAGTATTGTTGTGTTGGTATTAGGTGATTGAGTTGGTTGTCGTAGGGTTCGGTGGTGTTCGTTGGTGATGAGGATTATGACGGCGCTTTGTGATAAAGATGCTATCGTATTCTAGACTATTGTTAATGTTCTTGCACACACGCACACGTGCACACACACACCCACACACACACACCCACACACACACACACCCCTCACACACACACACACACACACATCATAATATATCTGCCGACTGAGCACTGTGAGCAGTTGTGGTATTGCTAGTGGTATTGTATACATATATATATAAATATATATAGACTATATGACTGTGTATATATACCGGCTGAGCAGTTGTGGTAGGTTCCGATCCAGCTGTCTCCGTTGCAGACGAGGTGCCAGACATCGGCCGAGTGATTGCAGGACACGGTGGCTCTGTCACCATGTCGGTCGACCCACCCGTTCGGAGGTGATCTCAGGTCAGGACAACCGACGGCTGAAGCAACACGATAACCACAATGCGCTATATATAATGCATCCGGGTTATTTTGTAATGTATGTATGACTGTATGTATGTATGTATGTATGTATGTATGTATGTATGTATGTATGTATGTATGTATGTATGTATGTATGTGCACTTGCTATAGCGCCCCTTCAAGATTCCTGCTCAAAGGCGCTCCCGACTGCAGCGCGGACACTGCAGCGGAGTTTCACGCCGAAGCGCTGAGCAATTGCGAGTGAAGGACTTTCTCCAAAGGTCCCTACGCGGCGGTTTGAGGTTGATTCGAACCTGCAACCCTCCGGCTGCAAGGCAACGGACATACCCACTACACCACCGCGCCCCACAATACAACTTTGACTTGCCTTTTCCAATAATTTATTTCTACTCCACTCCACGCGAGAATAAACTTATGCAGATAGGGCCGTGTGTGCTGCGTGGTAGGCCTAGCTGCCCGTTGATTATTGTACAACCGTAGTTATAAGTTATAACCTTCATCCAAGACGACTCTGAGTTGCACTCTAAGAATATGAAGAACTTTATCCCCTGAGTAGGCCTACGGCTACATTATACCCAGGGCTGTTTTAAAGGAATTTTTAGAACTGCACAACTCCTTCTTTACTTTCCCATCATCCATGATAAATTACTTCCAAGCGGAGGACTGTGACCAGTTTTGCTATAGTTTTTACTGTGCAGAAGTGCTTCTACAACTGCACAAATCCATTTAGAACTGCACATTTTGTGTACAACTACACGTTAAAAAAGACCTGATTATACCAACGCTCGCCCCAAGGTCATACCGGCTGTCCTTCTAACACAGGCTAACAGTAATACCTTTCAGCTCTTTTTATTTAATGTAACTATAGTTGCGGCGTGCAACATATAATAATATAGGACCTACCAGAAAATAAATGAGGGCGCTATAGAGAAGTCATCGGAAATATTAGACAACTTAGACATCTGACAGCCAAGAGTATAGACAATCTCAGCAGAAATTCATCCCGAAAGTAATGTATAAAGACATCAAGCAGTAATGAAGACAGAAAGGCAACAGAAACAACGCGTGATGTCTGGTAATGTAAAATTAATGTTTTGTAAAAAATTTAAATAAACAGTACCGCGCATTTACAACGCATTGTAATAATAACTATAGCCTACAACTATAGCCTACAGCATCCCAACAGTCAAGTATTCATGACAGGAAAATCGAAAAACAATATCCTGTATTTTATAGAATTTCGATTTTTAATTATCGAAAGTGGTTTAGTGTGAAAACAGACGAACACATTCAACACAATCATGCGGCGAGCTCAATATTCCAACATTGATTGGTACGAATTGATTCATTACTTGTCCAGTTATTCAGCACAAACTGATGATTTTAACACGACACACTTATAACATGATGCGGCAACATGTTAAAGTGTGTAGTGTTAAATAAATGTCATTTTATTGCAGGTTGTATTATGGTATGGCAAGGTTACCATGCAATACTATGCTATGAGAACATTGCACAACGTATACTCGTCAACGTATAAGCTTGCGTCGGAGATTAACTCATCTTCAACTTGAATGTCTCGCGTCACTTACAACTCTGTCTGATTTCCATAAAGTTAACAATGTCGCGTGGAGAAACAAGGGTTCCAGCTGCTCTGTTGATATACAAAGACAATTGTCGGATGCTTTATTGGTAATTGTCACTCAGCAGTTTAGAACATACGGCAACCGATGTTATACACTGTTATAACTTTGGCGCAGAATGCGTCTTATATATATATATATAGTCTCTCTCTCTCTCTCTCTCTCTCTCTCTCTCTCTCTCTCTCTCTCTCTCTCTCTCTCTCTCTCTCTCTCTCTCTCTCTCTCTCTCTCTCTATATATATATATATATATAATTATATATATATATATATATATATATATATATATATATATATATATATATATATATATATATATATGTCACAATCTTTTGTTTTTAAGCGAAGGACCCAGAACTGTAGTGACTTTAAGCATTTATATATATATATATATATTTAATATATATATTACATGTACAATTGTACATATATATAATAATTATATAGGCCTATGTATGTGTATATAATTATGACACGGATTCCTACGGAGATTGAGACGAGACGTTCAAACGTTGACTGCAGTCTACGGAAGAGGAGGCGCTTCTTTCCTCCTTCCTTACTTTTTTCTCCATTCCTTCCTTCCTTCCTTCTTTTCTCCATTCCTCCGCTCCTTCCTTCTTTTCTCCATTCCTCCGCTCCTTCCTTCCTTCGAGAACGCAATAACAACGGACTTAATTTGTTTTGCAATAAACTCGCGGCGGATGATGGAACGAACGGAAAAAGGTCGTCGAGGCAGTTTGCGTTTACAGTTTGCTCCACACATAATATAACGAAGAACCACCGAGACGTCGTCTTCGCCTATTACAGACACACCGATGCTGCATGCAGCAATCCGAAGGTGTTGGGTGGCCGTTGCTTGCAGGAGACATATCGCCACATACAACGAGAAGGACATGCACGCATAGGGACAGAAAGACTGAGGATGGCTATGCAGCGTCCAGTAATTAACGTCGAGCGGGATTGAGTCGCCAGGTTTTGATTGATGGACGCTTTGATCTTATAAGAAACTCCTTCGCGATTAGACGGATGCTTGAGCTTCTTGCCGTCGCCGCCGCCGACTGTGGTGGAGTCGTTGCCGAACGGAGGATAAGGCAAAGCTTTATTACTTCGACGTCCGACGAACGAACGAACGACGGATATTTTGTTGTAGCGCCGCATAATCTTCCCGCGAAAAAATCCTGAATATGTTGAGTCTTTTGCGGATACTTGCGCCACCTGTTGAGACAGTATGGAACGAATCGTTTATTGCGTTTGACCGCCATTATTAGACGCAGGGACTTAGACCGGAGATAATAAATAAGACATAATAAGAGACAAATGAAACGGGTTTTGTCAATAAAGAACTAGGTGAACAAAGAGAGACGTGTCATTTATGTGGGAATGAAACTGTTAATAGAGAATGTTATTGGAGTAGCATTCTTCTAGCTGTCCCATTTCACCTGTCGTATGTGTTGCAGATTCTTTGAAGCTGGCAAGTCAACTAATGAACCTTTGTTATAAGATGAGAACCCGTGCTCGACGTAATACGGTAATAGGTGTAGGTCCTATACTTTAATACTTCTGGATTCCAATTATCGTGTTCACGAATATCAGGAGATCTTTTCTATGTTTGTATGTGCTTGTACGTACCGTACCTGGGTAGGCGTCTGTGTTTGTAGATTTATGTATTTATTTTACTATATTTGTATCCCATTGTATATGCACATGTGTGTGTAGGCATGCATTTAGTCAAAGTATGCAGGCATTTTTGAGGGATTGGCCTACAGTTCTGTGAATATCCTTTTTGCACGCGTGTTTCCGTATGTATGTGCATTGTGCACGCATTTTTGTTTGTACGTATGCATGTATGTACGTATGAAGGCATGTACGAATTCACGTACGTAAGCATGTCTGTACGTATGTATGCATGCATGTACGTATGTATGCATGTAAGTATGTCTGTATGTACGTACGTACGTATGTATGTACGTATGTACGTATGTACGTATGTATGTAAGTAATACTATGTACGTACGTACGTACGTATGTATGTATGTATGTATTATATATGTATGTACGTATGTATGTATGCACTATGCATGTAATTATGTATGTATGCATGTATGTATTTACGTATGTATGTATGTATGTATGTATGTATGTATGTATGTATGTATGTATGTATGTATGTATGCATGCATGTATGTATGTATGTATGTACGTACGTACGTACGCATGCATGTATGTATGTATGCATGTGGTATGTATGTATGTATGCATGTATGTGCGTACGTACGTACGTATGTATGTATGTATGTATGTATGTATGTGTGCATGTATGTATGTTTGCATGTGCCTGTATGTGCGTATGTGTGCTATATATTTGTACGCGTGAAGCCGTCGTCTTCGTGCTTAAGTCGAATGATTTTCTCTTCGTTCTGCCTCTATATATACATACATGTAGTCGTCTAAGTATTAGACTATGCATCATCTAAGTATGCATCATTCCCCGCCAGCTTCCTTATAAGTATCTCTTGAGGACACCATCCTCACCAACAATATCGATAACTAAGCGATGCGAGAGACTCCACACTCCGCATACAAACATTCAGACAAGCTACCTTCGTGGTGCGTTTCTGCATTCACTTCTTCATCCGTTCCGAACATTTCATGCAGCAATGTCACGCTCGTGGCTGATGCATAAAAACTATGCAGCAATCAGTTCAATATCGATGACAAGATCTCTCTTAATGCATACGTTCATAATATAGACCTTACCTTAGACCTTAGTCCGTCCACGTGCTGTGTGCACATTGGGCGATACAGGTCTTCCATTCTTCTCTGTTTTGAGCAGCATTGCCAGCCTCCTCCCACGTCAGTCCTCCATCGGTGAGGTCTTTTGAGATCGTGTCCCTCCAGTTCTTTCTCGGCCTTCCCCTCTTCTTTTTCCATCCACTCGGGGTCCAGTCCATTGCCTGTTTCGGGATTCTGTCCTCGTCCATGCGGTGCAAATGTCTCAGCCAGCGTAGTCGTGTCCTCTTTATCACCTCTTCGATCTTCTCCATTCCTGTTCTTCTCCTGATCTCCTCGTTTCTTATCTTATCTCTCCACGTGACTCCCAAGATCTTTCTTTGCCATCGGTGGTGAGCCGCCTCCAATCTCTTCAGGTTTGCAGCTGTCATTGGCCACGTCTCGGAGCATACAGATTACATATAATACTATGCACCTATTAAAGAACGAAAGGGCTCCGAGGTTGCATGGCGTGAAACCAACCCTGGTAAAAGAGAACCTTACGCAATTGAAGCAACGCAACAAGTTCACTCTACAAGTATAATGTGCTGAGAGCCTGAGAGGTGCAGAGGAGGGAGTAAAGACAACTGGCAGGACATCATCAAAGATGACTTGAGATGTCTGGAGTTGTCATGGGAGGAGGTTGAAGAACTGGCGATGGAAACGGAGGGGGGAAAATGGTCCATGCTGTAGCACCCAAAATTTCATCTATTTTATAGATACAGTGTATGTCTTCTATATCTTTTTCTCGATGTGCAGTCCTGCACTGGAAGAACTAAGTTCTAAGTAAGTATATCGACTCAGCAATACGCGCATTATTATAGTTAATGGTCAATTTCAGTAGTCTAAATTGCAATGGCACAAAAACACATAATTTGGTGTAAATATTAAAATCTCATTTGAATATAGAATGGATGGGGTGGATCAATAATCTGCCATTTGGATCGTGCCGATTCTTGGGTGCCCAAATTATGGCAGTTTTTAACTAATCAAGATGTGGCACAATCCGTTTGCGATGAGAGTTGCCTATAATTGATGATGGAATCTCATTCCATGTTCTGACCCCAATATTTTTTAGCCATTTTAAAGGATATGTCTCCTATATCTATAGCAAAGAATAGTCTGCATATTTTAATTTATTCTGGTCAATTATTTGTAGGGGGTTAATCTGAGAATTTATTTTTTTATGTGGGTTCCAATATACTAAATATGGGTAGATGAGCCTGATGAGGGTCTAGTAGGGTGTTTTTCGAATTTGGAGTGGTGGCACTATTTGCAAAGTATGGAATATAGTGTAGCAATATCTTTGCTTTTTTATGAATATGTTTTTATGCGGTCTTTCCAGGATAGGTGCTGTTCAATGTACAGTGTACACCCTTGAGAATTTTGTTGATACTACCTGGGCGATGGCGGTGTCCTCTATGCACATATCTTTATTCGTCTCCTCATCACATACGATCATACATACGTGCATGTACAGGGTGGGCCAAAAGTATTTATCCAACTTTGAAGACCTATAACTTAGGCAGTTTAGCAAGTAAGTGTATGCCTAAGGCATCAAATTAAAGGTAGTTATATCAGCTATAAGTCCGACAAATTTCATTACGATAGCTTGCACTACGCGCCATATAATTATTGTGTACCGCACCTACCTTGTTTTCTGACGTAAACAATAATTTCATCAGGGTGAGCCAAAAGTATTTGTTCAACTTTGAAGGCCTATAACTTAGGCAGTTTAACAAGTAAGTGTATGCCTAATGCATCAAATTAAAGGTCGTTGTATTAGCTACAACTGCTCAAAAATTATTTACATTTTTAGCTTTAATAATAATTGCATAAAACTACTGTACTGAATATGTATCAGTTTACAATGATTTTACAATGATTTTAATTCGTCTATCTTGCAAAACACAATACTTGGAAAATTAGTCTTTGCAAGTTTGCAATTTTGATAGCCATTAAGAAATCCAAGAATTATTTAATCAAATAAATATTCCATGTGTCTTCCACGAGCTCGAATGACTGCATGAATGCGACGTGCCCGTTGATCTATGGCTCCATTGATGAGTTCCTGGCTGATCTCAGTCCAGCAACGAGTGAGATGCTCGACGTTTACTATCCGTTCACGATAAACCCGTTGCTGTAAAGCACCCCAGATTGAGTAGTCAACGGGATTTAAGTCAGGACTATTATGTCAGGACTTTTGCTTGTGCCTGGATTATCCTCTTGGCTACAGACCAATTCAGCTACACAAGCGATGTTGTCAGCGGTAGGCCTACGTGCCGAACGAAGACAGCCAGTAACAGGTTTACGTTTAGAACTTGCACTCGCGTCAATTTGTCTAATTAATCGGTTGAGATTGTTTTTACTCCAGTTTCTAGCAGGAAATTCATTCATCATTTGATATGCATTTAAATGTTTTTCAATTCTTAAAATTCGAATCAAAGTTCTGTCATCTTCTGATAGCGGCGCTATGATGAAATTATTGTTTACGTCCGAAAACAGGGTAGGTGCGGTACAAAATAATTATATGGCGCGTAGTGCAAGCTACCGTAATGAAATTTGTCGGACTTATAGCTGATATAACTACCTTTAATTTGATGCATTAAGCATACACTTACTTGCTAAACTGCCTAAGTTATAGGCCTTCAAAGTTGGATAAATACTTTTGGCCCACCCTGTAGAAACAGACAGCCAGACAGACAGACAGACAGCCAGAGAGATAGCCAAACAGCCAGACAGATAGAGACAGACAGCCAGACAGACAGACAGCCAAACAGACAGACAGACAGTCAGACTGACAGACAACCAGACAGACAGACAGACAACCAGACAGCCAGACAGACAGCCAGACATACATACAGACAGTCAAACATACAACCAAACAGACAGACAGACAACCAGACAGACAACCACAGACAGGCAAGCAGACAGACAGACAGACTGACAGACCAAAACAAAGCCTGTGTCAATTTATCATTGCGTCTTCAGCACAACAGATACTACGACATTCACTTTAACTTTAACCATCGATGACCAAGCATGGGATCGCTCGATAAATTGCGTGTCCACTTGCATAGGAAATTATGTCCCTTCTTCTATATACATGCATGTAGATACATGTAGAGGAGAGAGAGTTATGTCCACGCATTTCCTGCATCGTCATTCTTCTTACTCTCTCTCCACTCAGCGTGATCTCCATTATCTTCATCTTCAACGTGTACATCCATCTCTTCGCAGTCTCAACCTCATTGTCTATATACGTGCATATACCAGTCAATTCGTCCATGTATCTGTGTACAACTGTACATGTATGGCTGTCTTCTTTCTATATACGAACATCTCTGCCTATCTGTCCGTCTGGCTGTCTGCTTGGCTGTCTGTGTGTGTGCGTCTCACTAACCCTGTCGATCGCATCACCGATTCCATCGATCCTATCATCCATCGCTTTGACTGCAGCAGCAGCAGCATTCTCAGCAACCCGTTGTCTCCGCCATGAATCTGAGATGTTTGCGCTTATCCATTCTCCGCCTCCTCCTCTTCCTCTTCCTCTTCCTCCTCTCCCTACTCCTCCTCCTGTTCTTCTCCTTTTAATCTTATTCTTCCTCTTTTTCATCCTCCTCTTCACCTAACTCCGCCACTGGTTGCACTCTGCCAGTGCCAGTCCCAAGCCTGGATAAAGAAGGAGGGCGTCGCTAATGGTCTTTGTTACCACACAGTGACGTTAAACTGCAACTATTATTTCTTAACCTTCTTCTTCTCTTCTTCCTTCTTCTCTACCTCCTCCTCCTTCTCTTCACCTTCACCTTCTCCTCCGTTTCCTCGTCGTCTTCCTACTCCTTTTCATTCTCCTGCCTCTCTATCTCCTCCTTCTCATTCTCTTCCTCTTTCTTATCCTACTCCTTCTTTTCCTCCTCCTCTTATTCCTCTTCATCATACTTCTCTTTTCTTCTCTCCATCAATGTATGTTCTTCATTCTCCATCTTCGTCCACGTCATTAACCTTCTCCTTTTACT